>WBNO01013589.1:1117-127118 GCA_013400575.1 Peucedramus taeniatus
CGCCGCCCGGCGGGGCCTGCCCGCCGCCCCCCGCCTCGCCGCCCTTCAGCTTCCAGCCCCTCCGCCGCCTCTCCGAGTCGCCCGTCTTCGACGCGCCGCCCAGCCCGCCGGACTCGCTCTCCGATCGGGAGAGTTACCTGAGCGGCTCCCTCAGCTCCGGCTCCCTCAGCGGCTCCGAGTCGCCCAGCCTGGACTCGGGCCGCCGCCTGCCCATCTTCAGCCGCCTCTCCATCTCCGACGACTGAGGGAGGACGGGGCAGTGGCCGGGGGGGCCCCGCGGCGGCCCTGCAAGTAAGTTACCGAACGAAGAAAGCGAAACCTCTCCTTCCTCTCTATTTTTGGTTGGTTTTATTTTATATATCTATCTATCTATACACCGAGAGCTGAACAAAACGAGAAACAAAGCATTTTGCAAAAGGGCAAATGACACAAACTGAACAAACCTATTTTTATAGAGAGACCTTGGAAGAAGGGGATTTTTGTTTCGGGGTTTTTTTGTTGTCGTTCTTTGGAGACAAGTTATGATACGCACCAGCAGCAGCCATTCCATCTGTGTTCGAAAAAAAAAAAAAAACCAGCATTAGAAAAGACAGCACCAGAAAGCAACAAACAATCCGGGGAGCGCCGGTTCGCCAGCCCAGCTCCTCCAATCCTGCAGACACACAGAAAAAAAGTTACAAACTAGTTTGTCTTTCAATCCAGTTCAAATAAAAACACAGAATATACTAAACCTATAAGCTTTTTTTTAGGAAAAAAAAAAAAAAAAGAAAAATCCAACATCCTGCCAAGAATATGCCTTGATAACAACCTTCTTTTTTATATATATCTATATATTATTATTATAACAAATGCTAAAACCTTCATTCCAAAGTTTAATATTGGTTCCATTGCCACCACTTAGTGGATGTTTGGCTTTTAGAACAATTTTTTGTTGTTGCTTTATTTGGAAGCACTCAACTGAGTTTAGTTTGTAATTGTTG
This sequence comes from Peucedramus taeniatus, assembly GCA_013400575.1. Classification (NCBI taxonomy): domain Eukaryota; kingdom Metazoa; phylum Chordata; class Aves; order Passeriformes; family Fringillidae; genus Peucedramus; species Peucedramus taeniatus. Next base: position 2,098 of record WBNO01013589.1, read on the forward strand.
GAGAATAACTGCTGATTTTTTAAATTTTTTTTTTAGCTGTTTGAGTTGATTGCATGTATGAGTCACTGCACACAACTCAATATGAAACTATTTAACTTATTTATTATCTTGTGAAAAGTATACATTGGTAATTTGTTCATACTGTATTTATCGGGTATGATGAAAAGCAATAGATATATATTCTTTTATTATGTTTAAATTATGATTTTCATTATTAATCGGCAAAATGTGGAGTGTGTTCTTTTCACAGTAATATATGCCTTTTTGTAACTTTCACTTGGTTATTTTATTGTAAATGAGTAAAATTCTTAATTTAAGAGATGGTATGTAATATTTATTTCATTAATTTCTTTCTTTGTTTACGTAAATCTGAAAGATTGCATGGTTTCTTTATAGAAATCGGTCTCGATGCTGTGGAAGTAGTTTGCGGAATTTCTATGGGTTTTTTTTTTTAGAATGTAAATGGTTGTAGCCCATCCGAGGTGAAAAACGAGAGGGAAAAAAAAAAAAAAAGGCTGACTTAGCAATCAGACTTTAAAGGGGCAAATCTAATTCAGACTTGTTAAAAATAACCAAAAAGTATTTTTGTTGCCTAACTCCACGAATCACACTGTGATATAGTCTCAAAGTATGTAGCAATAATTGGGGGTCCCAGTATTACGTCTCACAGTGCCTTCTTGAGGGTCCATGCTTGCCTTAAATATCTCTCAACCAAATAAGTATTTTTCCTAATGCTTGAGATAATTTGAATGTCGGGATGGGTTTTAAGTACAGCAAAATTTCGCCACTCTATTTTATAAGAACAGAGGCCATCTTTGGATCTGAAACTTTCTATAATACAGGAACATATCTTGTTTATTGAATTCCAAAACCTGTCATTTTTTTTTCCTTATGTAGAAAGTTGGGAGTTTTCCAAAAGTTTCCTGGATGGTGGATGAATGAGCAGTAGCTTAGTTTTGTTTGTACATAGGTACAGATTGAGCACTATGTACTCTTTTGGACTACTTTAACAGAAGTATGTTTTGAATGTAACTAAAGGATAAGTCAACTTGAGTTGTAATATATTTTTCGGGAGTCAGTTCACTACAGATTATGTGAGACTGTAAACTTTGTACTGTAAATGTTTTGTAGTTCTCCCAATAAAATTTTTTGGAAAAAAAAAATCAACCCCAGTAACCCTTCAAAGTGCTGAAGCCCTGGCTGCCAAGCAGGAGTATTTCTTGCTGAACACCACCACCCCCCAATCACAGATATGTCTAGCTACAGATTAACCAGTTTGCACTGCCACTCCAGGCTGCTCCTGCAGCCCTCGCTGGTTGGTGGCCAAAGTTAATAAACACTTCCAGAAGGTTCGGGAATGTCAGCGGTGTACTGTATCCTGCTTTTTTTTTTTTCTTTTTTTTTTTTAATTTTTTTTTGTTTTAAGAGGACAAAAAATCAAACCTCTGCTGCTTCTAGTGTAACAGCTGGAGTGGAAAAATCTAATAGTGGCATTTATCAATCACATGGCTTATGGGGCTATGTGAATGAGCCATTAGCCTTCCTGCCTTGTTTGGGGTAAGGAGGAAATGGCAGTTTGGGTAATAAAAAGGCGTAATTAAGGTTTACCCTTTGTCCCAAAAGCTTTGTTCCTCTTCACTCACAGGAATGCGGACTTCTGCCTCAATGCTCCCATCACCCAGCTGAGGGCATATCTGTGTTAATCGGGTTAGCATTAAATGTGCTAATCAGTTTTCAGGCCTTGGGTATTAAACAAATTACCTTTTCAAGGCTGTATTTATATAACTAAATACTTGGCAGCCTGGGGACTGTGTAAGTATTAATACTGGAAAAATTTTAGCTAATATCACCACAGTTTGGCACCCTATTCCAATCAGTCCCTTAAACTTTTAAGTCACAATTTCTACCAGTTTATTTTTGTTCTTTTGTCATACTAATAATAAATGTTGTTAACATTATGGCATTTCTGCGCTGCCTGGGCCGCCACAGCACTTTCTATAAATACAAGATAGAATGTAATACCAGTGCCATATGTTTGTGTAACAAACCTTGGACTGACACTTAGTTTAAAATTAAAACAAACGTAAGCAATGTATGACAACACAGCCCAGCTACAGCAATCACCTTTTTTTTAAGTGGATCCAGTCTGACATTTTGGCTCAGAACTGCTCCCTTTGATTCCCAGACTAATTTCTGATGAAACCTCTTTTTGTTGCTGTCTGCACAGTGACACTGAGCTCTGATGAGTCCTTCCCCAGGCATCCCTGGTACAGATGCAGATGCCCTGCACAGAGCAGGCCCATGCCAGTGTTTTGGAGGAACAGAGAGTGGCTGTTGGTTTGACCGGTGTCTAAGCTGATGTCTTAACTCTAGAGATTTTGAAATTATTTTTCACACTAAAACTGCATTTATAAGGAGTGCATGCCTCATTTAATTTCAGATTTTCTTTCTTTAGGTACAGTTTTTGCTTCTCTCATTCACCCACCCATTTCCCTGAGCCTGCCTTTTTCTTGCCACAGTAGATAAGGACCTTGTTTATTTTCTATTTTACCTTATCTGGGATAGCTGTACTCACATCAGTGCAGTACTTCCATCTTCCCTGTGGTTTTCTGTTGGTTGAACGGGATCTTGTTGAGGGTGCTGGGCTTGGCTTTGGTGTCTCCTGGTTGGAAGAGGAGCTCTGGAAGCTTTAGAGCACCTGCCCCACATGAATCACGACCGTGCTGGTGTCAGTGCCAGTGTTCTGTGTGTTCAAAAGTTGCTGCCAGGACAGGAGGGGTGAAATCCCAGTGGTGTCTCCCAGCTGGCTGCTGGCATGCCAGTGTGTGGGGACAGCTGGGCCCGGGCTGCTCTGTGCCCAAGTGACACTCTGTGCTGCACCCTACTCTGTTTCTATCTCCAAAGTGTGCTGCAGCCTGGCCTGTTGCAGTTCTGCTGCTCAGAAATCTGGGAGTCCTTGAACTGGGAAGATAAAGTGTCTGTTTCTTGTGCTGCACAATCAAGTGTTAACCTTTAAACTGGTGACTTATGTTGTTGACTTAAGCAAATGTTCTCTTGCTTTCATTTCAAAATTCAGCAAAGTGTGTAAAGCTGGTCAGGCCATTCAGAACTTTCTGATACATTGCAATAAATTGATAAATACTGTGTAAAAAATAAACTGGTTTTTTTTCAAGAGCTTTGTGTTAAGAAGGAACTCTAAGTTTTCTGCTATTGCCCATCAGAGTTGTGATATATCTCTTAATAGTGGGAGTACTTAAAATTACTTTAAAGCCCAGGAAAATGGGGACTTTACTAATCATTGCTTAGGACTGAGGCTTGCATGCTTGTTTTTTTTTATAGTCTGAGAGAGATTGTATCAGAGTCTTCGACTGGTAGAAATGGATGAAATGGTATAGGTTTCAAAATAGGGATTGATTTAAAACAGTTTGGTATGATCATTAGGGGATTTTCAAATGTTTTGAATTAGCAGTTTTGATTTTTTCTCCCTAATCCTCTCAGGTTGTTGGGGCCTTTCTATTTCTTTGGCTTTTTTCAGCTTGCCTCTGTCAGGTGTAGTGGTGTGCTGTGACTTGCCCAGTGGAGGGTTTGCATACCACCAAACACACTCCCAGAGAGTGCCACAGAGCAGAGGGATGCTGCTTCTCGCTGCCTGCATCCTGGCTGAAGCAGGAGCTGATTCTGCTGTATGCCCACGGTTACCTTCATTTCAGGTGTAGAGCCTGGGGATGCAGCATGGTCTCTGTCGCTTGTGGACAAGGGCAGGAGGCCACAGGAGGAGCTGGTGGCCACAGGTGGAGCTGATAGGCTGCTGGCTCCTCTCTGCTGTACTGCTGGATGCAGAACACAGCAAACCAGGGGTTGAATACACAGGTGGGGGGTCAGCCCTTTTCCAGAGTATCATTTAAATGTCCAGTGGAACTCTACATTACTTTGAAAAAGAAGTTATTGCCCTCCTTCCATTTACTGCCCCTACCCCATCCCATCATTAGGTGTGCAGTTTTAAATTTTTCAAAGAAAAGATGCATTTGACAATCTCATTTTCAAAGAAGGCCTGAGATTTTAGTTATGTTTATGACCAAAATGTGGTTTTATTTTTTTCCTTTTGCTGCTATAGCATTAAAGCTAAAGGACTTCCACTATGTATTTTTAACTGTGTGGTCCCTCTCTCCTTGCTGACCTTGAGTGTGAATATTTTTTGAAGGAACTTCAGGCAGTGGTGTTCTGTCATTAATAAGATAGAAATTTCAAGTTCTGCCTGCTGAGCCTGCAGACCTTGGCAGCACATTAACTCTGGAAACTGAAACTTAAATTTTCTGACCCTTCAGCTTAAACTCAGATCCTCAGAATCTTAAGGTAAAGATACTGGGCTTCTCACTTTATTGCATCTGAAATACAGTTACCTCTTGCCTTTTGCCAACTGGGCAGCAGGTTGGTACCAGTCCAGAGAGGGGCAGGAATATCCTGAATGACCACAGCCAGGGACCTGAGTGCTTATCTGCTGAAGAAGTAAGTGAAGGATTGGGATGAAAGTTGCTTACTCAAGGTGGTGTAGCAGTTTCTCCACTCTGTTCCTCCCTGGCCCTTTCTGGCCCGTTCCCTGAGCCAGCTCAGGTTGCTCTGGGAGAGCATCCTGGCACCCTGCTCACACCACATGGCCCAGGGTGGGTGCCCTGTCCACTGCCACCAAAAGGTCCCCTTGTCCCCAGCCAGCTCTGTTGCTTGCCACATTTGCCTGGGTGTTGATGCATTTTATTAACCAGGCAGAAGAAAAATGGGTGTTTTCTCCTGGAATGGAGTTGAAGTGGGTCAGTCAAGAGTCTGATGATTTTCAGAGTTGGTGCAAGGGAGGAGGTGGAGGAGGAGGAGGAAGAGCCCCACATCCTGGACAGAGGTAGGAGTGATGGGATGGAGGACAAGGTATCTCCCCACCATGCTGCTAGATTGGCTTTTCCGTCCTGTGTAGATTTGTTTTGTTTGAAGAAACATTGTTTCCTCACAGTTCTTTGGGAAATTCTTGGTGTGCCCATGTTAGAACTGCTTTTTTATATTGGTGATTATAAATCACTCACATAAACTTTGAGTACTTCTTGTGCCATTTGAGCACACACCAACATTTAGGGGAAGGCTCATTTCAACATAGAGTTTAAGTAATGATTAATGTGACTGTATCCCTGAATAGTTTGGTTTACTGGAAATCAAGTAATGGTTATATGGCAAAGCACAGCACCTTCTGAGAAGTTCTCAGTGTTAAAGGAAACACTTGTTATCAGCTGACATAGATTTAGCAGGTTGTGTAAGCTTTGCAGCATATGTACTAAGGAACACTGGTTTATAGGTCTAATTCCTTTATTAAAATTAATTTAATATTGGAGAGGAAGGTGGAGGAATGAGATTCCTCCCTTAAGGTCTAGAGGGCCTTGTCTCTAAAAAGATTTTTTTTTGTTACAAAGCTTAGTCAAACAGATATGAGTCATTTCATCTCTCCTTTCAAAGGGCTATAATGGATGTGTTAATGGAGGCATTTTGGCGTGAACCCTACAAAATTTGCATTCTGGAGGAAACCAGGGAAAATTACCCTGACAAATTTCCTCTCTGTTGCTGAAGAGGGATAGATGACATCTGCTGAGTAATTTCTATTCTGTACACCATCTGAGAAGGAAATACAGGGTAATTCAAACCCTCTTTTTTCTACCATGGTTAATAACATAAACAGGGAGCTGGATATGCTGAAATCTAAATACGAGGGTCCTATATCAATGGATTATTACTTTATCTTTTCTGAATGATGCTCACTTGAATACCTGGAATCATAATAGCTACTCAAGATAAGAAATGGAAGGAAATTCAATAACAGTGAGAGGCCTGGTAACTTATGAGATCTTGATTAGCCTTCAACTGCACCTAAATGTTGGGAAAGAATTCCCTGTACTGTATGCAGAGGGAGCTGAATAGCATTGTAACACAATAACACAAACAACTGGCTTTTGACATTATTAAGGCTTTCTTGTGTTCACATATATATGTGAACGTTCTGAGTCTTCTGTGGATGAACATTTTTCACCTTAATTTTTCATTGCTTTGAAATTCTTTGCTGGTGGGGATGGCAGGTGGCTCCAGCCCCTGCAGTGATCTCAGAGCTCTGGCTGGCTTGGACATACAGGTACAGTGCTGAACCTCCTAAACACCATCAAATCTGAAGTTGGGCTTCCTCTTCTTGGTAGAGTCTGGACTCCCACTGATGCCTTTGAGCAGTGGTTTACTCTTCCCATGGCTGAGGGAGCATGGGGAAGGAAGAAGAGAACTCTTGCCCTTCCAGCTGCCTGCCCTGGGAGTGTCCATGAGCTGGGCTGATGCATTGCTGCTGCCCAGCAGTGTGATGGGAAGGGTGAGCATCTGCCAAAGGGAATGCTGATATCTCCTTCTTGGGCAGCAGAGCTCTGAGTCAGTTTGTGCCTGCACCTGGATGAGGGCAAATTGTTCCTTGTGCTGGATGTCACTTGGCTCTGTTGCAGAGGTGGCACAGCAGCATGGACAGGGAGGGTTCCAGCGAGAGTGCTGGTTCTGCTGCTGTGTTGAGTGCTGAACTGCACAATATAAATCTTAGGAGATGGATTCAGAGTTAACAAATACTTTTTCTAAAGGTCAGATTAGATGAGGAATGCAGTGATTTGCCAATCCAAATGAGCAGTAACTCTAAAAAGACAGGAATTTGTTTTCTGCTAGATTAGTGCTCTGATCTGGACTCATCCCATCGCCTTGTGGCTGTGGAACAAAAGCAGGATCGAGGGCAGGAGTGTGTGAGTTACGTGAGGCTCAGAACTCTGCTTTCACCATCAGGGCAACTTTATATTTATTTAAAATTCCTGTGAAACCACAGCCTAAGTTATGTTCTGTGGGGCTGTTTCTTCACATGCACTTGAAATCCCAGGATTTATCCAATGATATCCACAGCACAGGGGGAGGCAGAGCCTCATGCAGTGAGCTGTGTTGAGCTTTCTAGAGCTGAACCTCAACATTTTACTTCAGTTTTTCTGTTCAGCACTTGGGCATGTGTGGATAGGGAGATTGGGGAAATGATGCCGAGGAAGGAGAAGCCCAGAAGCTTGGAAAAGCTGACTCCTTGGGAAATGATACACAGCTTTGGTCAATGTAGACACCAAGTCATGACCTCTCCTGTTTACTCCAAATATTTCTTAAAGTAACCTGCATCTTAAAATAAAATTCAAAATGGAATTTAGAATTCATAGCACAAAAGTTGTGAGTAAACTGTTCACTACAAGAGCATTGCAAAGCAAGTAATAAACACCCCTTTTTAGGGGGTCCATCTCCATCTGCAAATACGAGGCAAGCCAAAATATAAGGCTGTCATTTAAGGGTTGTCTCATTTGCAGTAGATGTTTAATGATGACTGTGAACAAAGCACAGGGAATATCTCCAATAATGCAACTCTTGACTCTCACAAATGAACAATCACAAAAAGTGAAAGGGAGGATTCACCTGAAATCTCGAGCTCTATAGGAGAAGGTGACAGCAGCCCATAAAAAAGTTTCTCTGATTTCCCATCCCACAGTAGATACAAGCACACAGTCAGGGACAACTGTGAATTGGGTTCTTATGACTAAAACAAGTATGTCCCAAAAGTTCAGCACCTGGGGAGTTAGTAGGACTCGGTGGAAGAAATCCTTATTCTTAAAACAATTACAGAAATGCAGCCTGACTGGTGAGTACAACCTATTGTTGCAAGAATAATGGTGAGAGATTTGCCAGGGGCAGGGACACCTTCCACTAGACCAGGTTGCTCAGAGCCCCATCCAACCTGGTCTTGAACACTTCCAAAAGCACTTTGTAACGTGGAATATTTCAGCTCTGAAAGCTCATTGGAAAGAGCAATTGTTAAAGCTGTGTGAAATTCAAGGAGATCAAGCAGATAGTGCTATCCAGATGGAAAAGCAAATGCTAACTGCCTTGGAAAAATTTTCTTGAAATTATAGGAAATGCACTTTCTGTAACTCTAGAACTAGTTATAGAAAAGGAAGAAGAGGGAAGGTGAAAATCAGCCAGTTAGGATTGCAATACCATAGGAAAATATGTCATAATTGTGCCAGCATTATGGAAGCAAAGGACAGCATCTTGTGAGTTACAAACTGCAGCACGTTGCCTTGTCTGCAGGGAGAAAAGTAAAAAAAATTGTAAATACTGTTGTATGCAACTTCCCCTTCCTCTCATACTGCAGCCAACATAAAAAACCAATTTAAGCATCCCACAACTTCCTAGTATAGTTAGCTTTTATGATGCAAATGGTCCATCATTTTATGAAATGGACAATTCTCAGGGACTAAGATGTTCCAACAGAACTCAATCTTATTGAATTAATTTGTTCTCAGTTCTCTTAATGAGCCTGATTAAGTACAGGTACTTCAAAATATATATACAAATACTTGTACTTCAAAATGACTTGCAGAGACCTAGCTGTCCTGGGGAGGTTTGGGTGAGAGGAAGGTCAGGTTGTTCTGAGACCTGCTCTGTAATTGTGTCTGTGAGCTCCAGGGGCTGTTGTGCCATGACTCAACAAAATATGTAAGTATGTGATTTCTGAGAAAATCTTCTCTAAGGAATTTGTGAGTTTTGAGGAATGGAAGTCTTGATTTTCTGAAGAATTTGTTGTACTAACTGGGATGAGTGGGGGACTTTAGGGCAATACTGGTGCCCTTGCTGATGGAGCTCTCTTATCCCACCATCAGTGTTTTGTAATGTCAGCTGTACATCTGGCTTCTTGAATTTGTGTTTGAATTCTGGTGTGGAAGAATTCACAGTGACCAGAGCTGGGCTGTACAGGTGGATTTGAGTTTACAAGAAAGTTTTCTCCTTCAGCCTGAAGCCCTCTTGTGAAGGACTCTCTGCATTCGCTCAGGATAAGAGGTATGCAGCTGGTATTTGGAGAGGGCCAAGAAAAGCGAGAGAAATCCTAATTTAGTTGGTAAATATCATGATACCTGATAAATATAAGTGCTTCACTGAAATTAGAGAAAACCTGCTTTCAAAGAGTGAGCTTGGAGTTGTGTTGGAGCCCCAGGCATACTGCTGGGAGCACTGACAGGGACTCAGACCCTGCCCTGAGAGAGCCCAAACCTTTCAAGTTTAGCCTTTGGTGTCTCTGTTGTCTTCAAACACACACACACACACCCCCTCCCCCAAAACTTGTTGACTTTTAAATAAATTTAATTTCTGGTGTGCCATGTACCTGGATGGGAGTGGCCTAAATGAGCTGTGGTGGCTTGCGATCTGTAAGATTCTAGAAATCCTGGAATAATTTAATCTTTTTTTTTTTTTTGGTTTTGTTTTGTTTTGTTGTGTAACCAAATTGAAACAAATGGGAAAAGCTGAGTAAAGTGAAACTTGTAAGGCAAAGCTCCTGCATGACTCAGCTCTCCTTGCCTATGACTGCAGCCTGTGCTGTCCATGCTGGTTCATGATGTATGCACACACTGTCTGTATGGAATGGCTCACACTGGATCCTGCTCTGTTGGTAGAGCTCCCTACTTCTCCGTGTTTGTTGGAGCTCCTATTTATCTCTAGCGTCACTGAGCTGTTTGCAGAATCTCCCTTTCTGAATAAGAGGTAGAGGGAAAGAGTAATGCCTAATTAAAAGTAATAAATTCCCTTGAGTGGGAAAACTCTTTTGCTGAATTCATCTTTCTTGCCCACCCCAGTTTTTGGTAGCATTCCAGTGACACTGCCCATGTTTAGAGATTGCCAGCTGTGGGAAAGCACCAGCCCTGCGTAGCTGCTGTCCCATTTCTGGCCGTGCTGATGGTCACTCAGGAAGCTGTAATGCCTTCTGGTGGGCCTGGGAAGAAATACCCCGTTCTGCAGGGCTCGGGTCAAGCTGGTGGCACCAAAGCAATGTGGAGAGATGTGCATCACCCCCTCTCTCTTCTGCAGTACCTCCTGCCATAGGTAGTACAGCCTCTGGCTGCTGCTTCTTGTGGCTTGCTGCCAGTCCAGCATGGTTTTCCTTCAGTCAAAGCAAAGACCCACACCTGCCAGTCCCACACCCTGAAGGTGGCCTTTGCTGGCTGGTGTCCTTCATTCCCATGTGCCCATTTGCTATTTTCATGTCTATTATTGCTGTCTTGCCAGCCCTGATCTGGGCAAAGTTATGGGAATAGTTTAATTGTATCTTCAAATGAATGTTCAGCAACTTCACTGGTCAGTTCCAGTCTGTCATTGAATACGCCAAACTGTGACCTTCCTATTTCCAAAAAAGTGGTCTCCAAAGAGTGTTGTAAATCCCTCTGCCTTCCAGCAAAATTGCTTTAACAATTTCTAGCTGGCCTATGGTTATAGGACAGCCCTAAAGTTGGATGCCTTGTATCTCTGTTGTGTATGTTCTGCTTCAGTTAAAAATTACCTTCTGGTGTCTGAAGGACCAAGGCAGAAGCTTTTTTTTCCCCCACTTTATTTGACCAAAGATATGCATAAGTGCAGTGACACTTATTTGCTGTCTGTCTTTTTGTGAGCTGACTGAACTTTCCCAGGCCAGACTTAGATCTGGTTGCTAAAAAACTGAGTGCAGTTGCTACAGTTCATGGGGTTATTGGTCTGGCCTCCCATTTAAAATTTATCATCTTCCTCAGCATGTTGTTCTTAGCATTAACCTTACTTGTGGAAAACCTGCAACCTGGCATTAGGTGCAGGGACAGCACATTTTGGTAGTGGATGAGCTATGCCTTGTACTAAGCTGTGCAAAGCTGTTTATTGATCTTTTGATTGTATAAATGAAAGAGGTGCCTGTGTGTTAGCTGGGCTGGTGTGTAATGTGTGGCTGTATAGATTTACATGTGCATATGTGTCTTTATTTATTTATAGTTTCTGTATTTAAATACAGCTGGATAGGTATTTAGTGTATATTAATAATGTATATGCTTTTAATAATATCAGCTTGAGAATCCTGCTACCTTTTTGGCTTCAATATGGGCAAACACCTTGGCTGGTCGTGATGTGCAAGATACTCACAGAGGTAAAAATTCTTGTGTGAGGATAGATCACCTGTCTGCTTATGGTGCTGTTTGACAGTACTCACACAAGTCAGTTAATTGTGGCTGTTTTGTTACCTGGGACATCAGCTCTGCTTCCTGAAAAGTTTAATGTAAAGTCATGGAGGTTTTTTTGTTTTTTTAACAGAGCATTTTACTTTTGCTGCCTGATGAACTCTTATCACCCTGGGTGTGTGGCAGATGAGTCATGTGCACGATGTATGACAGGTTTATGAATGTGACAGTTGTGCCCTCCTTAGAGTCATCATTGAGATAAAAACAAGTGCTGGACACTTCTCACTATTCTGCTGGCAGAACTTCCAGCAGATGCTGAGGTACTGCTGAAGGTGAACTTGTATCATTTGTGAAGAAGTAGGAAAGAGATTCTGCAGTTCCAAAACAAACTTTCCATGACTGAAAAGAGTGTACTTGACTTGTATATCCTCTGTTAGAATACAGAAGAGAAGGCATATTAATCATTTGGGAATCACCAGGCACCTGACTCTGCTCTGTAGCATTATATCCATTTATCCAAATGTTGTTTAGAGTGGCAACTTTGCAATTCTCGAGGTAATTTATTTCTAGTCTAGTTCAATTTATGTATGCTGTGCCCCAAAATGATGAATTTCCCGATCTACTAATTACTTAACCTGGAGTGCTGGGGGCTGCATTGTACAGCCCTCAAAGAATCAATTTTCTGTTTTGTTGTTCTGACTCAGCTTGGCACAGTCTGAGTGGTTCAGTCCTGACTTTTTTCTTTCTTCCATTGGTATGGGAAGCAGAAATCTACTCTGTACTTATAAAGGCCTTTTTGAGAAGAAGGCTGCTTCATGTATTGCTTTATATTGGGACAGAGTTTTAACAGCAGGATTTAGGGTTTTTGTTTTGTTTGTTTTCCTATTAGACACCAGGTAGGCTATATCCCTATCTTTTCACTGACCTCTATTGAAAATTGAGTGACTGGCTATAGGCTTAGATTTAGGTATGTTTGTGTTTGGAGAAGCCATGGTGGTTGGCATGGTTAATATTCAATCACCCCTTTGTCATTATGGAGATGAGGTGACACTGCAGTGCCTCTTATGTGGCAGTTTCTAGATATAAGTGATGTTAATATATTCACCTATTGGTCTGAAGTGCTGTACTGAAAACAATGTTAATTCAAGAAGACATTGCACTGTTTTGCCTCTTTCCCTCCTCTCCCATCCACCCAATTTGACTCATCCCAGGCTCCTGAGTCCTTAGTATCTCCTGTACACATAACACTTGCTGGTTGTAATTGCTGAGTGGTTTGTCAATGACTGTTTACTTGGTTATGGAGGGACTTAGAGATGTTATTATTGATGCCAGTTCTAATAAGAGGTTATTCAGCTGGCATATGTTTTGGGAAAGTAGTCCTTAGTTAGGATATTCAGATGTCAGAAACTAACTGGAGACCATCATGCCTGCCTCTTCCTCTCAGCTCTTGGGAACTTGGTGTTCCAGAGGGAGCCCAATTTTCTGACTCAAACCCATTTGCAGCCTCTGTGCCAGTGTCCTATTTTGAACTGGATGACTTGTGGTGTCTACAGGGCTTTGTTCTGCTGACCTGAAGGAAAAATCTTCCTTTTTTTTCTGGGGACTTATGTGGGGAGGGACTTGAGGACCTCCAGTGCTCCCTTCCAACCTTACCTTTTTGTGAAACTGTTACTGCTTCCAGGGACAATTAGCGTATTTAGGGGGCTATGGACTTTTGTAGATGTAAACTGGAGTTTGGCATTCAAGGTGCCTCTCTCAGGATAATTGCCCCAGGAGTTTCCTTTGGTCTGTAGCCATGAGGGACATTGCCTGAGCTGCTGATGCTGGCTCTGTTGGAAGTGGACATCATTTTAAAAAGCAGTGGATGTGAGAATGGGTAAACAATAGCTTATGTTTTCATTATGTTTGCCTCAGTATTTCTAATGCCAGCTCTGGTCAAAATCTGTACTTTCTTAGGATTTATACTCTGTGTCTACTGAAGCCCACGGTGGTGTTTAATACCATGTACTCTGACTCTAGGCTCCTGAATTTTTTTTTGTCACCTTGCACAGACTTGTCCTTCCTTGTGTTTATTTCCCCTCAGTATAGGTGGGCCAATGCATACCTGCTTTGCAAAGCATTTTGAAAGCGTCAGACCAGAGGAACACCTCTGCCATGGAAAATCACCCTTCTTCATGCTGTGTATCCACTTGTACAGCCCTCAAACATGTGCACCCACGTGAGCATTGTGAGATGCATTTCCAGGTTGGAGTAGCCGCTGCTGCTGGGGACTGTGCCACAGCTCTCATGAGTGAGAGGAAAAGGAATGTAGGGTAGTTTTCAGAGAAAAAGCCTTGTCTAGAGTTGTGATGACTGTGCTCCAATGAGAAGGATGTAGAAAAATCCCTCTGGGCAGATTTTTTTCTTGGTTGTTTTTCACTCGACATTATGAACTTGGTCTACATATGCACTCACTAATGCAGAAAGAGAGCCCAGTCTACAAAGCCTTGGCAAAAGTCTTTAAAACTTCTGGGGTCTCTAGGGCAGGGATCAAGCTTTTTGTACATTTGGGATACAAAACCATTTTGTTTGTGTCTGAAATGAAAGTAAGTTGTTGTGTTCTCTGCTTTTATTGCCACTGTGTTTAGTGACTGCAGATCTCGGCTTCCCAATGACCTTGTGTCCCAGAGACTAAGCCTACGTAATGTTGATGATCTATTAATCTTAATATTTATCCTCAAAATACATAGAAAGGAATTATGACCTTGGCATAAGAAATGAAAATAAATAGGTAAGGGAAGTGATTATTTATTTTTTCAGCATTTGCATTCTGTGTATGACTTCACAAAGTGTTTTTCTAACATGAATTAATATTTTCTACACTCTGGTACCCCACTGGTTTGTTCTTAAAATACTCTTTTCTGCACAGCCAGCTCAGTGCTTTGCAGACCACCCAGAACAATTGTATTCAAACTGTGAGCTGCATTCAGTGATTGGGCCTTTTTAAACTTTAAAGCAATATTTTGTCTTCCTTGACTTTTTTGTTAATTGGAGTTTATATTTTATATGTGGGATTTTTGTGGATTAAGAAAGGGAGTGGCTGTTCTCCTCCTGTTTGCTAAACCCAGAGGGGCTGTTTAGCCTAATCTCATTCAGTGTTTGTTTAACAGAGCTTACTTAGAGGGTCAAAGGAGTATAGATTGCACCTACACAAATAATAGAAGTGTTTGCTCATGCTAAGAGATTGATTGGCACATATCCATCAGTGTCTGGCTGTCCATGTTCTCCGTCTTGCTGAGCAATTTCCATCTGTGGGTTGCTTCTGCAGCAAAACTCTTCCTATGAGTTTTCCAAGAGTCTCTCCAGCTATGGTTTCAAGGGAATGTAAATTTAGTTGTAAATACTGGAGTATGTTGGCTGTGCCTGCATCTCTTGGAAACAGAGCAGTAGGCAGGGCAACAGCAGCTGGATCAAGCCAAGCCTGGAGTGGGCACCCACCACTCAAAGGAGTAAATTGCACTGACAAAACATCCTCAATTTACTTGGGGCTCAAGGCCTGGAAAGGGTTTTCTGCTGCAACAGCCCCTGTCTGTTGTATAGGTGATTGTTAAAAGCAGCTTCACAAGTTATTGTGGAAATTCATGATCTGTAGGATTTGTTTAGGTGTTTATGCCAAATATCTGGCACACCAGTGAGGAGCTGCTGACAGTAGACATGGGAAAATCAACTTAGTAGTTGCCTATTGAACCATCTTGGATCTCCTCAGAGCAAGTTGGGAGATTCAAGCAGATAATGATGTTGACCCTATTTTCAGTGAAAGAGCCTTGGAGGTGTTGAGCGAGAGGGAGAGTTGGAAGCAGATCTCAGTTGCAAAGAGGGAAGGAAAATCCCATTCTTGTCTGCTAGATAAAAGACCCTCAAGAATTGAACAGAGGAAGGTGCTGGGCTTGGTTTCCACTATATTTTAGTGGATGTGTTGTTGATGAGTGCACAGGTAAGTAAAAATGAGAATGTTGGCGAGTGTGTTGGGCGGCTTGAGGTTGGTGCACATTGGCAGTGCTGGAGCTCGAGTTGTCTTCTTGTCCCCATGTGTCCTTGGGAGCTTTTAGCTGCAAAATGTTTAGGTCAAAGGCATTCCTGAGGCAGCACAGATGAGCCGAGCTGTTTGCTACAGTGCCTTGTCACACACTGTGGAACACAGCACTCCCCACAGACCACTTTGGTGGCCCTCTGAGCTTCCCACTGCCATTCCATCTTCTTTCCCATCTTCTGTGTTGCAGGTCACGAGCTGCCATAGACCTGGCTCAAATACTGGGCCTCCCACTTGGGCCCAATGCTGCTGGCAGCTGAGATGTGCCACGGATGTTTCCACTGTCAGTGCCCCATGCAATGTGGCTCCTGTGCTGCTTCTAGGCAGCTTCCTGAGCTTTTTGGTTCCTGGACTGGCAGCAAGAATCTAAAACCAGTTGATGAAGAATCTTTCTCAGCAGAGCTCAGATGTCAGAAAAGCAGATTTCAGCTTGGTTGCTGTGTGCACTGAATGTCTCTCACTGTGGGGAAGATGAGAAGAAACTATTATTTTAAAATCTTTTGTTAAGTGGTGATTGATAACAACTGTTCATCACAGGGAAACTTACTCAGGAGTCAACAGGTGCCTCTTCTGCATTTTGCAGTCATGGCAAAAAATCAGCACAAGAGCACAACAGGTTATTCCAATTTGACATGCAGTGCCTGGGAACAACAACTGACAAGTCCCAATTTGTGTCCAGCTGCTTAAAAACTACCACCCAGCTTGGTATTATCCCTCTGCCCTCGGGAGACTTGTCCTGTGAAAAGAGTTATTGATGGCTGATTTCAGCATTCCTCAGGGCTGTGCTCATGCTGAAGTATCTGCCCCAAGTCCTGATTTCAAAGTAAATGAACTCTGGGTTGTAAATGAGAAATATAATTCTGTAATAGATTCCCTTTGTCTATATTTTCAATGCTTTTATATATATATATATATATATATATATATATCTCATTCCTTTTGAAGCTTTCTGTTTGGAAAGACTGAGAATTTGAGCAGGGATGATGCTACAGTGTTTTCAATCCAGATACTTAACGGAGCATAATACATGTTTCTGTGCCCTGAACTAATTTAAATTTAACTCATTTAAATCTGATTAATAATATCTTTTTTTTTTGTACAGCTTTCTTTGTGCCCCAAAAGCATTGCAGAAAGAATTCCTCTCATTCTGAGAGTCCTTTTCGTGGATTTTGAGTGAAGGAAAGGTTTTTGAATCGTTGTAGGGCTGACAGGGGAGGCAGTGGTATGGGCTCTGTGGTCAGGGTGTTGCCCTGATGTGCTGCCTGCTCAGTACAGGCCCCTGTCCTTGGGACCTACAGGGTGGGCAGGGCCAAGGCTGGATGGACCATCCTGGCAGCTGCTGTTTATTTTCTGGGAGCTGACTGCCTTGGACCTTGGCATGTGCTGCACAGCCAAAGCCCAGATACTCTGTGGGGATGTGAGACATTTAATGTCACTTATCTGTAGTGGGGTAAGGACAGTCAAACCTGGAAGAGCTGGTTTACAGCTGCTGCCCCAGAACGGCTGGGTCTTCTACAGCTCTCAGGGCTTATCTGTCAACCCTGTGCAAATGTCCCCAAACACATCAGGGCAGGTCAAATGACACTAAATGCCTACATGTTGGTTTTTTGTGTTGGTAATAAGCGTAGCAGCCTGGTAAAGACAGGAGCTAATACCCCTGATGATGACAATATAAGTATGTGTTGTAAAAATGGGGTATCAGCAGTCTTCTCTTTCTCTGTTTCTTGCTAATTTGCACTTATTAACTGTGTGTTAGCTTCCCTTCTGTTCTTCCTTTTTGAATATCCCTGAGGAATAAGTCTAGAAGCAAGGGTCGGTGAGCACATTCTTCTCCTAGAAAGAGACTTCCTCTCAGCTGTTTCTTTATTTTCTCTCCTGTCAGGTTGTGAGCCCTCCCAGCTCCAGGAGCAGGGCTGTAGCGTTCCTCTCCCCTTTCTGTGCAGGTTGTTTACACAAGTATCAGTGGATCATTACTGGAAGTGCTAATCTTTGTAACCCAGAAAAGAAAACAGGGTATTGCCAGAGACATGCCTGGAGTCGCATCGTTATTAATCACCTGTAGCTACTGCTGCTTGAAAAACAGTTCTTGTGGAGTTATTAATGGCTGCTTTGTGTTAGACAGGGTATGAACACAAATGAGAGATAATCTTGTTTTGATGAGTTGAAATCTAAATAAACAGGGTACACGAAGTAGGGAAGAAAGCAAAACTCTGAAATGCCTTAATGTATAAAAACCCTTAATCTCTCTGGTTTTCAGCCACACTTTTGTTAAATGGAGTAATGCTATTATCTTCTAACTTAATTTAGATTGCAGCCCCTCCAGAACCACTACAGATTAGCTTCTAATTGTTTTTTTTTTGTTGTTCTTTTGTGCTTCTACTGTGTTGAGCATGAGATTCAGATTCTGGTTAGGAGCTGGGGGTACTGCTCCACAAAAAGTGTGTGCTGAGGGCAGAGGATACTTTCATCTCATGGAAAATTATGAGATAATCAGAATGGCTTATGATTTATGTGATGCTAAATGCTACCTCTCATTACTTTATTCACTCTACACATGCAAATATGTCCTGTTGCCTTGAAATGTCCTTATGCAAAAAAAATTGACAGGAAAGCTACAACTGCCATTTGCACTATAATAAGAGTCAAGGCTTCTGTAGTGAAATATAAATTTCTGAGCTTGATTTTAAAGCTCTAGGAGAACTAAAAAAAAGAAGCATTTAGGAGTTATCTACTGTTTGTTTTTTTGGGGTTGTTCTTTTTTTTTTTTTAAGTGTATTAAAACCACTGATTTATAAAACTGACAGTTTTGTCCGGTACATTCTAAAGGCCTTTTTATAGAAACAATTGACCTTACTATTTTTTGGCAAAGACCAAAAACATCTATTTACATGAATCCATTGGATTTTTTTCACAAAATAAAGCTAATCTTGTTCCTTTCCCCACCACGGCTGGTTCTGAATTGAGATGTATATAGTGTACTTTAAAATGTTCTGCTGACTTGTAGGCAGAAGTGGAATCTGTATAAAAAATATTTGGTAATCTTCTTTTGCCAGTGCTTAAAAACTAAGAAACTCGTAAATAATAAAATCATGCAGTAGCCTTGGCAAGATGATGCTCAAACAACTCATACACTTTTGCTAAATGTGAATTCAATGTGTCAGCAGTCATAGGGAAAAAAGACACTGATCCTGGGTGGATGAGTGCTTGCAGGAGGGGAGGCTGGATTGCAGATATAGAGGACAAGATGTGGAAGCAGCTCTTGCCCTAGAGCACCCCATGCACCCTGAAGAATTTGGGAGGGGATCTCTGTCTGCAGGATGGGGCTACTGGCAGCAAGGAGGAGGCTGTCTTCTTCCTTCACTTAATCCCAGCAGCCACTCCTTTGCTTTGGACCTTGTTTGGTGCCTCAGTATGCAGGATCTAGCATGGGGGAGACGTGTAGCTGAACAATGCAATATTCCCTTGTGCAAATCTCCCTGGACTCAATGGGAATCTTGCTAGTGCCAGATTGGATCCCACTAATGGAAAAGACTGGCTTGGGGGAAGGACTAGATCAATGCACTATTGTTCCTTATGCTATATTTAAAACCATGCATTTCATGGAAATTTAAAAATTCAACTTCTAGGCCACATGTATCCATAGCTCCTGTGAATAATTGGAGCCATTCATCTCCTGGGCTGGCGTAAAGCAGCCGTTGTTCCAACGGGGCCGTGGCTTTTCTATCTCATCTTCAGCGAGGGTGATGAGAGAATAATTGTGGTGGCAGCAGACAAAGGTACTTATTTTTGCAGAGATGACTGGCCAGGCTGGGAGTAAACTGAGCTTTGCTTATTCCTTCCCCACCTGGGTTCCTGGTCTGATTTGAGTTTTTATTTATTTTGTTGGTTTAAGTTTGTAATAAAGATGTGGATTAATTTCACATGCCTGGTGATCATTAAAGGACAGCTGCTCTTTGCCACTTCCCTTTAGCAGATAAATGTGCCTTTGTTATTTTTGTATTTGTTTTCCCCCATTGGTTTTGTATTTATCAGTTTTTCTAATTAAAAAAACAACAACAGATGAATGGATGCTATTTCTGAAAAGAAAAAGCCCACTGCCCCCAATACAGACAGTCAGTGTAATTTTGCTGACGGGATGTTTTGCTTTTAAGAAAATCTGGCATTTAAGTTTTCCTTGGCTTTTGAGAGGAGCCAAATGCATAATTCACTTGGCCTCTGTGCACTACTTTTGAATTCTGCTGTGGCTCCATTTGCAAGAGAATAGCAGGAAGGATGGAAGGATGTACAGTGCCTACTTCTTTCTTGCGCCTGTGACACAGGGAGAAGGGATGTTAGTTTGATTAACTATAGATCACTGAAGAGACAGATGAAAAGTGGCAAAATGTAAATCAACTTTGTCCCAGCTACCTTCATTGTTTGCCATTGCTTGTGTATACTTGCCCATGACACTGAAAGCACAGTCTCTTGGAAACTGGTGTTGTGTGAGCTTCCCTCAGTGGACTCTGAGGGCATGCCTAAGATTTTGGAGATGTTTCTTGAGAAATCCCCCACAGGCTTGAGCACAGGATGAATGTGCTGGTTGTTTTTAAGGTGATACCAATGGCCCCACTTCAAGTGTTAAATGCTGGGACACCTGCAGCGAGTGCCTGTGCACACAATTTTGCTGGAGCAGGTTTTGAAACCTGAGCTGTTGAATGTGATCTTACTGTGGCTTAGTGTTAAAAGCCTTGTTTTTCTTGCCTGAGACTCATTCCCTGCAGCTCTAGAGCTCTAGCTAGTATAAACAGCTATTCCTGAATGCTATCTGTTGTATAACTTAAGGCTTGAGGGCTTTTTCCCCCCATTCCCAGGTTACAAAGGACTGTCAAGGTGCATGGCAGAACCACCAGGATGAGGCAAACCCCATCCCTCTGTGCTCAGGCATGTTAGTGGGTCGAGGTTGTTGGAGGGAGCATCACCATTATCCAAACTCTTGGGAAGGTGCTTGTAAAGAGGGAGAAATAGGTGAGATAGCCACAGACTGAAGAGCCTCAGATTGCCAAGAGTGAAGGTGGAAAAACAGTTTCTTTCATGTCCTGCCAAGGGTGCCAGGAGTGAAGTGGTTCAGAGATCACTGACTAGGGAGCTGCATGAAGTGTGCTAAAAAAAGATGGGGCAGGTGAGAAATGTATAGAGTATCTGCTCTACTTCTGGATCTCTTGACTTTGCAGTACAAATAAAAAAGTCAAACAGAAAGCACTCCCAAAAGCCTGCATAGGTCTTGTTTGGTTATTTGTTTTCCCCTACCTATACTCATCTTGTAGCATTACCAGGCTTAGTATTCTTCTGTTTTTCTCTTCTATATGTTTTCCAAGTTTTTTGCAAGTTTTAAATCCGATGAGTTCCCTAATGATCCAACAGCAAAGAAAATCAACTTCACTTCTTTCTGCATAGATTTGACTGTAAATACTTCCTTGCAGTATAGTGATGGCAAGCAATGCAGTAGCATGGCAAACAAATCACCTTAGATAGCCACTATAAGTAACTGTCTCTGGAAATCTAGAACACTGCAGAATTCATGAGTGGCAAGGATATATTGGTAGAGATATCAAAATCCCCAGAACCTCACTGGTACATGCTGAGGCAGCATCCTTAGCAAGGTCTGTATTTCTGAAAGCAGCCTTTAACTAGAAATGTAAAACAAATTGCATATATTATAAATGCCTGAAATAGGTCAAGGGCCAGCTTCTCTCAAGATACCTTGGTGATATCTCTTCTGTGTGCAGGAGCTGTGTGAGAGACGAGAAGTGGAAAACATTGCTTTGGCACGAAGGTAAATTTGGCCTCAGCTAATTCACAACCTACCTGGTATGACTGGTCTGCTCACACTGACACCATTTGCAGTGTGAGGACTATCTGGTCTGAGTGTGCCCAAGCACAGGCACCAGACCAGTGGAGACCTTGGGATTTGCCCTGGTGAAAGCACACAGCCATCAGCTGCTGAGGGTGCAGCCAGCATGACTTGAGCTCTGGCACTGCCTCCCTGCTGGACTGACACAAGTGGGGGCACTGCACTGCTCCAAGCTCACAGTAAGTGCTGGTGGGGAGGTGGCAGGGCCAGGGTCCCCAGCACCTCTGCTACCCACAGGGCTCAGTGTGCCCCTCACCACCTTGGGTGCTTCTGTTCTGGGCCTGTGACAGTGCCAGAGGTGCAGCCCCCACCCCAAGCGCATCCCCAGCGCACAGACACGCATGGCATGGGCCTACCTGGAAGGCAGCTTGGGAAACTGATCCAAATTAAACCAGCTTAGCAAATATAGCCCAAACCCTTTGCTTTTGCTGAGATTAGCTTCCCAGTTCTGGTCTGCTGTGTGGCCTCCTGGCTGTTTGTGCTGGTCTCATTGTGGGGTGAGCAGCCAGACAAGGTCAGACTGTGCATTCAGGATCAGTGTGGCCTTACACTGCCCTCAAGATACTCCTGAAACCTGACTTTAGGTTTGCTAAAATGTGGTTTCCTGTTTTTTAGTGAAGTGTTTGCCTTTTTAGTATTCAGGGAAGAGCGCTAGTGGCCCTAGGCTAGCCAGCAGTGTTCATCACAGCATTAAGCCTACAGATTAATTGAACACCAATAGAGGATAACATTGCCCAAAATCAATTAAAATGTTACAAGCTAAACCACATGGAATTACGTTAAAAGAAATTGTTCCTTTTTTTTTAATGTGGATAATTTATTTTTGGTGCACTGCACTGTGGTGTGGAGCACTGCCTCTGAGAGACAGTCATTCCCCTGTCTAGAGGACCTTGACAAACATATATATTTATATATATGCATCTATATACAAAGCCCTGGTAAACTAACAGTGGATTGCTTCCAGTTATCACCCAGCGCTTTCCCTCTTCTTTTACGCTTTCTTTTTTGGCAGGAAGAAGCCAAACCCAAAAGACAACAAAAAGCCTGGCCAGTGAACCCAGAATGTGTTAGATCAATGCAGACACCATGAAAAATAACCAGGACATGCCTTTGTGGGTTTTGATGTAGCTATGGCTGTGGCTGAAACTAACAGATGCAAAAGCTAACTGCCAGATATCCAGCGTGTGTGCCAATGCTGACAAACCTGCCAGATGCCTGGCAGCTGGTCTTGCCCCAACTCCAGTGGCTCTCTTCTATAGAGATTGCCTTTTGAACTGCAACAAAGTGTTTATCTGAGGTATCTCATGAAAGCATCTTCCCATAAATACAGTAATAATTTTTTTTTTAAGTCAGTAATCTAGTGAGCTCATGTTAGAAGGGGGAAAGATGCTGAAGCCTTGATAATCTTTATCCAGTACATGTCAAGCATTTTGGGGTGTAATTCAGTTGCAGAAATTGGATGGTCTGCAATTCAGACTGTAAAAGCTCATTCTGTCCCCTACAGCAAGGGTTGTTATATGTAAGCCAAGTGGGCAGGTTGGAGAGAAAAAGCTAT
The DNA here is from genome assembly GCA_013400575.1 of Peucedramus taeniatus. Classification (NCBI taxonomy): domain Eukaryota; kingdom Metazoa; phylum Chordata; class Aves; order Passeriformes; family Fringillidae; genus Peucedramus; species Peucedramus taeniatus. Next base: position 24,663 of record WBNO01013589.1, read on the forward strand.
TTGGGCTTTTATAAACAAAGCTTTTGCTGTTCCAGGCTATGATGCTGAAAGGAAATCAATGTTTTTTCCACTAAATGTGGTTTTATCTGGCCATAATAAACAGTTGTGACAGGATATTGGTGCTAAATTTATTAATGGTCTTCTCTAGCTCTGACATTCTGGGAAAAATTACCTGAGATAATTTGAAGTTAGCCAGAAAAAGTTGGTTTTTTTCTCCTTTACTTCCTGTTTAGGCTTTAGTTAGATATATGGCAGTTTAAACAGCTAACCTGGAATATACCTTTAAATAATAATAATTTTTAAAAGAAGTAAATACAGTTGAAGCTAGAATAAAAAATATTCTGTAAAGAGGAGCATATAACATGATCCTCTGAAGAACAGAATCTCTGGATGATCCAATAACTTGATGCTGATATTTTTATCAATTTCATGCTGCAGCTTGTGCTTATAATTTTCAGGAATTGCTTTTTCTTTCTGTCCAGGTTGCAGGGCAGGCCACTTGACTTGCAGCTTTTAGTGTGTGTGTGAGCTTCACTTCCAGATTCTTTAAATTCAGATTTCATTTTGAACTACAGTTGAGTTACTGAGGTTCTGATCTTCAAATGATGCTCCAAGATGGAAGGATGGAATCACCACAGTTCCCATCTGCAAATGTTTTATTGGGCATTTGGCTCTTGGGGGGGATGAGTGGTTTTTGCTGTGTGTTACACCCCAAACCCTCCAGGACTTGGCAGTTCCTTCTGTGGATTTATCATCAGCACATTTACAACATGAGATCAGGCAGCTTGATTTGTAGCCTGAAGTGTTTTATTACCTTCTATACTTTTTTTTTTCCCAAATACAGACAACAATGCTACAACTGAATTCTTCTAGCCATGCATCAGGAGTAGCCTGATTTATCTCTAAATGTACAGGGGGAATTATTATAAAGTTCATCAATCTACGAACCTGTGTGATTTTGGTGCAGCTCATGAGCAGGTGCATCAGCTTTGTCCTAGCAGCAATGATATATGGTAATTTACAGAGAGAAATCAGCAAATTAATAAACCTTTCCACTTGCAGCTTTGTGTGAATTCTGTTCTGCTTAATCTGCTGCAAAGTTCCTTTTTTCTGCACTTGTTTTCAACCTTGCACTTGGCCCAACTAAATGATACCACTGCTTCTAGTGTTTTTGTGGCACCTCTGCTTACTTTAGGAGGATATGGTGAGGAATGCCTTGAAAAATCAGTTATTATTTATTATTATATGAATTTTTTTAGGTAAAGGTAACTGTAGCACTCTAGTTGCTCTGTGTCTGAAATATTCTATCAAACCCACCATTTGCTCTTTAACCCAAGTTACCAAACATGCTGGAAATGAAAGGACTCATTCAGGGCTGGGGTCCTGCCAAGCTGTGGCCATGTGCATTTCCCAGGACTTTATTTACGAATGAATTCCACCTTCCCAGACTTGTAAGAGTTTCAAGAATATGAAATTTTCAGACAGGATAAAAAGAATAATTTATTTTCTTGCCCTATAAAGAGCTGCTTAGCAGAATCTCTGTGAGGTGTTTTACATGTTGAATTGACAACTGGAAAGGAGCTTATTTACTCCTAAAGTGCAGTATGTTGCAAAACTGGAAAATACTTAACTCTGCTGCCCTGGAGTCAAAGGCCTTTGCAAATCTGCTGACTTACTTGAGAAAAGGTACAAGGCAGGGTTTGGTCTACCAGAGTAGTCTGGTTCCTCATGCCTACTCTGATTTATACAGTAATTATTGTATCATAAAAGACTTCTGAAAACTTTATCTTTTGAGCTACTAGTCCTGTTCCTTTTTTGAATGCCTCTAAGTGAAGCACAGGGGAAGGAGTTGAATAAGACTAAAGCTGGTGTTTGAGTGATATGAAATTGTCTGTTATTTGTTCTCCTTTGGATAAGGGTGTACAGAGGTAATGAACCTGTACCTTGATATGTGGTTGACTGGTAGATGATGAGGCAAGGCTGAGAAGATTACTAGGACAATTACTGCTGGCATATGGCACTAGTGGATGGACTCTGGATTTCCTCTCCTCTCATATTTCCAGTCATATTTCCAGTCTTGGATTTGCTTAGCTTTATAGCTGTTATGTTAATGTGCTCCTTTCTATTGCAAAAGTCCAGGTAGCACTCTGGAGGTAGGAGTTACCCCCAAAGGGTGAGATGAAACCTCCCCAGGTGCCCTGTCTCTCCTCCTGCCTTCTCTCTTTTCCCATTCTGCTGTCAGGTCTGGCTGAGCAGTGGGCACTGATCCTGCCATGTCTTCCAGCAGGACCAGAAGTCATCTAGAAATCCTGTGGAAACTTTTATCCTGCCTCCATGCTGATGCAGAATGGGGAATGGCAATCATGGATCTCAGCATCTATCCACCTCCTGGTACTAGCAATGGCCTTTGTAATTGCTTTCTCACAAAGGCAGTGAGTGCTGGACATGGCTTCAAGCAACTGTGCAAGAAAGACATTGAAAGGCAAAGGCACTTAGCAGCACAAGCTGCCTCTGTCCTTGGGGCAGAAAAAGGACTGGTTTTACTGCCTGACTTCACAAGAGGGTTCTTCTGAACTCTGGAAATTAAGTGACAAATTGGATGTTCTAGTCTTCATATTGAAGCCAGGGGTGAGGTTGCAAGGGTTTAGGTGAGCAGCCAGGGTGTGAAGAGTGAGACGTTCTCCCAAGCAGAGCAAGAGCAGAGACACGTGTGGGGAGCGGTAGTACTCTCCTAGACATGCCATGCCAGCCCTCTGCATAAAATTAGGTACAAAAATTTGTGTTTCTGAAGGAAGTGGAAAAACTACTGCCTAAAAAATTAAATGCTCCTCTGCATCAGTTGCTTGGAGCTTCCATTTTCATGGAACTCACCCCAGAGGAAGTTTCTAGGATAAAGTGACTCACAGATTAAGTTGTTTGGGAAAACCTTGATCCACAATGGGAAGCACCTTGCAGAAAGAGCTGTGTGAGGAATATGTTATGGCCTGTGGTGACATCCTGCTAATGGCCACAGGGACACATAGGGTCTAAAGCACAGGTCTTATGAGGAGCAGCTGAGGGAGCTGAGGTTGTTTAGCCTGTAGATAAGGAGGTTCAGGGGACACCTTATCACTCTCTACAACTACCTGAAAGGAGGATGTGGTGAGGTGGGAGTTGGTCTCTTCTCCCAGGTAACAAGTGATCGGATAAGAGGAAATGACCTCAAGTTGAACCAGTGAAGGTTTAGGTGTGACATTCTGGAAAAATTCTTCAGGTTGTCAAAGACTGAAACAGGCTGCCCAGGGAAGTGGTTGAGTCACCATCCCTGGAGGTATTTAAAATACGTTTGGATGTGGTACTTAGGGACTTGGTTTAGTGGTGGACTTGGCAGTGCTAACTGTTGGACTCCATGATCTTCAAGGTCTTTTCCAACCTAAATAATTCTGTGATTCCATGATCCTCTATATGGCTGTGATGCCTGGGCAAATGAATACTGGTGGAACCAGCCCAAAGGCAGTTGCACAATTTTATTCTACAAGGCTTGGCTCATTGCTGTCAACCTTGACAGAGACCTCTGGTGGGCTTGGATGCTGTGGGTGCTGTAGCACATCGGTCTGCAAGGGAACAGAAGGCTGCTTTGGATCTGTGGGGCAGTGAGGGGAGAGGGGGGCCTGGGCATGAACTGATGTGGAGAGCACGGAGAGCCCCTTATGGTGACCCTGTCTCTCCAGGGAAACACGGCTCCTGTCCAAGCTGTCTTCATGGACAGAATGCAGCAGCTCGTAGTCCAACAGGGACATGTCCCCTGCAGGAAGCTATTTAACAGCAAATTGGCCTAGTAAGTTTTAGAGATGACCTTGTGTTAATTACAAGTTGCTATATTAGTAAATGCCTTCTGAAGGCCAGCTGTTGTGTTGGCATTAACTCCCAGACTCAAGTGCTTGTTTACTAAATCCCAGGACAATTAAAACTTTTTTTTTCTCCTTCTTATTGTTTTTTATTGAGCTTGGCAAAGCCAGGTGATGAACACTTCTCCCCTGTGCCTTTTCACTCTGTCTTCCTGCCTGGCTGCTGGAAGGGTCTGTGTCTGATAGACTTTTCCTTGCTCAGTCCCAGAGGTTTGCTTGCTTTCCTGTGGGATGCTGGCACCTCCATTCTGGACCGGTGCTCCAAGAGGCATTGTACAAAGAGGAAAAAGGCACTCACACTCTAACAGGCTTTGTTTAAGTGAGGTCTTGGTAACCCTGAAGCTTTCTGGAAATGGAAAATGGTGTTTTGGAATGATAATAGTCATGTTGGGAAGAGACCATAGTGGGATCAGGTCTCCCGTGACACAGTGCTGGACTGGAGAGGAAGGGAAAACTTAGGCTTGGACTGGGAAGACTGTTGGCTGCAGCACTACTGGAGATGTGTCCAGGATCACAAAAACAGCCCAGAAAAGTGTCAAAAGGCTCCTTAGGATAGACTGTCCCTGCAGCAGCTGGTGGCTCCTGTCCCTGCTGGAGACAGTGGGTCCCCTTTGCTCTGCCAGTGGTGCAGCACAGAGCTGTTCCTTGCATGCCCCTGCCCTCTGCTCTACGGGGAATGGGTCTCAGTGCAGGTGGCAGCACCATGTCACCAAGAGATGACACAGTTCTGGAACAGAGTAAACTTTTGGTACCAAGTTCTCATTAGGATTGCTGTGCCTATTGGAGCGGGGCAGGGACCGCGAGTGGAGCTGGGTTGGTGCTGCTGCCCATTGGTCTTGCAATGCTTGGCTCTGCTTTGAGCTCTTCTGGCATCTGGGATGCAGGTACAGCCGGGAAAGGCTGACTCCTGGTTAGGAAGGGCCCTGTACTTAGACATAAGTCACCAGTGCTTGGGCCAGTGCCTGTGTGTGGTTTTTGAAATCAGTAATTCACATGATGGTTTGCATGAAGGGGTGCAGCATGTGCCAAAGGCTGTGTGGAGCAGCTCCCCTGGGCATGAGAAACCTTACTGAGGTCTTTTCCAACTCAGTTATAAATAAGGCATGCTTAGAAAATTGAACCAATAGGAAGGTCTACGTTCCCTGAACATCAAATGTGGTTTGTTCACATGTGCATTTCATGTAGCAGTAAGATTATAACTAAATCAGCCAAACTATGCAAAAAAGTATATTTATACAGCTTTCTCCCACTGTAAGTCTCAAAGTATGCAGAAAAGTGGAAGATAGGGTTTCCTATGCCTGTTTCATAGACAAGTCATTTGCATTTTATGTGCCTAAAACTTCTTCCTTTGTTTTCTTATCTATCAGTCTCATCCATTGGAAAGCAATTTGTATTAAAGTCTTTGAATGTGTTGGTAGAATAGATTTTTACCTGGGTACTGATTATTTTTTAAATTTTTCCCCAAGAGTTTCTTCTCTATCTCCTTCTGAAGGCTATAAGGGAGTCTTGTACATCCTTCTTATCACAAGTGTCTCACCACCAGTGGAAGCTGCAAAGCAAAGCTACATTTGTGCACTATTTCTGCCCCACATGTTCTGAGTATGTGTCTGTACACAGCTGCATGCTGCAGCTTCCCCTTGCTTCCCTGCTGCAAGGCTGCCTGCTGGGGTGCACATTCAGGCACATTGAGGGGTGATGGTGGTGGTGGCAAATCTTGCTTTTGTGTTCCCATTCTGGGGGCTCCCATGTGCATGTGATGCGCTGGAAAGCTCTAAGCATGTGACCTTGCCTTCTTCCTTTTAATGGTCAGGCTGCTGTTTTCAGACAAATAATGAAGTAGGGATGTTTTTAAAGCTTACTTGAGCGGGGACACCTTGATGTTTTGGCATGGACTGTGTACATAACAGCACATTTACATTTCAGCTGTGCCAGTCTGCAGCAGAGCTGTGGGTATGAGTATTTGGGTGGCTGGGTGCTTACTAGGCCAACCTTCATTCCTGTCTTGGCTGGGAATGGTATTGGTTATACAAGTGCATAGCCCTCTTTGCAGAAGGTGCTTTCCTTCCTGTGGGAGCATTACCTTCGACCAGGGGGCTGGGCTTGGGTTTCTTCTTTTTTTTCCCCTCCAGAGTACAGCAGCAGTTTTCATTCATAAGTTGCATTTTTCTCTGTGCCAATACGTATCCAATCAAGGATATTTCTATAAGCTTTGTGGCCTAATTAACTGTAGCTGATTCACCAAAGTGTTTAAAATCTGTAAGTTCATCAGCATTTGGGAAGTCCAGCTGTAAGTGTGGCTTAAAGACAGATGCTCCAGGCCATGTTCCTGCTGCGTTTGTCCGTGAACGTTCATCCATTCCTGGTGGATGCCACACTCATGCTGTTGGCTGATGGATGAGCAGAGTAGTGTTGTCTGGGAATGGTTACTAGTTTCTGTCAAGGAAGAGAATTTTGGGAGCTTGATGAAAGGATGAGGTGTGTATATGGAATTGGTAATAAACATATTGCTGTATAGATTTATGAGTAGTTTACTCCTGTGAGTCAGAAATGGTACAAATAAACCAAACATGGACAGTGATATGGGGGAGTGTGACAGTGTCTCAAGAAGTGTTGCAAGTTAGGGTTAGGACTCCTCTATTTTGTATATTAATTATGTTGAAGGGTGCAGCTTTGTACTGAAGCAAAAAAATCTATGGCTTTTAGTAAAGGCAGTTGAGTAAGATTGGAGGAGGTGATGTTTTAGCAGTATGAGATCTTGCAGGCAGCATTGCAAGGGGGAGGGACGTATCTCCAGAGTCTAAAATATGCACCTTCGTTGCCCTTTATGTCAGTCTGTTTGTGCAGAGTTATTATTAACTTTAAATCGGGTGTAAAGGAGCAGATACAAATACTTTTTAGCTATGTTTGTGTTGGTTGGAGAGGTTACAGCTCCTGGCCAGCGTCCACAGTGCTTTGGAGTGAAGGTGGGTTCAATTTTTAAAAAGTAAAAATTTTTACTTCTAGGATCTCCAAAGAGAAGAAACTGCATCCTAAGTTAATAATGGAGAAATTACTCTTTGTAATTTAAATAAGAAAATTTCTCTTAGATTATATATATATATATATATATATTTATATGTATGTATATATGCATGCATAGGTATGTTAATATAAAACATATCAAATAAATACTATCACAATATAATTCTAATTAAAACATCACCCCACCCTGCTCTTAGAGGTGGATAACTTGCTCAAAATTAATGAGGTTCCCTAACTTTCCAGGAACTCTGCTGGAAACTTGGAATCTTCAGCTTCCTGACCATCTGCCTACCAGCTATATAGTGAGCAGTCCTGGTATCAGAGGTCAGCTTTGGGCTAAACTCAGGCACTGCAGAGGGAGCAAGTGCTGACTTAATGCCCGACCTGTCCTTGATATGTTTCCAAATGAGGCAAAATTGCAGCTTATGCATTAAAAAAATGATGGNTATTATTAACTTTAAATCGGGTGTAAAGGAGCAGATACAAATACTTTTTAGCTATGTTTGTGTTGGTTGGAGAGGTTACAGCTCCTGGCCAGCGTCCACAGTGCTTTGGAGTGAAGGTGGGTTCAATTTTTAAAAAGTAAAAATTTTTACTTCTAGGATCTCCAAAGAGAAGAAACTGCATCCTAAGTTAATAATGGAGAAATTACTCTTTGTAATTTAAATAAGAAAATTTCTCTTAGATTATATATATATATATATATATATTTATATGTATGTATATATGCATGCATAGGTATGTTAATATAAAACATATCAAATAAATACTATCACAATATAATTCTAATTAAAACATCACCCCACCCTGCTCTTAGAGGTGGATAACTTGCTCAAAATTAATGAGGTTCCATAACTTTCCAGGAACTCTGCTGGAAACTTGGAATCTTCAGCTTCCTGACCATCTGCCTACCAGCTATATAGTGAGCAAGCAGTCCTGGTATCAGAGGTCAGCTTTGGGCTAAACTCAGGCACTGCAGAGGGAGCAAGTGCTGACTTAATGCCTGACCTGTCCTTGATATGTTTCCAAATGAGGCAAAATTGCAGCTTATGCATTAAAAAAATGATGGAGAAATTAATCCTGAAAGCATTTTCAAAGGGCTTGTTTTCCTGTTCATTATTTTCCTATGATAGATATTATCTAATCAGTGTGATGGCACTGAGAAGAAAGAATTAAAAAATGCTGGGGAGCTTTACTAAGGGCCTGTGTCTGTAGCCTTTCTATATATGGAATATATATGCACATGTAGTGGCACATTTCCTTTCTTAGGGAGTAGGATGGCCATGTTTCCTAGTTACTCCTGGCTGCCATTGGTTTCACAGCAGAAGAATCTCCTGGTCACTAGGGGCCATTGCAAAAGTTTACACTTTTGCTCGGAGCAGCTAAAATAATTCACGTCACCACTGTGGTACATCACCTGGTTAAAGTGCATGTCTGCAGGCCCAGAGCAGAGGTTTTTCCACTGCCCCAGGCAGGTACAAAATTGCTGCCTAGATAGGCAAGAGCATTGCCAGTGCTGCTGCTGGCAGTGTGAGCTGCTCCTCTGCCCTGGCTTGCTGCCCTCTAGGAGAGGTGTCACAAAGATGGCATGTGGCCAAGTTTTAGCTGCTCCCAGCAGTTTGAATAAAGATGCTAATCTGGGACCTGTGATGGTGGAAGGGGAACACACTCCCCTTTCTTCCCTCTCTGCAACCAAGCAGCTGTGTTGGGTGACAGGGAGGCCGTGAATTCTACCAGGACAGGTACAAGTGACTAAAATGGAGGCGTAAAAAAAGCAAGCTATTGTTCTTTGCTTCATTTCCTCAACAGGAGTGATAATCTTGAGCAGAGAGTGAGATGAGTAGATGGATGTTATACACCTCTAAATTGGGTGACTGGCCTGCCTGCTCTTTTCCTCTCCTGAGGGAACCCCTGCAGCAGTGCTTTTGCTGTTTTAGCTCTGTGCTACCTATTTGCTAGAACTGACCATGCCAACACATAACTGGACAGAACTTTACCTCAGTGAGGCTGTTGTGCACCTCAGCCTCATGTCTGCCATGATTAGATGTGGCTGTGAAAAGGGGCCATGACAGCCTGCTTGGGGAAGACACTAATGTGGGTAAAGCCAGATCCAAAGTATTGACTGCAGTGCTGTGTCAGTGTTTATTAAGCCTAGGATATTGTCAAAGCCCCTTAAACCTGGACATCAGTTGTTACTGGGAGTGTTCAGCAGTTCTGCAAACTGCATCATAATGTTGAATTATTTGCCCAGGAAATCAGGATATGCTTTTAATGACTGTGCAGGGTAGCTCAGTTTGGTTTCTGGGAAGTTAGTGTGTTCTGTTTTCTTTAGTTGATTGAAGTACAGGAGAAGAGGTAAAGGCAGGTTTATCCTCTTGACTTCAGAATTTGTAGATGTTTAGTACTACTTGAAGAAAAAGGCTATAGGGATTATGATAGGCTGAGGAAACATACTGTTAATTTTTTTAAAATCACATTTTCAGCACTAAGTTGTCAGAGTTAAAGTTTTCTCTTGAAAACAGAAATATCAACCAAAGAAGATGCCTGGTATGGAGCACTTCTGCCTAAACAATAAGAATTTAGCGAAGTTGTTAATTGGTAAAATGTTATGATGCCAAGCCTTAATGACCTTAATTATAGGCCATAGTGTCTGCAAAGTGTGTGAACTGTGTGTGACTGGGTGACATGCAGACTCCCTTCATTCCCTTTTTATTCACCTCCCTTTGTATTTTAAAACTGGTCTGTTCTTCCAAAAAGGTTCACCCCTAAGGCCAGCTGAGGCCAGAATGATTTCAGCTGGGACTCTACATAGGTAAAGTAGCAAAATGCTGATGTTTTAGCAGCATTAATAGTTTGTCCACATTCAGTAGGAGGGACCCTTCCTCTGGTGTAATCCACATTCCACCAGAACAGCATACTGGGACCTGTGCTGCTCCCTGGAAGGCTCATCCTACCTGGTATTCCCTCAACACTCACTGCTGTGAGTCTGGAGGCTGTTCTGCACTGCTGAGTGAGCCCAGGCAGGAAGCTGCTGTATTTTAAATCTCCTCTTGGTCATCATCCATGCGATGGGTAACCCACTGTCTTTGTTACCTCTCAGCACTGTAGGGCTCCTGGTGACAGCACTGGAGATGTTTGCTAATGTATAACAGCATGCAACTGTGCACCATCATTAGAAGAGTCCTTCTTATTTTTTACTCAGGCATGACCTGTTAAATTTGCATAGAAACATAATTTTGTTTGGCAAAAGGTATTGTAGAAAGCAGTAGGATCAGAGTTGTAAGTATATTGCAATCTTACATGATGTAAATGTTTTAAGGGAGTTGTAAAACACAGGGAAACAATTTCTGCTGAGTGTTGGCTTGTGATTCACAAGTGTTTGGTGTGGTGCTATCACCAGGTTTGGGGTTAAGGTTGACTTCTGACTGTTACAGTCGGTATTGCTAATTGGATTCATTTGGAAATCATGAAGCTGTGCTAAAAACTTGGTAGTTTGGCATGGGGGTGTCATTGGCCTGTCTGCACCTTTTGAATTTTCTAGGGTTTATCTGGAAATCCTAAATAGATTAGTATATTAATGTTGCCTATGTTTTAAATGAAAACTGAGAGTATTAACAAAAATGCAGAAGCTGGGACTTGAATGGAGAAGTATGTTCAGCTTCAGGCTCTTTGTAAAATAAGAAGGCTGGCTGATACATCATGCTGGATACTGGTTTGGAGAAGGCCGCTGAAAACCAGAACATCTGCCAGGTAACACTTATGCATGCAAGATTTTAACAAAAGGCATTTGAAGTTAATGTCCTTTGAAAAAGAAAGTTTATTTACTGACTTGAAAATTATTTTTTGGGAATTTACCATTTAAGCCAAACTTTCTGCTGAACATTAAAGAATACTGTTTAGACTCCCTTTTGCTGCATATTTAAAATCTGTCAAATACAGAATAAGGTGCTGTTTCAAAGCTGGTACTGTTTCACATTTCGACAAAGTGACTTCAAATTGAAACCATGAGTGACTGAACTGTGCTTAAAATGGTGTGTTTTTTGGTTCTTTTTGTTTTATTTGTCTTTTTTAATTTAGCAAACACTTAAAAAAGACAAAGACTTCCATCTTTGTCACATAAGACAGAACACCTAATAAATGAAATTTCTTACTCTGTCCATCTCCAAGCTGGAGTTCATGGGTGATACAATCAAGGAAACTTGCAGTGATTCTGTGCAAGCCTTCCTGTTGGAGTGACTTAATTTTTAGTTATATTAATCAAGTATTGAAAAAAATAATGAATTTTGATTTCTCTTAGGTGATGTAGAGAAATTTAGTTCCATTCTTAAATTCACACAGCTTGAAGCAGTGTTAAGAGATTGTAGAAGCCTATAAATGGTCGTGAATGTCATTAGAGGAAAAGCAAACTATAGGTAAAGCCTTATTTCCAGTCAGCCTTTCTTAAAAGCTCAATTCACGTTTGCTGCTGGATTCAGCTGGAAATGCCCAAACTGTTATCCATCCCAATGGGCCTGTGTGTCTGTCCCTGAGACTCTTGTGTTTGTGCTGCACTGGCTGGATGAGATTTGCCTCCCAGCCTCAACAGTTCACACTGTGCATGTTAACCTCTACTGCATTTTGGCAGTAGTTTGCAAGGTCAGTTTTGCATTTCCTAAATCTGCTTTGGGAAAATGGAGAACAGAATTGAAAGTAAAATATTCTGGGTCCCTTAAACAGAGTGAATAAGGACATGATTTGTGAACTGTTACCCTTTTTTGCAATCAGCATGGAGGAAATCTAGTTTAGATTAGGACTCTATGGAATACCATTTTATTCATTTTCATTTAAGACTTGTGCTCTTGAAGAGAGCACTTCAAACCTCAATTCCCACCACTGATTAGTGTCTCTTGCAGATAAAATATAGTCATGGTACTTTTGTCAAGATTTTTTTCTCTTATTTCCCACAGTCAAGGAAACAACAGGGGAAACTGAGCAGATGTTGTCAAGGAAAGTGGCATCAAAACAATTTTGGGAGTTTTGTTTTAATGAGGATCTCATTGATACTGACAAAAGTAAAACTGGAGCATTAGCATAGTTCCTTGAAGAGTTCAGAAAATCATTGAATCTAAATGGCATGACAAAGTATATGTGACAATTAGGCTTTGCATCAAAAGTGCTTGCTGTTTGGTGGGTCAAATGACTGCCACGCTTCCTAATGCCATGTAAAATGTAACAGTGGTATGTCTGTAACGCGGGGACCTTTGGCCAATTCACTGTTGACGTCTGAATCGTTTTTTCCTCCTGCTTCTCAGGCTGAATTTAGAATGTGGGACCCATGATATACAAAAGTCTTTATTTTAGAGATAATTGCCCTCTTGACGCTCATCAATAGGTTAGTGTCCTGTGGTGAACGCCTCAAGTGAACGGGCCTTTTTTTTTTTGGCAAATCTTAAGAGAAAAAGAAACAACTAGAAAAACCTCCCTGTGTCTTGGAATTTTATCTTTCATTATTTGTTTTAAAACTCACTGAGATTGTGCTCAGTTGTAATTAACGGTTCTTCTTGACTCATATTTGTAAATATGATCACATTTCAGAAAATACACAGCTTAAAAGCTGTGCGTGATCTGGCATTTCATGTGTTATGTTTGCAGTAAGTTTTGGGGGTTGTTGCAACTATTTAAAAAAAACCCCTATGCATAGGTCTCTTGTCTGTTTTTGTCTGGTATCCTTGGATAATAATAAAAGAAGCAGCAGTAGAGTTGTGTGAAAGAGATTGGCATCCTAGATCTATACAAAATTAAAACCACATGACACTTTCCTGCACCACCATTTTTTCAGACATGAAATTTGTTGCCGGGAAACTTCACTCCTAGTTCTAATGTAGCTAAATGTTTTTACTGCCACTGGTGCAGATGGGCAGTTTGCAAGCAGCTGTAGCTGAAGACAGTACCTGCCCCTGGCTTTCACCGTCACGAATGTTGACTTGTCTTGAGGCACCTTTTGCCAAGGTCACTTCAGTGTGATCTCTCCACTAGTTTTTGAGAGTGCAGAGCATTAATGAGCTTGGAGGTTGAGGGGTGACTTCACTCTGCCTTGCTCCTCATAGCTGTTCTTTTAATTAGACATCATTGCTACCCATTCACTGAGGAAAAATGATAATCATAGGCCACAGCTCTTGCTGTGTGTTTACATCACCTAATTTGTGGCCTGAAAAGAAAACCAAACAAAACACAGGTGCAGAGATGGAGTGCCATTCCTGGGAAAAGGCCAGGTAAGACTTGGTCCCCCTTTATCCCTAGTGATGCATGTAGACAGCTCAGCAGATTCACCATGGCCCTCCAGAAGAGAGCAATCCCTGGGAAAAGTCCACCCTTGTGCCCCTCTGCAGCAGGCAGCTGCTTCCTGTCCTTCTCCCCATGTGTTGTGCAGCTCTGGTGTTGGAAACGCAAGTGTGGAATGCTCCATGGACCACTGTGACTCAGCCTGTGGCAAGTAGAGGCCAGAAATGCTGCTGTTAGTGGGTATGAGTTCATTTGTGTGTGTCAGAACTCCTGACATAGAAAGCCCCTGGGAACCTATAAGAGCAGTGATAGTTTGTGCTGTGCTTGCAGCTGGAGTCAGGGGAGTCCCAGGGCTGCCCAGTTTACTGCCTTTTCTTGTGATCTGGTGCTTTTCTAAAGATGGAAGCCTGAAAAAATTCACCTTTTGATTAAAAACACTGACTTTGGAGAAGTTGTAAATGTAAGCCCTAAACCTCTGCAAGACAAGCAGGAGAAAATCACAGGGGTTTGTTTGTTTGTGGGTTTTTTGTTTGTTTGTTTTTTAAAGTCTCAAGAGTATTTTGGAGCCCTTCTCAAAATAGCTGGCTAATGACTTTGAATGGTCAGCCTGGGCCCTTCTGAAAATATTTGTCTCTCAAGTCAGACTTCAACTGACATGATCAGTTTCACCATGAGTTGCTGATAAGCACAGAAAACCATCTAGATGTCTTTCAACCTGTGTCTTTGCTCCTCTTGTATGTGCCACACAAAATCAAGTCCTTCATGAAGAGGGCTCCCACCTGGGCTCTGCTGGAGTTTTAATTTCTTCAGTACTTTTTGGCTCTTATTTTGATCAACTTGCCTGTACTGTAACAGTATGAGAGGTGTTTACTGACTTTTCTTTAAAGCACAAACTCGAGTGGTATTTTGGTTTCAGGATGAATGTTTTACCCTGCCTATCCTAGCTCCATAGGCAGACAAAGCTGAAACAAATGTCGGCCTAAATAATTTACTTCATAAAGGCTTTTTTTCACTGATAATCTAATGGAATCATTGTTTGCATAGGGGTGGAAACATACTCTCTTGTGCTTGATGCTGTGGTCTTTCTGTGGTATTCTCTGTGCTGAAGTGAAATGGTGTATATGCTTCTTCTAAAGAACAAAACATAGCTAGGTGGCTCTTGCAGGACTATCCTCCCTGCCAAAACACAAGGGTTTTGTACAAATAGGCCATCCTTTTTCCTTCCATCAGTAGCCAAACTCAGTTGTGCCAAAGAAAAGTCCTTTTTTTTAATTTCTTTTTTTCAATACAACCCACACACCCACACCATGGAAGTTACAGTCATATTTTCCAGTAACCACAGAGCTGTGAGTGATGGCACGTGTGTTTTAAATAAAACTGGGAGGAGAACTGATGTAATACTCTCTGGGTTATATTTTTCTTTTTCTTTCCATATTGCTCTCCCTCTTTCTCTTCTCCCCATCTGTTGGCTGCTATATGGGTTATTTCTGTTTTGTTTAAGATTTATTTTTTTCCTTGCTGCAAACCACAGCGAGGGAACTGTTGAAGAGGGCAGCTCTGACACCTTGAGCTCAAGTATGGATGGATTTCTTTAATGTCTTTAAAATTACAGGGCAGTGCATTGTACCAACTTGTATAATCTTAAGAATTATTTTTTTCCTTTCTTCTCTAGAAGTGAATTAATTGTGATAGTCCGATGGAGCATGTGAGAAATATTTTTTTTTTTTTTTCTAGTGGCATACTGAACTACAACTCAGTAGTACTCTCACTGTTTCTTCAGTGAGATCACAAAATAGTTTTGGAAAAAACAGGTATTTCAGTTTTCGTTTAATAAACTGCAGAGAGACTTGTTCTGGAGGACAAGTGAAACCTGTTATTCCTCTGCTACTTTTCCTACTGCTGCTTTCAATGGTTAAATTAGTTCAACTCCTGCTTATAATAGTCTGCTTGTGAATATTTGGATTGTGTTTCTTTAAATTTTCATGGAGAATCCCTCAGAAGAGCTCAAAAGTAGGTTTGTGTGTGTGTCTAAGACAATAACTCTATTTCTGTATTTAATGTTGAATTCAACTTTGAAAAGTAAGTTCAGCCACAGAGCTTTGTGTGGGTCATGCCTCACCCGCAGACCTGCTCCTGCTGTACCAGCGCAATCTCCCTGCTCTCCAGTCCTGCTCAGGAGGCTTCAAGGATGGGTGCCCTAAGAACACTGAATAATTGCTGTTCCTTAAATAGGAATTCTGAGGTGTGTTATGCAGCTGTGTGATAGGACACCGGGTCAGCTGGTCTCTTTGTGTGCCCTTATCAAGTGGGAGGTGCCTTGAGTTAAGCTAGAGGAGCTGAAGGGTTAAACCCATGCTGTTGGGATGTCAAGGTTAAGCCTGATCCCCGAAGGTGAGGCTAGCTCAAGTTGCCTTGTCCTTGCTGTGGGCAAAGAGCACAGGCAGACTCTGCCTGAATGGATGATCTGGCCTGTGATTCATTAAGCTGGAAGCACCTGGTTTGTGTCTGTGCCCCTGGCCACTCCTGACAATGGCACTTAAAGCCATAGTCCCATTTTCAAAATAACTGGAGGATAGGGAGCTGATTCTGTTGGAGCTGGCATGGCTCTTCCCCAGTCACTCCTCCCCAACCACTCCTGCCCCATGACCATGTGTGGAGCTGATGTAGCTCTCTAAGTCAGCAGAAAGCCAGCTGCGTTTTCCTTTTTTTAATTTTAATTTTTTTTAATTTTGATAATTGATTTTCTGTAGCAAGGGTGCTTGCACAGCTTTCTGTATGGTCAGGAGCATGCCAGGGAGTGGGAGCACCATAGGGATGTAAGTCAATTTGAGATGTGGTTGCACAGTGGTTTAATCCAGTCTAAATTGTGTCAGACAGGCAATGTAAATAAACCATTACTGCAGGGGAGGCAGAGAAAGATTCATCTTGCTTAAGCTGCTATGAACGAGAGACAGCTGAGGGAATGCAGAGAGGCAAGGCTGATTCGCAGGTCTCTGCTGCAACGTGTAAAATACTCCTAGGAGATGTCAGAACCAAAGGTCCTGTGCTGTGAGAAGGAACAGATCTCTCTTGGATGGTGCTGAAATGTGGTGTTTTTGACAGCAGATAGAGTGAGTCAAGGCAGGAAAAGAAAATGCTGAATAAGCCAGGTTAACAAAGTTTTGACATAACTGTGGTGCCAATGTTTTTTTTCTCCCTCTCCAAAAGCTTGTCCCTAGAAAGAACTGAAATACTAGGTATAGGTCCTTAATCTCATGGCCTAAGATCAGCATGTATAGCAATGCAAATTAAGAAGATGTTTAATGTTAAACCATTGGAACACCATTGGAATTTGTTTAATTTTTTTTTTTTCACAGCAGGGAAAAATCCAGAATTATGTGGTCTGAAGAGGGGAAAAAAAAAAAAGCTGTGTTTGGAAAAGAAAAAAGAGCTAGTCTTCTTGGGCTTTTATCTGTTAATATTTTTTTAAGTTTTTTTTTTCTTTACCTTTATGCTGGGAAAGTTTGCTATTGGGAATAGACTAGGGTTAGATCTTTTTGGGTGTCTATGTTGTGTTAATATTGAAATACTACACCTTCAAGTGAAAAGCAGACCTATTTTCCCTGACCACTGATACTTTATATTTTATACACTTTATACTTCCCATATAGGTTTTAGCTTCTTCCATAAGAAAACCATGAGAGTTATCTGAAAATACATATATTTATTAGTTGGAGAAATAGGAGGAACTAATTTCAATAGAATATCTTTGCTGCTTTCAGAGAGTGGAAGTGAGTGGCGTTCAGCTCAAAGGAAATGCCAAGAAAGCAAGTGTTTTTGCAGCCTTTTAAAATAATCCTTAGTGCTTTCTTTGTCAGAGTCAGAACCATCTACTACGTGCAGCGCAGGAGCTCAGGAGGCAATGCTGTGTGGGGAATGTGGCAGGAGCTTGTGCACAGGAACTCCTCAGGGTTGGCAGTTATATACCACATTTTGATAACAGCAGAGGAGTGTGGCTGTAAAACATAAAGCTGAGACCAAAGCACTGCCATATCAGTACAGCTCAAAGCCCAACAGTTTATGACTGTTAGCAGCAGTACTTTGCCCTCCTCAGTGTTTGCTTCAAATGTTAGTCAGACCTGACAGTAGGCTTGCAGGTCAGTGTAATATTTCTGCAGCATAAATACTATTTATAAGAAGTTATGACTACAATTTATTTACTAGAGGGTGGGGGAGGGGAGCAGACAAAGAGGCAGTCACTTCATCCTGCTAAAGTCAGTGACCAAACTGGAGTAAAGTCCAGGTGCCCCTGAATCTGGCACTTCCACTAGGTTTTCCACTAAGCTGTATTTATTTAGCATGATTGTGATGCTATATTTTTATAACTGCACCTCCTCAAGAGGTAGACATGGAAGCCATGTGAGTATTTCTCTCAGCAGAAGGGAAGACTTCCTACTCCTCTGTTCTGATTCCAAAAAGAAAGGTCCTGCTACCGTAAATCTCCTGCTACCATTAATTTGGCTTGCAACTTCATAAATAAGTAAAAAATGGCCCCACATCCTTTTTATGGGCCAGAAAGGCTCACTTTTCCCCCTTATAGCACTGAATGAGAAATGTTGAGAATAGTAAAAACAGGAGTCAATAATTATTTTGCCTCAGTTTCTTTGTTTTGATACAGCTGAAGATCAGTTTGGAGCCCTGTGTTTTTGGGGTGTTTTTTTTTTTTTTTTTTCCCTAATAGATAGCACATAGATTTCAACAGCCTCAAGACCTACATGGTGCATAGATTATGCTCTTGCTTATCTTCCCCAGGGCAAACTGCAGCAAACTACTCGCTGAGACAATGCGAAGTTATAGCAGCAATACGCACGTGCAAGCAGTGGGGTCACAATCCGCTGTTCAAAACACACAAGCTTTGGGTGTGCTGGNAGATCAGTTTGGAGCCCTGTTTTTTTGTTTTTTTTTTTTTTTTTCTTCCCTAATAGATAGCACATAGATTTCAACAGCCTCAAGACCTACATGGTGCATAGATTATGCTCTTGCTTATCTTCCCCAGGGCAAACTGCAGCAAACTACTCGCTGAGACAATGCGAAGTTATAGCAGCAATACGCACGTGCAAGCAGTGGGGTCACAATCCGCTGTTCAAAACACACAAGCTTTGGGTGTGCTGGTGACTTCCCTTTGAAATCAGCCAAAATACACTAGAAAGGAAAATAACATGCAAGCAGAATAATTTTTGATCTGGGAATGAAGGTGATTTGCAGCATTAAAAATCATGTCTTTGTCCCTAAGCACAACCTACTTAGTGTTAGGCAGGTTGGTTTAGTGACCACAATAAGCATTAACGTATTTCCTGTAGAAAAGCACGTTGCATGCAATAAATATTTTTTTCTATACTAAAACCAAGTTAATTAACAAATGCTTTCTGTCAATCTGTGGATAATACTTGTGCTGACAGGCAGAGAGAAGACTTAGCCATCATTTTGACAAAATGAATCCCAAGCTCTATTTCTTGCAAAACATTCTTTTATAGGCTTGGTAGCCTTTGTTTAGCTAAGCACATGTAGAGAGAAAAAAGAAAACCTTTTTTTTTTTTCTCCCAATCTTGTCAATAACAAGTCATTGTATTTTTGTTTGTCATACCTGGCTTTGTGTGATAGCCTCTAGCCCTAGCTTGCCTTAACAGGAAAAAATAAAAAGTGTGTGTGCATGTATATGAATGAGAAGTTTTTCTGTAGACAAAATCCAAATAAATCAAAATACTTTTGAGGTGAGGTTCTGGACAAGCTGTCATATATAAATGCTGTCCTCATGGTCTGATTCTGGTCTCATTCCTCTCTAACTTATACCGAACTCCAATAAAGCCAGTAGTGGCTGCTGCGAGCTGCTCTGAGGCCAGGCTGAAATACCATGATATTAACTGTAAACAAATATTGTAATGCTTCTGCAGATTTCAGAAAGTGTCCTTCTCATATTTTAGTAGTGGCATTGTTGTGTTTGGGGTGATTTAAGATGCAAGGGCTAATCTACTCAAAAAAGAAATTCCATTTTGCCATTTGCAATTTAATGGAGAACAAAGAGACAGGGAAAGCACTTACATAAATACAGATGTCTCCACTTCTGAGGCTTTTCTGTGTTCCTGCTACTTAAATGGGGATCAAGAATGATATTGTTCTGTGGGCTTGCTCTTTGTTTACAATACCCTCTTTGAAACTAGATGTCAAAATGGGTTTCCTGGATTGGTTATTGAATTCTGCAGGCTGACACTCCACTGTGAGCCCTGGGAACCTTCGGCTTTTTCCTTAAAAATAGCCCAAGTTTTGAGATTTTAAAAGCAGCTGTGTTTTGCCACCACGTGGAAAGGGCTTGTTTTTCTGCTTCTCTAAATTTCAAGTATAATGTTTGGACCAGGGCAAAAAAGCCTCAGTAAAACTCTTCTCTGCCTGTACTGGTAGAATGTTATCCATCCTTTGTGTGGCCATAAATGACCAAAACACAGGGATGAACAAATTTGGCCCAATGGTTTTACAGATTCCTGAGCTCAAGGCAATGAAATATTGTAAAGTTAACGTAAATTGTCAAGGATGACAGTTTAACCTCCTAAACATATACACAGAGACCCTCTTGTTCTTCCTCAAGCTGTGCCACGTAAGTCAGCCTTGGCCAGGCACTGCACAACGTCACATACCTCATGCTGTCTTTTCCAGGCCATCCTTGCTAAACCTCTACTTTCCCTTAAAGGGTATTTAAACAGACCAACTCTTTTGCCAAACTCTTCTCCTTAGGGTAAGGAGAGAGCCCCCCAGAGCATTTGCCAGGATAAATGGAGCAAGTAGGTTCAGTTTTAGTGTTACCAAATTTGACCCTGCTCTTGATGTGTTGTCCGTAGGGATGTGGGCGTTTCCATGTGTGCCGTGTCATACACAGCTTCCTATGTTCACTGTATGTGGGAGAAGATGGCTTAATGACAGACTTCCAGCCTTTGCTCCAAATGTTGTGGTTATCTAATTTTTGTTTCATTTTAGCAGACCCCTGAAGTAATTAGCGCACCCTGTGGGTTTTTTTGTGTGATTTCTATCTGAATACCCATGAAGGAGTTAATTAACTTGTTTGCAGTATCTCATTAATTCATTTCTGGCCGTGAACTTAATTGCTCCTTTATTACTGATGAGTAAAATAGCTTTGGGCTCCCAATTAAAATGGACTTTGATGGATGTATAAGAGCTGGGCTTTCAGCTTGTTGAATAGGCAGTGGAATTGCCATTCTGTGTCCCATTGCAGGCCAGGCTCCTTCATAGCAGCGCTTCTTAGGGATGAGTTTCTCCCAGTTACAAACTTGGTCTCAGAGCTGAAGCCATTAACTTACCCAATGGGAGGGAAATCAAATGGGAGTTAATGCCTGTAAACCTCTGATGGCAGATGAAACTCAAAAAAATAGGTGGCCCCACTGAAAAAAAAAGCTCATTACTGAGGTGTCAGATGAGCACAAACTGTAGTTCTCTCCATTATGAAACGGCCACTCTCCTGAAGTCAGGTTCCCACTGGTGAAGGTCTGGATTTCTCCCTGTGGGCATCCTTAGTTTTACTGGAGGGCAAAAGCTGTTTTCAGATGTTTGAGGGCATATTAAACATTTGTTCTTGAAATAGTTTTTCTTCCTCCTGGTATATATTTAATGAGCTGGGGTGCATGAATATCAATGTGCTTTTCTGGGCTTAGATTTTTTCAAGGACAGTAGTACTTTCTTTTTAATATAAGACTACTGGATGTCAACCATTATAGAAGAACCAGGAATATTGGTGTTATAAAGAGAAATAGCCATATTAATTTTAAATAAGAAAAAGAAGAAAGCTACAAATCTGTCTCTCACTTCTCTGACCCACCGCCCCTCTATGATTCAATGTGAAGAACACACAATTTATATTCCCAGTGGTGACTGGCTTGGACCCAATGACCTTTGCAAAAAATCCATTGCCTGCATGGAAAGTGTAGTGAAACAATGTAAGCGTGCTTACTTGTAGGCATGTATATTTCTTGACACAATAGGGTCCTGAGACCAACTGAAGTCTCTGGATTCTTCTGCAAGAAATGTTCCCACAGGGGAGCTATTATGATACTCCCTCTGCTGGCTCTTATTCTGCCTCCAAATTTTCCTTAGGAGACCTCACTTGGGCAGTGACCCACAGACAGCAAAATTATCATGTCTTGATTGCTTATGTGGAGAGTCAGTGCAGCCCAAAGGGTGGAGGCTCTTGCCACTTTGAACAGACGAGAACCAAAATTATCAAGAAAAAGACATCTGCTTTTGGGTAAGATGATTGCAGATGGCAAGTGGAGGAGCACAGTCAAGCACTACTTACTTTCATACCTTTAACTGAAAATCTGCTCAAAAGCTGTTTGAAATGCTTTGAGCATGATTTGTTTTCATGAGAAGGAAACACTATCGGTCAGTGGTTTATTTTCTACCAAAAGATCTAGAACTTCATAAGCTAAATTCCAGAATATTTTTAGTACTGTAGCAGCTTCACTCATAAAAATCTGCACTCCTTCTGACTTTTCCTTAATGATGGCTTTTGGGAAGAATTTTTTCCTGGAATAGTGAAGGAGGAAAATCCTGTTTGCTTTAGAAATAGCTTCTTTTTATGCCTTTCTCAAATCAGAGGGTCACAAGATAACCAGAGCTGATGACACACAAATCATGAAACAAAATTATGATGGAGCACAAATTTAAACCAAATTAAAAAAAAAAAAAAAAGAAGAAGAAAAAAAAAGAAAATAGAAATGCTGACAAGCTTGTGGCAATACAGTCTGCTAACAATTTACCAATTTACTCTGGAATTCTCTATGAAAATTCAATTATTGTGCAACATATGAGATCTAGCTATGACTATGCTTTTTCCAAAGGCCAAAATGAGAGGAAAATAAAAGAAACTTCCTTAGATGATACTGTGGCACCTCTGTCCCTGTTTTAGCTGATTGCTTAAAGACATGCTTAATAAATGTTTAAGAGTCTGCTGATCTAAGCTTTGCTTTGTTACCAACTTTAACTCTGGAGGTACTGAAGTTCATTATTGATATTACAGTCCAGCAGGACAATTGTTTTTCCTTCTCAGGAGTAACTTGTCTTGCTGCTTCAGGTGTCCCCCTTGACAGAAAAGGGGAGAACATACCTTGGAAGGAAGTCAGGCTATGGCTGTTGTCTGTAGTGAGGTGCCCAAATAGTCAAGCTTTTAATTTTATAAAGTGGGAGCTGAAGCAACAGGATGTGAGGAGAAGGGAAAGGAGTTAAGACAGCTCATATGGGTACAGGCAGGCAGAGGACACAGCAGAGGCCATCTGGGGCTCTGAGTAAGCCTGATCCTGCCTGTGGCTTCTTGCTTCTCTGGGTACTCGTGAGGATGAAGCTGCCCTGAATTTGCACGTTGTTCTGCTGGGTGCTGCTGAAAGGAACTACTGCTCATGGGAATCTCAGTTTCTGACAAGAGCTGCTTTGCCCTGATTCTGGCAACTCTCTCTGGCCTGTCATCATTGCCCCAGTGCATACGCAGAGACTCTGAGTGGAAGGGATGATGGTTCTATTTGTGGTGCCTTGGCTCCTACTTCTTTGCAGGCACTGGCTTACATGAAGGAATCTCATTAAAAGTATCTTTCCATGAGGAAGGTTTCTTCTGACTTGGTCTGCAGTGGAATTAGACAGTGGTACCCAGACCTGTGAGTGCCTGGCTGTTCTGTCTGTGGTGATGGACAAATGTAACCACGTACTTTTGGATGTGCTTTTTAGGAGTCTGGAGAATAAAGATAGCTGTGAAGCTGCCAACCAAAATCTAACCCAACTGTCTCTGCCAGCTTGGACTCCACTGTTTATCAAACAAGGCTCATGATTACTGGAGTAACAAAGCTGATTTAAATTGGTGGTGGGGGAGAGAGATAGTAAAAAAAAGGTGTCACACTTTTTGTTTAAACTAATATTTGAGGCTTTTGTGGGTTGTGTTTGTTGATGATTTAGTCAAGTATCTTTAGGTCTGATTATTTTTGTGGGGCATTGCCTAAACTTTTTTTCTTTTGCTGTGTGAATCCCACTGTGTTCAGGGAAAATTATTTTTCTCATAGTTCTTGCCCACCTTTTAGTGGAAACATCAGTCCCATCTTGATGTTCCTAGTCACGTGCTTCTCCAGCTATAGCTGATGTGTCCTTGCTGCCTCTTTCTGTGCTCTTGTGGTATTTTTTGCTGCTTATCTCTTGCACACATGCAGCTCTAAGCAATAGCTCTCAAACCCTCCAGAAAAACCCTGAGACACTTGGCACAGCTCTGCTCCTATGCCAGCCCCTGCACATGGCCTCTGTTTTAGGTGGTGACTACTCTAGTTTTGGTTATCTGTTTCATAAAGTCGTTTCAATGCTGTTTTTACTTGGCCCCTGAACAGGAGATGGTTGTTGCACCCTCAGATTAACAGCACTGCCAGTGACCACTTCATCGAAGGGCCTCCAGGGAAGTCCAGCAGAATGGAAAGGCCAGACTATGGTGAAATTAAGGACTATAACCCATGGTGTGTAGGGCATTAGCTATCATGGCTGTAATCTTGTTTTAAAGCTTTTATACTTGAGTATCACCGTTGCTTAAATCTGTACATGGGTATAGACAGTGTCCATGTAACCTGCCCTCATACTTACCTTAACTACAGTTTCCTCCAGTTTATGTGGGTTTGGTACAAGGTCTGAGGACTGCCAAAAGGATAGTGGGTAATATAGGCTGACCTAAATTCCACTGCAGTTAATGGCAATCTGTCTGTGGGCTTGTCTTCTTTCTTTCAAAGGAAAAAAATGGTAAAGAGACAGAATGGAGGTGCAGTAAAAAACATCTGAAGATGTTTGTCACAGCAAAAAATGTCAAGTGATTTTTTAGTTTGCAAAGGAAGGAAGAGGAAAGCAATATTGTAATTTTTAGGAAAGTTGTTGGTTGTACTGTGAGAGAATTCTCTCACTTTTATGATAATATAATTTAATTGCTTTTGAAAAATGGTGTACCTTGCTAATCTGGACAGATTTGGAGACACTTGGATATATTCTTTTTTGGTATAAATTGATGTAGCTTTGTGTGGGAGGCTAAACACTTAGTGGCAGATAAAAATCTGTTCTTTTATGTCTTTTAGGGGAAAATTTCAACAGCTGTACTTCAAAAAGTAATGTTTTCTATATTGTGTCTGCCATAGGTTTAATACTACCCTTAAACGAGTATAAAAGTTTCCTAATTGCTACTCTGATAGGAGACATTTGGCTTCTATACTGCACCAGAGAATGCAGTTCTCACCATGCTGTGGTGGAGTTATTCAGTATGGTCTGTTTCTGCAACAGCATGACAGGGCTTGCTGCCCAAACAGCTTTGGAAAATTTGATGTTTCCCCTCTGTCTTACTCTTATGACTTCTGTGTTGGTACTGCAGAGTTGAAAATCTGGTAATAGATGCATATAGCCTTAGCATCAGATCTGGGAGGTGTTAGAACCATCACACTTCGAGGAGCTGTGAACTCCTCAGTATCTGTTTTGCACCTTGCTGCCATCATAAAGAGGAGAAGAGCGGCTGTTTGCAAAGCTGAGCTCTCTGTGTCCTGGCCAAACCCTTTATAGGAGAGCCAATTTCCTCCCCAAATGTTTGATTGTGGTGGTGTTGCTGATGTTCCAAAGACAGCCTGGCAAATGGCTGCTTTTAGCTGTCAGAAAGGATCAGTCTTTGGAAATCTAGTTCTGAGTTCACTTATTCCTGGGAAACTGAGAGGCAGATTTTAATTGATTCAAACCTTTAATCTTGGTCAGTTATCCCTCATTTTCCCTTCTGAAATCCAGGAATGCTATTTAGAATGCAGAGGGCTGCTGTGAAATGGGAATTAAGCTATAGTTGGGAAAAAGAAAGTCCTTCTGTGCTCTGGAGTATTGGGCTCAATTAAACAAGCCTTTTTTTCCTGATAATGAATATGCTTTTTCTTGTTTTACATATTCGATTAAATCATGATGGAGAATATTAAATACATTATATTTCAGAAATGTATCCTGTTTTGCTGACAGTCCTGGAGCCACTTTTGTCTTTCAATAAGTTTGCCTCTGACTAAATGTTTCTGATTACTTGGAACTGAAGATTAATTGCTGTATTCAACTCTACCCAACCATGCAAATGTTTCTGGGAAGCTGACTGTAAACTGGGCCATAAGCAACCAGAGTCCCATAGATTATGTCCCAGGGCCAGCTGCTAGGATATTAGAATATGTTATGTTTTGTTGAGAGATAACACAATCTCTTTCCTGCATTTGCAAAAAATACCTGGGGAAAATTGCTGGTGAGAAAGCCCTAGGGAGATTGGTTCAGAGCCAGAAGAAACTCTGGATGGGAGATAGAATTGTAATTATGGAAACTTCTGCTTGCCTGATGCCTAAGCTCTTTGGATCCCCAGGCACGTGGAGCTCTCTTCTGTCACATGTGTTTGTGCCCAGATGTTCCTTGGTGTCCGTGTGGTGGCAGCTGGGTGCCTGGCACACGTGTGTTGGGTGGCCCTGCCTGCAATGTGCCACAACTGCTTTGGTGGCTGCTGCTGTTTGGGCACACCAGAGGGAGAAGGGCAATGCCCCCTTTAGGAGAGCACTCAGTGCTTACAGCATTTGTCCCAGTTTCTCATCTAATCTGATTTCAATGGGGAAAGGCACTGGGTCCCACCTTGATCCAGGAAG
Organism: Peucedramus taeniatus; assembly: GCA_013400575.1. Lineage (NCBI taxonomy): Eukaryota > Metazoa > Chordata > Aves > Passeriformes > Fringillidae > Peucedramus > Peucedramus taeniatus. The sequence continues at coordinate 50,527 of WBNO01013589.1, forward strand.
GATCCTACTGCAGGATTGCTTGGGAAGGGGACAGCAGCCCTTCTCCCTGTACACCTTAGCCATGGGGGCTGACTGTGTGTTTCAGTCCTGTGCTCTTTCCCTGGCCTTGTGAATGCTGTCTTATGCAAGGCACAATGGCTTAATTGGGAAGGAAAGACACAGAAATCTCTTCCCTCCTTTCTAACAGGCTCCAGGCTGGGCACACAGGATAGGAGACAGAGGACTGAAGTCTCTGACCTTGCATTTCATGTTTCTATGTGGTCTTCAACCACTTCTTTATTTCATCTATCAGAGAAACTGTAGATGGCTATGCATTAGCAGAAAAGATGAAGTCCAGGGCAACTTTTGGAGCAAAAGGTGTAGTCTGGTATCATCGAGGTCTGCTTTATTGACACCAAGTCCAATGGCACATAGAAAATCCCCACCTGCCCTCTGCCCTTGCTTGTTATGGGGTGTGCCAGCATCAGCCAGAGCTGCTGGCACATGGCAGCTACAAACTGGGGTGTCAGATGCTGTTTGTTCAATGGTCTCAGAGGCACAGGACTTGATGCTGGTCCTGAAGTTCACTTTGGGACCAAAACCTAGTTTTTTATTATTAAGAAAAAAAATCATCCTTTTTCCTCACCTGATGGGTATGTTGCTGGCAGCTTTTTAGTTTCACTCAAGTTGGAGGCTGATGTTTCACCCCATGGAAAGCAAGAGAATCTCTGCCTCAAGAAGGTGCTGGTGGTCAGGCTTCTGACTCAGGGTTTCTTGCCAATGATTGTCCTGGATCTCCCATGTCAGGGCTCCCCTTGGCAAGCCTACCTTGAGTTGTGAGTGTCACTTGCTCTTCCCGCACTGCTGCTTGGCCCTGTGCAATGAGTACACCACACAACCATAACCTCTTCCTCTGGCAAACAGTGGTAAAAATATTGCAAGGGCCAACTGTGGTTTATTTTTTTCCTTCTTTCCTCGAAGACTTTCTTTAAATATCTGTAAGTTGCACAGAAATGGTACACCACAGTGCATCTCTGCAGTCTAGCGTGCCCCTGAAGTGATGGATTTAGCAAGCCTGACACAGATCCCTTGGTGTGCTTGAGGAAAAGAGCATGTTAAGAAAGGTCATGGGGGAGTGGAAGAAGTTGCTGCCTCAGCTGTTTCTTGTCACTTTCCCACTGAAGATTTCAGACTGGTAAAGGTGGAGGTGGGATAGGATGAGTGCATACATCTCAACTACAGCTGTGGCTCAGGCAGACTTTGTCAGGGGATTGTGCCAAAGGGTTTGTCAGTGGTGACACAACTGTGTCAGTCCAGTGGCTTTTCACTGCTGAAAGGGATGTCCCTCCTCTTCCCTCTCACCTGTAGTTGTGGTCTTTCCTCCTTGCAGTGGGATTAGCATCTGTTGGTTTGGTTAACATGATGAGCAAAAAAAAAAAAATTAGTTTTTAGGGGGCTGAGTTACGTTGGGGTTTTGGGTTTTGTTTTGGTTTTGGTTGGGGTTTTTTTGCTGTTCCCCCCTCCTTCCCCCTGTAGGTTTAGTAAGCTGAGCTGGCTCTGGGAGGCTGGTAAGCTGGGCAGCCTGTGCAGAGAAGGTGGGATTGGTGAGGAGGAAGGGCTGTCCCTTTAGTCAACAGTGGCTGTTAGACCAAGCTCAGCTGCGGTGGCAACCACAGCCTAATTAAACAGCAAGGGCTGTGACATGCTCAGCATTTTCCCCTTTTCTGAATACCACAGAGCTTAGCCTGAGCAGCACATTTGCAATGCCAGGAAGAAATCTACCTCTGTGCACAAATTAAAACCTTCTAATTATCTCTTATTTTTATATAACACCTTTTATAATTTCTTTGCTGTGTATTTTTTCCTTTTTTCCCATATTTTCATAGCCACAGAGAGGAAGAAAAAAAATACCCTGCCAGGCAAAAAATGTATGTTTTTTGACTAATGCAACTAAATTAATAGAGTATTTTTGTTTGGTTAGTAAAACAAGACTTTCAAATATTAAGAGAAAAGAGCTGATGAAGATTGTGAGTTCAGATGGCTATTTTTTGCCAGTAAATAAATCCATGTCAGTAATTTTAAGCCACTTCAGATTCTGCAGGTCAGAAAAGTGGAAAACCATTCCTTGAATTTTCAGATGTTTGTGTAAATAATTCCTTTTGCCCTACAATGAGAATTAGGGGATCTGCTCAGGCGTTCCTGGTGTTTTCCCTGAAGGAGATGAGGGGGCTGGACTTGCCTTTGCATATGCAAAGGGCAATAAAACAAGCAGCCAAATGGTCAGAGAGGTCCCTATAAACATATCAAAGTTTACTGCTCAGTTTGCGTAGCAGGCCTCCTACGTCTGGAGGGGATGGGTTTAAGCTGGGCTGCCAGACTTGGAGGCAAGGCAGGCACAAATTCATACTTGGTTTTCCAGTGCTGCTGAGAGGGGGAAGAAAGGGGACCAGAAAATGGGTAACATTTTAGCTGCTGGTTCATGAGTGTTTGGTATGTGAATGTGTATCAGCACACACAGAAAAGGGAAGACAGTGCAGTGTTTGGTTTTTTCCTTTCTGCAGCCCTGTCCCTTCACAGAGAACACCAGGGCCTCAAACAAGCAACAGCTTCTGCCATTGATGCCTATAATAGGACTGTGCTGGTAATAAATTACAGCAATGAGCTTGTTAGCAGAGTGCAGGCCTTAAACACTTGCTTAGTTACCATAGCTATAGCTCCAGATCATCAAAGTGCTCGAGGCAACCCAATGCCTGTGACAGGAGAGAGTCCCTAACCCAGCCTCTGCCAGGGGAAGGGACAGGATTTCCATCTCTCGGCCTTACAGGGCTGTTAGTAAAAACACAGCAGCACTCAGCAGCAAAGATAAGTAGTGACAGTATTTTTTACCCTTTCCCCCCCCTTTTTTTTTCTTTGTTATTTGACCTTCTATTAAGGTGTATACTGAGTAGTTGCATATAGGAAAACCTGCCTGAACTTATTCTGCAGGCAGAGAACAGCTTATCTTCAGTCTTCCATGAAAAGACTGTCATAGAAAGAGAAGATGAGAGCTTGTTTCACTCAATACCAATCAAAGTAATATAATATGTATTTGCTTTTCTCAATTACAGGCCTGAAATGGGAGGCTCTGGGGGAAACTTTTTTTTTGTTTTTTTTTTTTTTCTCTGACAATCTTATCATTTTAATGCTGCCTGCTATTTATGCATGAAGGAAGAGAAAAGAGAGAATGACAGCATTCAGGCCCAGGGTTAGAGCAACAAAAGCTGAGGAAATTCAGCAGCAGGTCCAGAGTTGCATGCAGACCAGGAGGAGGAGGAGGAGGCAGAGGAAGCAGTGACTCATAGCTGCAGCCAAGGGCTCCTTTGCTGGTGACGTGTCAGCGTGTGTACACTTGGTGATGGGGTCTGGTGGCCTCACTTCAGCCCTGTCTGGTGCACCTCTGATGTGCCTGAGGGGAAAGACCAGGGGCTGGGTGGGGACCCCATGCCTGCACAGCCACAGCCTCAGCATCTCTACTGCTTTGCCCAGCTCAGGCCATGGCTTCTCCCAGAGCAATTCCAGAGGCTTTTCCAGCCCCCTAGCGCGTGGCCATTGCAGCACAAAGCAGGGTGAGGGAATTGCCCTCCATGGGGCTGAGAGGAGGATGAAAAAGTCTGCACAGCTCCTGTGGAAGTACGGGAGAACAGGGAGTGCCTATGATATTGGAAGGTTTGGTGTCAGGGAATGGGACAGGTGGTGCAGGGATGTCACTGGGAGAGGCCAAGAGCAACTGAGAGATGGAGTGACCTCCTGAAGTTATGTGGTGGGAAGGCTGGAAAGGCAGCTGCTTGTACAGCTACATCTGGGGTGATGTATCAAGTGTGTTGCTTTTGAATGGGTAAAACAAATCACTAAACTTGGCTGAGCTTGGAGAGATATGTCTGACCATCTGTGTGCTTAATTAGTTTTCTCATGTAGGAGCTAGTCCAAGCTCCAGTAAAGTCAGAAGAACCTTGTTCACCTAATGGATTGTGCCATTTAGGGCCAGGATATTTTTTTCACAAATATTTTACAATTTGGGTGGTGGGCTGGAGGGCAAGTGGCCAGTTCAGCATCCTTTCCTTGCAATTAATTTTGGTCAGTAAAAAAATTGTTCTTTTTAGAAATGATCTTTTTTAAAAACAGAATACATGTTTTTTGCAAAAGTATGGTCACTTTTTAAGAAAACTGTTAATGATTGAATGAAAAAACAATATGAATATTTTTTGGTGTTTATATTTCTAATTTATTATTTTGTCTTGTCTCCCTTTTAAGAAATTAAAAGGGAAGGAATAAAAGGAGTAATTATAAACTTTTTCAGTTAGAGGCTTTTGAAATTGAGTGTCTTGAAAGTCCCAATGAAAAAAAAATCAGTTTATACAGTGTCACCAACGTCTTCCCTTTGACTTAAGTAGAGTTCATTGGAATTCTAGGTAGTCATCCAGGAGGAGGAAGAATCATAGAATGGTTTGGGTTGGAAAGGTCACCTAGTCCAACCTCCCTGCAATGAACAGGGACCTCCATTAGAATGGGTTGCTCAAAGCCCTGTCTGGCCTGCCTGTGAATGTTTCCAGGAATGGGGCATCTGCCACCTCTCTGGGCAACCTGTTGCAGAGTTTCACAACCCTCACTGTAAAAGAATTCTAGTCTGAGTCTACCATTTTGTAGTTTAAGAGCATTAACCCATGACCTGTTGCAGCGGGTCTGCTAAAAGGTTCCTGTCTTTTTTGTAAGCCACCTTTATGTGCTGGGAGGATGCAGTGAGGTCACCCCAGAGCCTTCTCTTCTCCAGGTGGAACAACCCTGATTCTCTCAGCCTGTTCTCATGAGGAGAGCTGTTCCATCCCTCTGATCATCTTTGTGCTCCTTCCCTGGACTCTCTCCAACAGGTCCATGTCCTTCCTGTGCTGGGTGCCCAGAGCTGGATGCAGGGTTCCAGGTGGGGTCTCAGCAGAGCAGAGCAGAGGGGCAGAATCCCCTCCCTGGCCCTGATGCCCGCACCGCTTTGGATGCAGCCCAGGACACATTTGGCTTTCTGGGCTGGGAGTGCACATTTCCAGCTCATGTCCAGCCTTTCACCCACCAGCACCCCCAAATCCTTCTCCCCAGGGCTGCTCTCAGTCTGTTCATTCCCCAGCATGGATTCATATGGTGGGGGGGGTGGTTCCCCAGTCCAGGTGCACCTTACTCTTGGCCTTGTTAAACCTGATGGCATTTCCATAGCTTGTCCTTGTCCCTCTGGATGGCATCCCATCCTTCAGGCACATTGACAGCACACAAGTGTTCAGTTCAGTTTGTTCAGAGCTCCAACTAATTTGAAATCTGTGGGGCTGTGAAATGTGAAAATGTTTTCAATTTTTTAATTATCCATCTCCAGTTCAGCAGGTCACTGTCCATAGGGCTGCTCAGAACTATAAGGTTACTGAAGTCAGAGTTGCAGCACTTCAGAGAGTGAGGCTGATGTGTCAGTGAACACATACAAAGATGTTAAAGAAGGCTACAGGTAGATATCAAGGTCTTATTCACTCCTAAATTCACTAGGCTGTCTTGTATATTCAAGCTTCCGGTTTTCCATTTAAACCAATATTTATACAGAATGAAAATATTCACACTATAAAATTTTTAGTATATAAACCTCAGTGTCCTCCTAATTATTCAGTCAGCTGTTTGGATGTGTGCACTGACTGGGACAGTATGAAGGAACAGTGGCTCAAGTGTGTTTTAGTGTGAACAGTGTTTTTATCTGTGTTAGCAACTGTTCAGTAGGCAGCAAACCCTTAATAATAAATATTTTTAATCCCGATTTTGTTTTATTTTTTCTCATTTCCTTATTTTACAGCTTTCCCATCAGCTTCATGCCAGCCTTGGTCACCCTCATCTGAGGGATAAGAGACAGTGAAAACTATCCAGTTTCTGTGTGGGTTTTTCTCTACTGCATCACTTTGTTTATAGGATTTAAAAATTTTATTTCTGTAAAGAGCCCTTCTTTGCACAGAATTCCTGACACCTTTAGTAGATTTATTGAGACGCACCAAACAAGTTTTTAATGTGTTGCAGAAATGCAGCCACCTCTGAGGAAGAAGGTGTTATTTTTACAGCTTGGGACAAAGTGTAAGACAAAAATATCTTCCTGAACTCAGAGTGTGGAGCACTGGGAGGTGAATTTCTAGGATGTTAAGTTTCTGAAAATAGAGAGGATATACAAAGTCTCTGAGTGTTACCTGAGAGATGGCATCTCCCTGATTCCTTTTCCCAGTTTATAAAATCAGATATAGGTTTGGTAAACAGTATGCAGTCTGGGTCAGAAAGCTATTTCATCCCTTGGTGTTTCCCTGTAAAATACTAATGAGACTGAAAATTATTGATCCTTTTGATGAGGTGTTTCGAAAAGGCTGGGCATGCAACTGCAGGCCCATGCCCAGCAAAGCACAATGAAATTTCAGTGTGTAGAAGGCTCTGCTAGTGCTGAGGTAATGAGGGACCCCACAGCTGTGTTACTCCAAGGTTTCTCATAGTAATTTTCCATGAAGCTATGGAAAAATATTTATCCTTCCTTCTATAAACATGTCTTTTAGAGATTTAAGGGAAGGCGTGCATGCAGACATACAGAGAAAAAGTCCCCTTACATAGCCATAAATAACAAAATGTCTATGTTTTGATATTCTAGGAGGTTTCAAGAAAAGCTGTGTTTGCTGTCACCCACTCCATTTTGGTGCGTAATTACACACAACATGTGTAGCAGAGAGGTCTCAGGTTCTTGCCCCCTCTGTGGCAATCCATGTACTACAAGGACCGTTTTCTGGGATAGTATAGATGAAAGAAACTGTACTTATTTCATGTTCTTCAGTAAGTCTGGGGTGTACACCATGAAAATAAATGCTTATGAGGATAACATCTCTCTATTCCCTCCTTGCTCATGCATATCTGGATTTCTTGTCTCTCCTCCCAGGCCTAGTTTTCACTCAGTTCCTGCCTCCATGAACTCCATGATATTACACTGCAGCAAGGCCCTTTGTAATAGTGAGACTGGTGCTTTTATCTGCAGTTCAATCTCCCCAGCATCTTGCCAACATGCACAGTAAGGTAAAAGGGAGAGCTGAGCACATGCATACCCTCAAATGGAAAGTTGTGTTTATGTGGTTGTGGTTATGGTCGGACAGTAACCAGCTTTGCATTCCTGGGCATACACAAGAGATGTGTCTGAATTTTCTGAGTCTGCCAGTTCACTCAACATTATTTCAACAAAAGGTCTTTGATTAGGTCACAAAATGCAAGATAAGAAAGGACTTCTTTGACCAGGTACTGTTTCTCTTGTTGATTCATAGATACAGAACCTAAAAGGATGGGCACAGATGACTTTTCTGTGGGAGGAAGAATCTGAGCTATCTTACTAAGTGGGGATAAGCTAGCCATTACTGGATCAAATATTTCTTCAAGCCAAATCAAGTAGGCAATGATGTTATTTTTCTCTGCAATGGACAGCTTTCCCTAAAAAAAACCCCCAAAAACCCAAACCAGCCAACTGCACAAAAAAACCCTATCCATCCCCACCCCCCCACCACCCCTGCAAAAACACCAACCAAATCTGTCCTGTAGAGCCAGTCAGCCCTATAATATCAGTTTTGTGAAGAATCACGACATTTTGAAAATGGTTCCTGCTCTGCAGTTGAAACATTTTTGAGAGCTCCTCTCTTGCCACCATTTTTCATAGGTTTTAAATTCCAAGTTCTTTTCTATGTTTGAGACAGTGTCAAGGTGTTTCAGTGCCTAACATGTCATATTTTGACTTAGAATAGGAATGGTATTTCAATCAATAGATGAATTGGAGTCACAGCAGGATTCCTGAAAAACACACAGAGGCATGAACTAATTAATCTATTCTGTGCTCATGTTGTAGGCAGTAGTATAGGAATAAGAAAGAAGAAAGGTCATACAGCAGGATTTTAAATGACATTTTTTAAGTTTCCTCAGTTAAATTTTAAATACCTGTTCAATGAGGCTTTTCCTACGATTAGCTGAATTTTAACAAGAAATTGTGGTTTTATCAAATCAGACTTTTGGAAAGCTATTCTGACCATGTTTTATTACTCATCTGCTGAGTTTTTTTCATTTTGTACTTTTGGAAAATGCTGATTGCGCTTGGAAAATGCTGGTCACAGGGCTCGTTTGATTTTTTTGTTTGTTGGTTTGGTTGTTTTTTTTTTTTTTTTTTTTTTACTTGTTTGATTTTGGGCTTCTTTTTGACTGAAGCATCAAATGTAGTAGTAGTAATAGGATGCCACTAGGGGTGCTTGTCCTGATCCCGTGTTTAATTCCTGCTTGGAACTTTTAGCACTAGTCTTATTAATGGGGATATCATGGGCTGTAAGCACACCTTGTTATGCATTGCTGTATTATGCAGGCCAAAGGGAATTGGCTGTTTCTGTAAGAGAATAATTATGCCTTCAATATTATAAAGACATTGGTTGGTAAGGCTGCTCAGGTGATGGAGGGTTATCACACTCCAAGCTAAGCTGTTCTACTGATACTTTCTTTCCTGGTCCAAGGCTTGTTGTCCCTTTTTGATCTGAACAATATTTTTGTTTCAGCTTCCAGACACTGTCATTGTTTGCCCAATTACAGATTTATCTGTATGACCTCCATGCCTTCTGATGTCCAGCCTGAATCTTCCCTTGTGCAGCCTGAGACTGTCCTCTCATCCTGCTGCTGGTTGCCTGGGAGAAGAGGCTGACCCCCACAAACTACTTTCAGGCAATTATAGAGGGTAATAAGATCTCCCCTGAGCTTCTTCTTCTCTAAGCTAAACGTCCTCAGCTCCCTCAGCTGCTCCTCATAGGACTTACCCTATAGACCCTGGATTGATCAGTCTTTGTTAGTGCTTATCATGTTTTATCACTTTCTAGTGTTACCTGCATTTTTTATACATATTTATTTCTTTGGATTATTAGTAGTGTCGGAGTGTATTGACCACAATATGGCCAGCTGCAGGATTTCACCAGGAGCACGTGTTGTGGCTGAAGGCGATTGTGCTGCTGCTCTGCACTGCCCGGTGTGAGCTTTCAGTGGGTCATGAAGACTGCTGGTTTTAGTGGGACTCTGTAAAGGACCTTGTGAAATCATGGCCTTCTGTAAGACAGAGATCACTTTGCCACTTGCATGTTTTACATATTATGACAAAAATCTTGCAGTGTAATTATTATAGGGGCAAGAACTACATTCTGCCTGCCATAGAAATTCCCTTCCCTGCCTGATTATGAAGACAGTGGTCTCCAGGATCATCATTCTCCCCTACATATTCCCTATGCCTGATACTTCTGGCCTAATAGAACTTGGCAGAGCTGACTAGTGGTGATTCCAAGTTATGACATGTAACTAAGCTGGGGATCTTAGTGCCACAAGGAATCAACAAACCTCAAGGCTTTAGCAGGATACTGTAAAGAAAGGGAAGCTCATTTGTATGCGAGCAGATGAATAAGAACATCCATAATTATGTGAAGAAGGTACTGGCTTGTCATACACAAGACCTGCTTCTTTTTCTAGATTACCATCACTTCTCATTTATCCCTTCCTGCTTTGTTTTCCCCTTCTCCTCCTTCCTCTAGCATAACATAGTGCTTGTCTGCATATGTTTAAATTTGTTCAACACTATATCATATCAAATGAAATTCCATCTGGTTTTCATTGTAATATAGAGAATTAGTCAATTTCTGTGACCCATATATAAAATTAATTCGGAGGGAGGAGTTTTTAGGAATGCAATCAAACTGTGTTTGGCTAGCAGCAGAAGGTGAATAATTTAAGTAGGACAGTTGTAATCATTCCTTTCTTCTTATGGGATTTACACCCATGTAACTGGGTAAAGTGTTGAGCTCTGTGCCTTGCTGTCTGCTACTTCTAATAGCCCTTCACTGTTATATTTGCTAAACCTTATTTAAATATTGACCCTGTCAAGCTGGGAAGAAATAGAAAAGAGAATTTCAAGAATGAGACAAAATATGATGTAATAATACTAAAATAAACATGGTGCAGGAAAGGCAGGAAAGTCAAGTTCAGTGAAAGCTGTAGAACGAGCTGAAAATCTTTGGGTGGAAGTTTTTTTCCAATGGAAAATGCTGATTCATCCAGCCCTTTGCGAAAGGTGTTAATTTCAAATAAACCTTATTTAGAAGGAGTGATTGAAAACCACTTCCATAACATTACAGTCTACCTTTGAAGGTTTGAAATTACTGTAATTTTGTCTTTGATATTATTCAGGCTGTTTTGAAATTTCGATTAGCTGGGAATTTCAATTTCTGTTTAACTTTTGCTTTTTAATAATGCATTTGGTAATTAGCGGTGTTTGATTTCTTTCTTCTTTTTTTCTTTTTTTTCAGTAGCAATGCTATTTTTTCCCATAAAGAAAAAAAAAAAAGCTTTTTCAAGTCAGTTATAAGGAGAGGGTAGTTGAGTAAGAGTAACATGAAGGGAAAAGTCTAGAAAGAGAGTAGAGAAAATCTTATACAGTGATCCCTCCAGCAGTACCTGATGCTGAAGCAGGGGTTTGGGTGGCAGGATCTCTGTGGCTTACAGCACTGGATGCACATAAACAGACTGGAGGGAGGTATTTTGGTGAGACCTCAATCCTGTGTGGTGGCCACAAAATCTGTCACTGGGTTTCAGGAAGAACCTGAGCTTCCCTTTCCTTGTGTCTTTCTTGATCTCAGTTTGCACTTGAAAGCCAAGAGTGTGGACGAGGATCCCAAGTGGCCACAGCCCCTTTCCATGGCATAGGATGGCAAACTTGCTTTCTTACTTAGTGGCTGCACTCTTCGAAGTTTGAAAGAAGCTATCAGGGCCCATCTGCCTGTGCTGGCATTCATTACATTGTAAATTCACGGTCCTGTGGGGCTCACCTTGTCACTTCTGACCATTCAGGGGTGACCGTGCTGGAGCTCTGCTAGAAACCACCGTGCTTCCTTACTGCCAGCACAAAGTGGGCCTTGAAGGGAAGCAGAATGAAAAGCAGCATGTTTTTGTAGGCTGGCTTCTACTCTGATGAAAAACAGGCGCTTATCCTTTAAGATACGGGTATGAGCAACTAAGGAGGACCTGGGTGGGTGGCAGAGCTTAAATCTCTGTGGGATTTTGCTTGGGGAAACTGAACCAGAGAGAAAGAATAATTGCCAGGTAGACATAACTGTTGAAGTCTGTTTAAATGGCACTAAAGGAAGTAAAAACCAGAAAAAGGTTTGTGTGCTAAATATTCACTCTGAGGCTTGAAGCTTGGCAAAGTAAATATCTCCCAAGTCTTTGTTCAGAAACAGTAAGACTTTGAAATTATTATTTTACAGAAATATTATTGCATCAATGAGAGAACAGACTCCGTCATAAATTTTTCCACTTAATGGAAACAATTTTGGCTAACTGCCCGGGATAAGCAAAGACTGAGAATTCAGCTGATGCTGTATTACTTACACGGCACATAGAGAGCTCTAGATGACGTGACTGAAAACAGATTTGTATCTTAGCTCCTTAGTTAAAAGAACATAGGTGCAATGTTGTGCAGTTGTGATTTGTATCTTCTAAGTCAGGAAGGAGGTTTTAGCCATAGTAACCCTCTGTAACCACTCCCCTGGAAGAAGCAGTACATCATGGAGGGGTTAGATGGAGAAATGGGGACAGTTTAGCTTGTGGTGAGGACTGTGACGCTGCACCTTTGCCAGTAATGGTTTGCTGTCATGTTTTGGGCTGTGAACTGTGGCAGATCAGCTGTTATTTCAGGAGCAGCAGAGCTGTCCTGGCAGGAAGGGTGAAAATCTCTGGTGCAGGTGTGGGAGGGGAAACCTGGGGAACTACTGCAGAAGTTGCAGGGTAAGCCCTTTGCCTGCATGACTCAGTGCTCGCTAAGAGACACGGGTTCAGCAGCGACCTGGAGACAAACACACGCCTTTATTGCTGCAGGGGGGAGCAGCATGGAGACTGCATGGACCTGACCCTGTGCCAGCAGTGCTGCTCACCTGGCCTCAAAGTACCCTTAGAAATATGCATGAAAAAATGTACAGAGGCCCATGTTCCTGAGCGCTCTGGAAGGGAAACAAAACATGCCTTTTGGAAAGAAAAGCAGAAAAGAAGATCTGATAGCACACTCTGCTGAGCCCAGCATTCCTACTCTTCAAAAGGACAATGTTCTATGATGATGCCTCTTGTATAGGAAGATGAGGGGATACATTAGAAGGATGATTATATCTGATTTGCTGTCATTTAGCATATGAAAAGCTTGCTGAAAATTGGGTAGGTAGTAGGAATGAGTTATGATATTAGAGGAACCTGCTGAGCCACCTTTGTAACTACAGCATTGTTGCAAGGGAGAGGCAAAACCCAGGTGCATTGACCGACCTCTTCTGCAGTAACAAAAGGCTTCAAGGTGGGTGAACAGATATTCCTGGAAAAATCTTTTGTCTAATGCAGATTTGACCTCAGCCAGGGCTTAACCATCATCATAAACCATATTAAAAACATGTTCTCCTGCAGGTCTTATTTAGACTGTGAAAGAAGAATTTTAAAAATATGTTGGTTGGCATGTTTAGTTAATGCTGGTCAAAAATGTTCAGTCTGTCTAAAACAATATTTAAAACAATGACAGTATGCATATGCATTTTTGAAAATTTACTGAGTACAATTAGTCCCTTTGATAAAAGGTATAATGTATATGCAATATTTTGCTGCTCATCAAGCGCAGACTAGTAAAAATCAAGTTATTTTCCCACTGTAGCTGTGGCCTAAAGCTGCATAGAGGTTACTGGTATTTTAATAGAGATAGATGATTTCAGCTGCCTCCTTAACCTTTTCAGACCTGGTTTGTTTTGTGCCGGGTGTAGTGAGGGTGCTGATAACTCAGTTTGAGGTGTGGCATGGGCACCTTCCCGAGAGCCAAAGGGAAGGCCAAGAAGGTGGCATGCAGCAGGAATCAGGCTGGGACAGCAGTGCTGCCTGAGCTCTCAGGTTGGTGCTCCTCCTGCCCCAGCCCTCTTTCACAAGCAGGCATTTTAATGACAAGCTAAATGAGCTTGCTTGTTTAATTGTGCGATGCTTTTGGCTTCAGTAGTGAATCATGCTCAGCACGCATCCAGGGATGCCTGTGGAGCGTGGGGAGCTCCTGGCAGGGCACCAGGCATGCGTGTGCTGAGGGCTGTGGCCACAGCTGCTGGCCCTGGGGACCTGGCACGCTGTGGGCCCTGGGGACCAGGCACCCTGCAGGTGTTTGCAGCTTGTGTACAACCTGCCATGAGCCATTCTGGATCATCCAGGTTCCTTCCTTTCCCTGCGCTTTCTAACTGGATGGGCAGCACTGGCTGGGGACAGATGCTGCTGCTGCTTCAGTTTGTCTAATGAGCTTTGGTTTTTTGTTTCCACTCTAAATGTAAATATTTTTATACCTGCTAAAGTTAAGTACAGTCAAAGAGTAAAGGGCAGCAGGAAAACTGGTAAGGTGGTTATCTGTTCAGCTCTGAGAAATGCCAAACTTAGGCAGACAGCACCAATTTCTTATTTTTGCAGGTATCTAGGAGAGTCTTACGCAGGATAACTGGTAACACAGGATGGAGGGTGCACGTATGCACATGGCTGCAGGGCTGGCTGGCTGTAGAGTTAAGAAAAAGGAGAAATGGTGTCCCATCTGGCTTAAATATTTACATAGTTTTAGTTGAGTAGGAGAAGAATGTTTGATTTCAGTTGACCCAAATGGTGTATTTCTTCAATTCTATGGGATGAGGAGCTCCTTCAACTGAACCCCTTTCCCCTCCCACCTGTATTTTCTACTAAAATAGTTCCTCTTGGTGCCGTTTCAACACAACTCTGTCTTTGATTTTCCTATCAGTTTCGACTGCCTTTGGACTGACTCTGGTGCCTGTGTAGGCAGAAACAAGAAGTTTTGAAAACCAGGTGTTTTTCTTTGTGTACATGTCCTGCTTCCACTCCTGCAATACACACCACTCTATCCCAATCCAATATTTTTTATTGCTATTAGATTCTTAAGGAAGAAGACATTAACTGTCTGTAAGGATTATGAGCAAATTGTTTTTGTGCACTGTAATTTTAGATTCTTAGTATTTGAGCCCATTTTATCTCAAAGCACAATTAACAACATGTCATTGTACATGTATATATTGTAAGTTTTTGCCAGCTAAAGAACAAAATCAAATTTCTCCAGAGTTTTCCCTGTGACCCCATTGTCTTCATCTCTTCCACACCCTCCTTTTTCTCCTTGCTTTTAGGAGTGCTGGTGAAGAATCCAGCAAAAACTCAACTGCTCTCTCCTTCATTTGTGCTCCTCCTTTAAATGGGATGTCTGTTGTGGTCATGGTTAGGACTTGGAAGCTGCCTGATCTTAGCAACAGGCTGGAGCTTTCTGCTCTTCTCCTGTTACCTCAGCATGTGCAGCCCTGGCAGTGTTAATGTCTGTTCAGGCATGTCAGTCCACCAAAGCCTGAGGTTAAACAGATGTGGCTGGCTTTTGGTTTAATCTAAAGGTAAAGAGAAACACAGAGCTCTAAGTTGGCTTCTTGATACACTTTAAAGAAAAATATCCCTGATTCAAGTTAAAATATAATTTTTTTAGGTCATGACTTTTGAATGATTGATTGAAATGGGTGCTTTTATTAGAGAAGCTACAATGGACAGCAGGTCATACACAAGCAACAGTTTTTAATGAGCTTCCCTTGTTCCCAGGAAATAGAAATTCCCTGTCCCTACTAGAGAGAAGCATGGCTTGGCAGCAAAGGATGATTTCTTCAGGATCCTTGAGCTGCTGCAGCTGTGCAGGATGTGTTGTACAATGTGGTGTCTTCTACCAGTGGTAGACCTGGGTAAAAACATTTCCCAGCCCTCCTCTCCTCCTCGCTCTCCCACATCAGGCTTTGCTGCTCCCTTGTCTGGGCCAGTAGCAGCCTGTGTGGTGGTGCTGATGGTGAGTGACCTGCAAGGAGAGGGAGAGGACCTGCAATGCAGAAAGGGAGCTGGCCCACCACTGCAGGGCTGTGATGGTTTGCAAAGCCTGCTACTCTCTCTATGGCCTGCACCCCTTCTCCCCAGCACACAGAGGGAAAGGTTCCTGGTCTCCCAGGAGGTCTCCCAAGGTCTGGGTAGGCAGCAGGGAACTCTCCTCTCCGTCCTTTTGCTGTTGGAAGCACAGTGTTACGGTGACATTTTCTGAAGAGTCAAAACCAGAATGCACAAACACTGGGGTGAAGTGCTGAAGGCTGGATGATGCTGCAATCCTGTATTGGCTGATCCCACCATGTTAGCCCACCCTTGTCAGCCCACCCTTGTCTTCATCTACCTGGAACAAAACTGAGTCCAGTGGGCAGCTGAGCATAAAATAATAAACAGAGGTTCTTGTAGGCAGAACAATGAAGAATCTGGCTAAGAAAGGTGAACTAACTGCAGCAAACATGTATTTGGCAGATATATCCTTTGTTTACCAGTATTATGCAAACTTTTTTATTTTATTTTAACCAGCTTTTCATCTTGCTCAGTGAATGGTTAGAGGGAGCATAGCTGAGTCTGGAGAGTACTTGTACATGATTTGAATATTTGTTATTTGTTTTACCTCTGTTGGTTGCTTGCAATGAGCTGTAATTTTTTTACTACAGTTTTTTTCCTCTTCATTTTTTGATATCTGTCTTGGGAATTCCCAAGCCACAAGAAACTTTTAGATTAGCTCTGCAAATACTTTCAATGCAATTTGTTATGCCAGGTTTTTAGCATATCTTCATGAATGGATATATGTTTGCACAAGAACCTCAGTGTTATCCATGTTTGTGAACCTTCTGGAAGATGGAACTAAATTGTTATGAAAGTTTGCAGTAAGCTTATGAAAAGAAACCTTGAACACTGTGAATTTGTAGGGGTTTCTGGAATAGATATCTGTACATACTTTTCCTTTCCCCTGCTGTACTATTTCCTCCAATATACATGTAGCTGGGAAAAGCAACAACTCTAGGTTTTTGAAAACAAGATCTTTATCACCTATCACAAGAAGGGATATATTTTCATGAGCTGAAAATAATATATTCTTTAAACTTTCACTGCAGAGTAAAGGGAATCCCCATCTGGGCTATTGAGCCCAGATGCTTTTGGAGAAATGAAGGGTAAATAGCAGAGTAAGTCCTGCCTGTTTCATATCATTGCTTACTGGAAATAAGACCTCTCTGTACTGGCAACACAGGAGTAGAATTTGCAGCATATGTGATTGTCCCAAAGCAGAGAGCAGCATGGAGCTGGTCTGGCAGCAGGGCCTCCCCCCTGGTTTGTTTAGTGATGGAGATGGCCTGGGAGGGCCCTTTGGGAGGATCATGGGTCCTGTTTACTGCCCCACCCTCCTGAGTGGAGACAGTTTACCTGGGAAGGCTCCCATCCTTATCGGGCATTTTCTGAAATGAGAGCACTCCCAAGTTCCTACATGCAGCCCTATTTGTTCATAAAGCCCTCCTGGAGAGATGTCTATTGCAGCAGCCCTTTTGTCTCCATCAAGATAGGAAAATTCCATGCAATTAGTGAAGGCTGCATATTACCTATGGTCGTCCCTTGAAATTTGTCTCATCACATATGCAACACACTCTGTGCTTGAATTGTTTGTTTTGACTAGCCGTCACTTACCTGAAAAAAAATTCCTTTTTCTAGTTTGGGTTTTGGTTGTGTTTTTTGTTTTCTTTTTAATTTCAAGCCTTGGTATTTTAGAAATTCTTGAGTAGTCTTTGAAGGTAGTTTCATGTTGAGGCAAGTGTAATCCCTTTCTGCGAGAGGGGAGACAGCTTTGACTGTTTTTTGCATTTTTTTTAGAGGCATAGGGTTTTCAGAAAGTTTATGCATATCTATTACTCAGTTGCTTTTTAGCTTTTCCTTTGTGTCTTGCTGTTCAAGTCTCAGCAGAAAGGATGTAGTGTTATCTGCCATGTCTGTGGTTTTGCCCTGTGTTGGTAGAGAGTGTATGTATTTACATTTTGGTGAAATATATGCCTGTCCGTTATTATGTTATACAAATGGGCTTTATCTGTTCAGCCCGTGTTGCTTGATTGCAAATGCAGGATTTGTCCTCAGGAAATAATTTAATTCCTGCAGTACCTCCTGGTTTTCGTTCTGACAGGCCTTATCAGATAGCAAAGACTTTGAAATTTGCATGTCTCTTCCTTTTTGTCTGTTACTTCTACTAACACAGGTAGAAGAAACATTGAGCTTATGTGTGACCTGGTATGTTTGCATCTCTTGTAAGACACTCTAGAAATTTTGGGGGTGCTATCAATAAGTCTTGCAGCATATTCTCTTGTGGTTTACAGCCATTTTTTACTCAAATGGTTTTACTTTATCTGCTCAAGGCAGATGAACAAGATCTGCTGTTGGATTAATTGAAATAGGAATATAGGAATACATGCTGTGATTGTCAGGAAAGCTCCTTGGTGATGCTTTTGGTCTTTTCAGACCAAGCTCAGGGTACACATGCACAGCTGCCCCTCACACAAGGTCCAGGTCCACACATACAGGAAACAAAACAGCATTTCACAGCATGACTGCACACATTAAGCTGTCAGGTTACCCAAGGCAGAGTAGACACATCCTGTATTACTACAAAATGACCTGTTTAAAATTTGTCTGCTGTGGGTTATATCATTTGCAGTCTGCCATGTCTTTGGTACTCCTATATGTGTTGTTATGTAAGAGACTACAGTATGAGACTTGTCAAAGCAGAAGTTTTGAATTTATAACACCAGGATTTCTCAGTCAAAACATTAGAGTGATTTCTCTAAAAGACCAGCTCTGAAGTGTGCTAAGGTAAGTACTTTGGTGTTTGGAGAACTGCTAAGGTACCTTGGTCCACTGCATATAGGGTAGTGTCCAGAAACAGATAACGTTGCTTTCAGGAAAAGGTTGATGACTATAGGCAGTTCATGCAGAGGAAGTAATAAATGCTGGACAGCCTTGGCCTATCTCTTCATGCTTAAGTGTCAAACTTGGTGTAAGAAATCAGTGGCCTCCTGTGAATACGTGAAATCAGAAGCTTAGAGATCTTTAGCAAAGAACCCAAATGCCAGCAGTATGAGCCAAGAAGGCTTTGACATTGCTCTAAGTACACTGAAAAAGAGAGTGTCAGATCCTGTTGAACCATTGATGCACAGTACCTGCTATAGATTCCAGAAGGACCAGGGAATGGAAGCTTGAAGGAGCCTTTGTAAAATTCCATGTGCACTCCAGAAACATCTTCAAACCAAGGAAATTCAGAAAGTGTCACATGCAAAAGGCTTTCATCAGCCATTGCTGGGAAGTGCTTTATTAATATCATTGGTGAAAACCAGATTATTTTCTTGAACATCACATCTCAAACTGTGCTTCAGTGATGAGGACAGAAATGAGGTAATTCTGAACAGGACTGCACAGAAAGCTATGAATAAACCTGACAAACATGACAGCTTGTGTTCCAAGAGAGTGAGGTAGCTCATATCAAACACAATGTAAACAGAGAGAGAAAAAGAATAAATATAAGCTAAGCTTTTTGCAGGAACAAACACATAGAAGAAAGCAGGAAAAGATAAACAAATGAAAAGGAAGTTCTGGGGAGAAGAAATTTTGCTGTAGTGAAAAATGTTCCAAGTACAGTGCCACCTGCATCGATTGTAGCAGATGCTATCACTATTGGAAAGTTTTGTAAGCATGTGTAGACAAAAATAGTCTGTACAAGATAGTGCTCCAACTCTACAATAACTAAGTGGAATGGCTGTAAACCTGAATGTAACACCAGCTCAAGGCAGCTGCATGCAGACAGGAAACTGTCGTGTAGTGGGGGCATTATCAGTGAAGTTGTTGCACTGTTAAAGGGAAGGATGTGAAAATATAAACAAGCATTGCAAATATTAGTCAATATTTGCCAGGGAAAAACTCAGGGCAGACACCAAGAGGAGGTGCAGTTAGTTCTGGTGCTGCTACTCATCTACATACTAATAAATCCATAACACTTGTGACATGCAGTGTGGGACAGACAAGTAATTCATATAATGGAGACACAAAGATCTCTAAAAATCTAGTCTGAGCAGACATATACTGTGATATCCCTACAGCAAAACTTCTGAAAGATTATCAAAATGTTTTTGAAAGTCTGAGTTTTCTTCCAGGCACTCTGCACCTGGAAAAAGATTAAAGAATTAAGCTGCTATAATGCTTGCCCCCCAGAGTAATTGCTGTATGTGGAGGAAAAACTGTGAGATATAGAGAAATTGTGGGGAGGAGGGAAGGTGACATTGCCAGTTGTAAAGTCTATGCAGGCAATCAACATATGGTCATCATGGAAAGACAACTGAGTTGTAATTTTGAAAAGCTGAGCACCTTGGAACTCACAACAAAGTGTGTGTGACTGGGGAGCCAATGGCAGAAATGAAAAGTAGCCATCTGTGGCACTGAATATTGAAGGTACTAGCAAGTGTATGCAGAAGACACTGACCTTACCACGTTTTGGGCATTGGCAAGTAAAATGGAGGTGATTGAGGAGGACATTTAAGATCAAAGCTAAAATGAAGGTTATCAGGGCTGCCAATAATATATTTTAGCATACAGGATTTGTTACCAATGACACTTTTGTAGACTGATACAGGAACTGATTCCAGAGGAGTGGAAACTGTTTCAATTCAAAATCTCAAGCTCATGTTGGAAACGGGGATGTTGCTCCATGGCAGAATGGAAGTAAGACAAAACCATGGCTGTCTGCAATAATCTTTTTAGGATGGAGTTTCTAGTCTGTGATGTCCTGACCCCAGCAGTGCCATGGTAGATACCCTCAGTGAATTGCTATTTTATACCTCCTTGATCAATTTAAGCTCTTAGCCTTTCTCAGGTTCTTCCTGAGAGTATTTATTCCTAGCTTCTCAGCAGCCACTTGGAGATCTGAATGCAAACATGTATCATGGGATATTTTCCACACTTTCTGCACCTGATACAATTGCCTGTGCCACCCACAGACAGGGGCACAACCATCACTTACATAAATGTGCTGGTGACCCTGCTGTTTCCTCTGGAAATTATACCAAACAAGGTGCTAGTGAGATTCTTCTTGAGATGTACTTTTTAAAAGTTAATTAGTTGGTTTTATGTCACACTGTTCTGATTACCAGAGAGAAGAGTCAAGCATGTTGAAAAGGGATTTTTGGTAGTAAGTTGGGAGGGCTTTTTGGGCCAGAAATGTGAATTTTGGGTACAGGGATGTTGAACCATTTGCATCATGTGGCTTTTAAATCTTCACATGTTTGTATTTTGACAGCTGTCTGTGCTCTTTATAATGCTACATTCATCTATATGAAATAATGATGACAGGAAACAGAAGTACCTGAGGAAACTTTGACATTAGGCCCTGTGAATTTTAATGATGGAAATGTTTCCCCTGAGCTGGGCAACTCTGTACTTTCTCTGAAAAAGTCTTTATTGGGAAGTACCTGTCTCCTGCCTTAGCCTGGCACTTGTACTAGTTGGGAACATGCTTGAGAAGCAGCTCTGTGTGCTACCCTGGTGAGTCTAGCTGCAGATCTGCTCATCTGCTCAGCTCTAGGAAAAGAGTGAAGGCATTTGAGCAAAAAATGGCCATCAGCCACAAGAAAACAGGTCGCTAAAGCACCTGACAGTAATCCCACAAGTCTTTTAGGGAGAACAGTGTTTCAAACAAGATGTAGAGCACTGTTAAAGAGACTGATGAGTATATGATTACCAACCTGGTGTAAAAAGAGATTGTAGCAAGAAATTGTGCAACTGAGATTGTGAGATCTCTGGCCTGATGAAGAGTAAGCCAAGCCAGATATGGGCCAGCGTGTGGGCAGTGACTGGGAAGATTTGTGGAACAAGCCACTCAATGCGGACGGACGTGTAAGAGGGGGATGGACAAAGGGGAGGAGTAGCACATGTCTCCCAAAGTTATTACAATGAACAAAAAGTCCAAGATAATATCATCTGAAAGCAGCTGGATTAGTCTGTTGAGAGCAGAAAATATCTAAGAAAGATATAGTGAGGCAATGTATTAAAATGCTGGTGATGTCATATTCTTGTCATAATAACCCTGGTTAGCCAATACCTGATGAGCAGTTGTAAAGCATGATGCAATGAAGCCAAGGGAAAAAAGATAAAGAAGTACACAGAGTTTCTGAAAGACCTTGGAGACCTTTTCACCTGGAGGCTTATGAATTGCCTCATTGTTGCAAATTACTGTTTGGATTTTGAGAAATCCATTGAATTGTTAGATGTTGTTATTGTGTCTGTAGTGGACAGATTATAAAGTCATAGAATGACTTGAGTTGAAAGAGACCTTAAAGATTATGTAGTTTTACACACACATACACACACCCACCCATAGTCACACTCCTTTCCTGTCATGGGAAGGGACACTTTTCACCAGACCATGTTGCTCAGAGCTCCATACAACCTGCCCTTGAACATCTCTAGTGATGGGGCATCCACAGCTTCTTTGGACAACCTGCTCCAGTGCCTCACCACACTCACAGCAAAGAATTTTTTTCATAATATCTAATCTAAACCTACTCTCTTTTAGCTTGTGTTCATTACCCCTTGTCCTGTCAATACATGCTCTTGTAAAAAGTTCCTCTCCTTTTTCTTGTAGGCTCCCTTTGGGTAGCAGAAGGCTGCAATTAGGTCACCCCAAATTAAGTCACCGTGTCTCTTTTCCAGGCTAAACAAACACAGTTCACTCAGCTTTACCTTGTAGATCAATGATGCTTTCAGGTGATGTGGTGTTCCAGACTTTGATTTTCAATTGGTGGACTCCACTGTGCTGGTGGTGAGTTTCAGCAATTTGCTTGGCAAACAAAAATTGGTCATAGCACGTTATTGTCACTCTTCAAGTGTTCAAGTGGTGTTGGGAGTTCAAGGGAGTAAACCTGCATTTCTAGGCTGCTAAGGTTCTCCTAGACAAAGCTGCAGCAAGGGAATAAAATAGATGGAAATCTTTTCTTGCCCAAAGAAAGCACTTGGAGAAAATATAAGAGCATCCTGCTGCAAAAATTGATGTTAAGCTGTTGTTGGACTTTGGTGAGTATTACTCAAGCTTGCAACAACTGTCTGAGAAATAATTTTGTCTTAGTGCTATGTAGAGTCTATTTAGACAAATATTCCCAGGTTCTGTATGGGTGGTTCCCTGTGAAAATCATTATTTATTTAGCCTTTGACTCCTAAAAGATTAGCTTTTAAGGACCAACCTAGTTTTTCATGCCTCAAGATGCAACATGTACTGGTTTGCAGAGGGTGAACTGTGGAGGAGAAACTTTAGTTTTGCTAATTTTGCTTAGAAGGCAAATGATAAAAGATACTTGATAAATATGACATGGACTCACTAGTGAAAGAGGAACAGGCCTCTCAGACCAGAATTCCAAGAGTTCTGGGCCTCACAGAGATATGCATTTATTTGGCAATCAAACATCATGGAAGTTTTTTTCCTCCATCTTTAAACTGAAATATGTAGTATTTCTGTTTATACATGTTAGTAGCTCTTCTGAGTTCAGGAACAGCCCACAAATATAGCCATTCCTATGAACAGATCCTTTGGATTGAGACTTCATTTTGTACTTCTTGGCTCCCTTAGATAAGGGGAGTTTTAATCCACTTGCTCACTAAGAGCACACACTACTCAGGTAATGGCCAGTCCTTGCCAGTGTCTTTCCAGGCTGAAATAGTCAGCCCATGAAGTCGAGTTGGTCCCAGTGATTTGTCACTTTCCTTATGAAGCTGTTCTGGCCTCTACTTTTCTTTCATTTTCTGTTTTTGTTTTTCTTTAATATTTTTTTCCCTTTTTTACTTCCCTGACTCTTCCCTCTAAAACCCTACCAGCAGCATGATGGTGATAGTTTGCTTCTCCCATAAGGGTTTGAGAGGATTAATTGGTTAATGTATTTTAAATTTTTTAAACTTTGAAGATGAAAAGTATGCTTTAGATTTAGTCTAGGATCAAACACAGTTATTAATGAGAATATTATTCTGGAAGTTCAGCATAATATGCAATATTTGAAAATTGCATTTATAATGGTGCAGTTAGTTAATATTCATGGGGTATTTTCCAGCTCATAAGTTTGCAGTGAATGCAAAGATGGGAAAGAGAATAAGGGATTATTGTAGAACATGGCAGAATGCATGTTATGAACTCATTTAACAAGTCATTTTGCACTATAAAACCATCTTCAGACAGCTGCAAGGATTTTCATGTACTGGAGCTGGAACAGGAGAAAAGGAACAGATCTTGGTAGGTTTGCTGCTGTAATAATAATAATAATCCGTTTTCTCTTCCAAGCAAAGCCACAGGGCTAGACCTTGCTTGTTGTGATGTTTAGTCACCTTTGCACTTTATCTTACCTGCAAATCTCAGGCTGAGAATCAAATTGCAGCCCTCCTCAGCAGGTTAAGTCACTGTGATCCACCTTCTATTGTTACGGAGTCATTGCTAAACCAGATGCAGGAGGAAAATTACCTGTCCTGGGGTGAAAAGCAGAAAAGCAATGCTGTCCTTCTGTCTTGGGGAACCTGAAGGTGATGAAGCAGGAGAACTCTGATTTTATTTTAAATTTGTTTTTAGCTTTGGGAACCAAACCT
The DNA here is from genome assembly GCA_013400575.1 of Peucedramus taeniatus. Lineage (NCBI taxonomy): Eukaryota > Metazoa > Chordata > Aves > Passeriformes > Fringillidae > Peucedramus > Peucedramus taeniatus. The sequence continues at coordinate 74,122 of WBNO01013589.1, forward strand.
GGGGTGGGTTGTTGGTTTTTTTTTGTTTTTTGTTTTTTTGTTTTTTTAATTCCCCCCTGCTTTCACAGCAATATTTCTTTGCGTGTCTGATGAATGGTCTGAAACCATGACTTCTGTGCTTTCCTTTGAGTTAATATTTAATTCCTTCTTAAACATTAACTGTGGCTAGAGTTGCTTTTGTAAAGGAGGACTACTGTGCTAATAACACTAATAATTTCCTTTGAAAAGCATGGGAACAATATGGAGTACTGTACATGTCTGAAAAAAACTGTCTCTTAGTGGCACACGTTACTGTTTCACAACACAAATAGGTTTTTTTGCTGTTTCTTCTGATGTTTACAAACTGTTTCTGCCCAAACTGCAATCCACGAACATGCTGTGGTGCACCCATGTCTTGTGTCATTGCAACCTTGGTTGTGAAGTAAAGCTGTGGAGATCAATATCCTCTTACTCTCACCAGTTTGTGTGGTATTAAATGCAAGTCAAATATAAATATATATATGTAGCTATAGCTACCAGATGATTGGCACTTGGAACAAACACTTCTCAACCACAGACACCAGGAAGAGGTTTGTTTTTTTTAAGTTATCGGACACCAAAGACTGCATGGTCCAATTCATATTAGCTATTTCTGCAGAGGTGTCTGTATTGCCATGGTACACTTGAGGTGGGAGCCTGAGTTGTCTCACAAACCCTCCTCAATGGGCATTCAGGGCTGGGGCTGTGGCAGCAAAGGCTAGAAGAAGAGAAGACCCATTTCCAGATGCTCAGGGCAGGCACACCATCTGCCTGGGATGGGAGCAGGGAAGGTATTTTATGCTGGAGGTGTCTGCCCCTTGAAAGTCAAACCCATGCAGGTGGCCTTATGGTGAAGAGAGGGATTGGCAGATGTAGTGATTTTTTGGGCTTCTGTGGTTTTTTGGTTGCTATGAATTGTAGTGAGAGGTTTGAGGCAGTGTCCCTGGCACCCAGGCCCAGCAGTGGTGGCTGTGTTGGGTGCTGGCAGGAGGAGGTTTGAAAACACTGAGTCAAGGGGGCAGCAGCATGGCACCAGAGAAGACACTGAGGACTGGAGAAGTGCTGCTAGGGTGGGCAAGGAGACAGATGCATAGTGGTGGGAAAAAAAATTCCAGGTATCTGCTTTTCCTTTTGTCAAGGAAGGAGTGTATGCACTGTGGTCACATGTCCTTGCTAGATGCTGACAAGAAATGCTGAGACTCCACCAGGACCTACTCTGGAAAGTTCTTAAACTCCATGTATTTTGGGTTATTTCTCCTCTAGGGAATGATTAAGAGTCTCATTAGTGCTGCAGTCCCAGAGACCTCCTGATTGCCCTCAAATATCCCTCTTTGCACGGAGAGGTGTTTTTCTGTAAGGAAGAATGGGACCCTTGCCTGTGTTTATCAGCAGCTGGGAAAGGAGGTGCCCTCCTGGAGGAGGCACTGAGGAGGTGGAGGTGAGGCAGGAGGGGGTATTCTGGGTGGTGAGTAGCCAGAAGTAAGAGAAGTCCTTTCTGGACGTGTATGGCTGGTGTAGGTCTGCTCCTCTTGCTGAAGCTGCTCTGAGTACAGTTAGCACAGGCTTTTAACCCTCCACCGATGCAATTAACTTCTCCTAGATACCTTTTCTGCAGGGCAGGAATTGTCCTAATTATTTTGTGGTTCTGGCAAAATCAATTTTTGTTGTTATTCCCCCCACATTTGCATAGTCAGCCATGCTGACCAGTCAGCAGCTCTGAAGAAAGCATCCTAGAAATGCTGCCCCTCCAGTTCTGTCAGCCTGGGTGACTACCCAGTTTATCTCCTTGGATGTGATGGTCCCACTGAACTCCACTGTACTGTTCTTCATCCTTCAACAGAACAGAAGATGTTGGAGAAAAGGGCTCATTTGGGAGTTTATTGCATACTCTTTTGCAGGATAAGTGTGAACAGAAAGCTAGGTCATTAGGTATTTCAAAAAAAGGAGAAGAGGAGGTTGAAACTTCCTTCTTAAAAAAAATCTTGAAGCTCAAACACTGCTTTGCAGTCTCCTCCTCCTTCCACGTTGTGAAACTATACCAGTCCAACAAGATCCTTTACTCCTCACCTTTTGCTTCTGAGGAAAAAAGAGACATGCAGAACTGGGAAAGACCTCTAGGGTTAATGCCTCTAGGCACTCCTGTCTCAGCAGGCAGGTTGCATTTGAGTGATCCTTTTCTTAAATTAATGAGACTTTTTTCTAAAAGCAAAGTATGTTTTTTTTTGGGGGGGGCAAAACCCTACAAGGAAGCCAGGGCACCAGCACAGTGACTAGTACCTTTCTTCTAATTCTTAACCCCACCACTCCTCCCAACATCCAGTTGACATCGAATGTCAGCATTGTCCTGCAGTTTCCTCTGCCTGACAGGGGTAACTCTGCTATCTCTCAGCTTCCGGGAGATGTTCCACTGCACACCCAGCTGAACTGGGTGCCGGGGTGCCCCTTGCTCCCCATGCCTGCTGCCTGGCCGAGCTGGCTCTCTGCCTGACCTAGTTTGTGTATCACTGCCTCTGCCAGCTCTCTGCCCTGACAGGCTTCCCCTTGGCTCACACCAACCTGGTGTGCAGGGCAATGACAGGTAGGAGTGTGTGCAAATGTTCTTGGTGAGGAGATGGGTCTCACAGAGCTTCACAAAAAGGAGTGGTACTCACAAGAGACCAAGGCAGGTAGAAGGCAGGAGGCTGCCTTACCTATTAGACAAGGCCAATGCAGTATGTGCAGAGCTAAAGTGAGATAAAATAGACAAAATCAAAGTGAAAATAAGGGCAGATGGACTAATACTCAGCCTTGAGGAAGAGAGGGCAAGCTGCTATTTATCTGGAAAGGACAAGAAGCACCACAAAAGGCTGAAGGGCAGCACAGTCAAATTGGTAGCCAAGGAGGAGGATTTTGAGTGTTAAATCTTTGTGTTCTTGCACTGACAGATACGTTGCAGCCATGCAGCGAGCCGTGTTTGTGTTAGGCAGCAGGTATGGGATGACTGTGCGCCGTGCAATGCCAGAATATAAACTTCTCTCTTTCTTTGTATAAAAGCTCCAAGGATATCCCAAACATAAGACCTGCATTTCAGATTTCTCTGTTTAGTCTGTGTGCTATAATTTAATCTAATATGACAAAATATTTGTAAGCACACGTTTGGTTTGTCATGTGTGTGTTTTACGGCAGATCCAAAGCAGAATTAGCATCCTGCTTCTGATGCTCTTTCCTTAAAAGAAAGAAAAAAAGCCTTCCTGTCCAGTGCTGACCTGATCTTTTGCTAATCTATGGCGATCAAGTTTTATGACCTGGGGTCACACTAATCCTCAGTGGTCATGTAGTTACTATAGTTTCACTAACAGAAGAAGAAGGTTTGCACACTGCAAACTGTTTCTGGCCGGGGTAATTCTGAGTGTCAGCACAGACCCTGCTCCGACCTCTCAGTCTCCCTTGTAAATAGATTCGGTGACTCTTTGAACCAAGGAACGCCCCTTTCCTGGTCATTCAGCTCTTTCTTCTTTGCTCACACACTTCTGGGGGGATTTAGCATGGTTCTGGACTTAACATCTGGACTTAATTAAGTATCCAGACTTAATGTCTTTGGAGATTGAAGTTGCGTGGTTGGGAGTAAGGCTGGGAATAGGGAGAATTTCCTCAGATTCTGTCACCTGCTTCATAAAAAATTTGTGTTGCTATTTACTTGCAGATAAAGTAATCTTCCTAGGACAAAGTTTTTACAGTAAAACTGCAAAACCATACGACTTGCAAACTTTATAGGCTGCAGATATTGCTAGTTCAGTACTGTCTTAAAAATTCAGCCTCTAGATTTCTCCCTCTCTCTCTTTCTCCCTCTCTTTCTCTCTCTCTTTCTATCTCTTTCTCTCTCTCTCTCTCTCTTTCTCTCTCTCTCTTTCTCTCTCTCTCTTTCTCTCTCTCTCTTTCTCTCTCTCTTTCTCTCTCTCTTTCTCTTTCTCTCTCTCTCTCTCTTTCTCTCTTTTATTTGTTTGCTCTTTCTCATACCTCAGGCCCACCATGTGTCAGATTGGAATAATCACAATTTTTACTTACTTTTTCACCAATTTATCTTAGAAGATAGGATAATACCATATTTATTAGTGTGGGGTAAGGCAAGGTCAGATTCTTATCTGCTGGGTTTATCTTCTAACTAACAGGTATGCTATGAGTCTGTTTTATGCTTGTGAAAAGGAAAACTCCATCAAAAAGTGTGATATTGTTTACATAACTACTGCCATGACTACTGGTGACTGACTAATTTATTAGAAATCCATACAATTTCTAGAGCTCAAGTTGTATTGATTTCTCAATCCATTGCTTTAAATTAAGCTTAAATTTAAATTCAGTGGTTCAGACTGCACTGAGAAAATAAGTATGCTCAATTGGGATGCAGTTTTCTTGTGTGCTTCTTACTCACAGGAGGAAGAGCTTGGTGTGGAGCAAGGCACAAGTGATGCTGTGCATGGCTACCTAATGTGAAGGTCCTGCTCAGTTCTGGGCAGGATTTTTCACATGCATGTTCCCACCCTCCATCTCTGCCCTACGACCTGTAGAGGGGGAAGCTGGGCAATGGCTCCTCCTGTTATGTTTGCCCTGCAAGTGGAGAATGTCCTTCTCCAGAAATGTCAGCCTGTGTCAAGCAGCTTTCAGCAGCTCTAAATTCGCTAATGGCATTAACTTACTTTAAATGCATTTCCTCTTTCAGAATCTCTGCCCTTTGTCAGTGGGATGGGGCTGATCTCCTTTTGAGTTTGAAATGTGGAAACCTTTCTCCTCACTTGCTAGATGAGCTCCATGTTGGATGTAGGAAATGCAGTTTGATATCTCCAGCAGACTGTCTCCTCTCTGTTGTGTACCTCATCCCATAAATTCTTCTCAACCTGGAGGCAAAAACTGAAATGTCACAAAGCAGGCAGCTACTTCTTCCTAAAACACCTGTGAGTCAGTCCCCAGTGGGCATGAAGATGAAGATAGCCTAGAAGACTTGCAGGGGCAGGCTCCATTCATTACCTCACAGCTCCTTGCTAATCTGTTTTAACCCTCCCAGACACTTTTTCCCTCAGTCTTAAAACACAGTTCAAACTTCTTGTCAGTCAGGAGGACTTTGCTGACCACTGCATATAGGAGGAAGCTAGGGTTCAGGAACATTTGAATCTTAAACTGGCATGCATTTAAGGTGTCTGTGAGCTTTGATTTCAGTGACTAATGGCTCCTTTCCATTATTGTGAAAGGAGCTACTGGCACATTGGACACCTGACTACAAACTAGCGTTGTATGTTGTCTCCTTGGTGATGCAGTTACCTTTCAGTAATAATTACACAACATTAACCATGATACAGAGATAAATTATTGAATTTTTTTTAATATCTTCCAAAAAGTCCCATTATTGTCCCAGATGCAACATAAGTATGTTGTTTATCTGAGAGAAGAAAGGAACTTATACATAGAGATTCTGCTTCCCCTCCCACCCCTCCTTTTTTAAAAAAAAACAGTCTCTTCCAAACTTCAGGTAATGAAGGTGATGTATTAATTGATGGAGGAGAGACTGTTGTAAACTGTAGTGTTATATGCTCAACATGTTTGTGTGTAGTTTTAGAGGCAAAAGCCTGTTCGCTGAGGCTTGATATACTCCCTGCTCTTTTATTTTAGTGTCTTGTAGCTAAGCTGTCTCTGGAGAGAGTGAAAAGAATTTAGGCAAAAGAATGAAACAGGCTGGATTGCTTAGCCATGAAGCAGGGCCAGGCTGATATAGGATACCACTGCCTATTGTATCTTCAGGCTGCAGTGTCAGGCTGAGGGTGAGGTAAGTACAGGTTCCTTTGCTTCATGGGGCCTGAGAGGTTCTGTGCTCTACCCTATGTCCTCACATTGTAAAACTCATCCTTATTACAGTTAGATAAATTCAAAACCCACCAAATTTTTTTTTACCTTTTTTTTTTTTTTTTCCTGCACATTTGAGATTGTGGAGGTGCACCCTTGATCATGTTTTTAAGTTATTTGCCTTTACAAAGGCTAGAGCTGTATTTGTTTAGAAACAATCCATCCACACCCACTCCCCAAGCAAAAGCTGAGTAGCTCACCTCATCATCTGGATGCAAGGTTTTAAGAAACTTCAGGAATAGCATAAGAATTACTAAAAAAGGGTAATGAAAGTGAGATTTGTACTCAAGTTCATAGTAAAATGCCTGTTGTTATGAAGGGCCTGACAGGCACTTACACCAATGGCTTGTAAAGCCTGAAAGACGCTTTAAAAATGTTCTTACAAGAGGTTGGGTAGAAGCATGAATATTTTACAGAGTTGTTTGGGGTTTTTTTATCTTGCATTGCTCTTTTTGAATAGCTACTCTTCACAAATAGTGAACTAAAAGCCTTTTTTTTTTTGTTCAAATATTTTCACTTAACTTTTTGTTAAACAATTACTTAGTTCCTCTCATAGTTTACTTTTCCATCCATGGATATAAAGACTTGGCATATATGTTGGCTAAAAATAAATTTTAAACCTGAGAAATTATTGCAGTAGCTAATGTAGCATTTTTGTGTACAAGGAAACTTGGGTCACTTTTGCAATACCACTAACAAAGACCTTGTGATTTCTTAGAATAACAATTTAGAGCAGAGTAGGTTGCCCAGCTGACAAGATTATGGTCCAAATTTAATTGGCAGTGATGATTTTTCCTTGGGAATACTCTTATTTTTCAGTGGTGGAGACTACTAAAAGGGAGAGAGAGAGACTACACTACACTGTCTCATGTATTTTTTCAGACTAAATATGGGCTTACAAAGAATACTGAAGTTGATGATACTCATAAATATTGCCTTTACCCCTCCTTTTCCATCCTTCATTAGAGAGGATCTTCAGTAAGGGCGGGCAATGGGAAGCTTGAAACACAGGAAGAAGCAATTGAGCAATGATTAAATATAAGTAAATTTCTGATACTGCATGTGCTCTTTTTTAAAAAAGCAAGTATCAAATAACACATCAAAGTATCCATCAAAATGAATTATAACAAATAAAAGAACTGTGTGATAAAAGATAATCACAATTTACAAAGCACCCTTCTCTATGAGAAGGTGAAAGAAGGGGATAAAATTTCACTGGAGATGAGACTTGCAATTTATTTAATAAGAATTCATATGAAAGAGTCTTAAATCTGTTATAAAACACAGTGAATTTCATTAATTAACAAATGATGTTAATAAAATATAAATAATCTCATGTTCTTTCTTTTTATCTATCTTACCTGTGAGAGTTTTCAGTAAGTATATAAATTGATCTAGAAGATACAGGGTTCTTTGGCTAAGTAGCTACTAAAGTCCACTGTCCAGAGTCCAACTCTAGAGCGCTCTGCAACAAATCATCAATGTAGCTGACTTCTGGGCAAGCCCTGCCCTGGCATTATCCCTTATTTTTTTTCATATGGTCTTCTATGGAGACCTTTCCTTTTGCAATAAGTCATGACCTCCTGGTAAGGATGTCCTGAAAATTCACATTTGCCTATTCAAAGCTTGCTGTGGGAGAAGCACAGAAAACACCCAACCACAGTCACTGCATTAGATCAAGACCAGGTCATGTAGCAGCAAGGTTTTCTGCCAAGAAATAGCATGTATTTGCAGGACAGCAGCTGACAGCTTTCTGCCAGCAGCTTCTCACTGGGGTGCAGATATTGTGGCACTGTGTATCAGGGAGGGTGCTCCAACTTGAGGCAAGCTGGAGAATGGTGAAAGGCTCTTGACCATGTCACCCTTGGCATGGCTGCCCCTCTTCAGCAATTGCAGTCAGAAGAGGACAGCCCTCTGAAGGGGCTTGTTTAACATGTCACATGTGGCTCTGTCAGCCTGAAAATCTAGCAGCTACCTATACAGGGAGTTGGTTCAGACCATGGCGCAAGCAAAGTAATAAATTTAAAAGTCAGACTACCAGTGGTGGACCTTCACTTTAAACTTCTTGGGTAAAAACCTAGTCTGTTGATCTCAGAATAATACCATTAATTTGAGGAACCTTCTGCTTCTGGAGAACTATGTGCCCAAACAGAGAAGGAGGAAGAATATAGAGTGCTTGGTGGTATATTTTGGTGATTTGTCTACCCCCAGATTATCAGGGCACTCTTTCCATTTTGTTCCCAGCTTTTCTTCTCTATGCAGCCTCCTGTTGATCTCTAGTAACATCAGTTATGGTAGGTTTTCTTGTAAACAATTGTGCTTTTGTGTTTCAACCCATGTTTCACTTTGAAATATGCTAAAGCTAAAGGAACATATGAACAAATTATGCAAGACTGAGGGGAACTTCCCTCTGAAACTCTGAGAATCTCTGAGTCCCAGACACATATATTGCAACTAGGTTTTGGTCATATGTATGTCTCAACAGTTCTTCTGTAGTTTGTTTGACAGTATGTGAAAGAGTTCAGGCCTCAGTACCCTTTTGGTTACCAATCCATGCTCCTAAATGCACGCTTTGTTTGCCATTCTGCTGTGGCTCTTGCAGAAATGTAGTTAACATGCTAGTACAGAGGTGATGTGTGCTGTAGCAGCTAGGCTCTGCATCTGCAGTCCCTCCTGCAGCATAATGCAAGCCTGTGATGCTTTCTGCTGGGCCCCTTGGCTTGTTCCTCTTGTTTGTGTTGGTTGTAGAACTATCTAAGGAACTTTTGTGAGATGAGGTTCATGGTGTGGGTTTTGCTCTCCTGCACACCCACTGCTGGGTGCTCCAGAAGTTCTGATCAAATTCCAAGTTTGCTGCAGCACAGAGCCTTTATCAAGGGAAAGCATGCTGTATGCAAAGCAGGTTGAAGTGCCCTCTTATGAAATGAGGTTTGACTTTCTGTGATATCAAAAAGAACACTAACTCAGAATTTAATATATCCTGGGAAATCATATTTCACAATCTAATGCCTGGAGCCCTTTTCTTTTTAATATGAGCATCAGAATTCTGATCTCTCTCATGGTTTGCCTAAGCATTTTATGTTAAATGACAGTAAGTTAATAAGTACAAAATAGTGGGTGGTTAAGTACCGTTTAGCAGCCTAACACTGTCTAAATGGGAAACCTCTTGGTTATAAGATAAGGAGCAAATTTAAAAGATTAAAATGAAATCAATGTAGCCACATCTTGTAGACATTCCTGTTTTGATAACAAACCAGATGGGGTTCTTTTAGTTTACTGTTTATGAAGGCTTTTAAACTAAATAGTGAGTCTTACCCTGCCTTATCCTGGAACAAAGGTCTATCCACGTAATGGAGTTGCGTTAATGGATCTTTAGCTGCTCAGCCATCTTGGTAGGATTGTTCAAAGCCTTTGAGGTGCAGAGAGTTGCTGGAACAGTTGCCAGGGAGTGGCAACTGTTGAAAGTAGTGAAAAGAAAAAAGCTGACATGTGCTAAATGTGCAGTCACTTCTCTGATAACTCGTGATAGTGGGGAACAATGGAGTGGGCAAGCTTGATAAGAATTTCCAGTAGGTTTACACTGAGGGAAAGGGACTGTGATAGCTGTGCAGAAAGTAACTTGCTATAACCTGATGAAATGGCAGCTTTTGAGAAATGAAAGGAGGGGAGTGGGTGCCTTCTGTATGAGCCAGTAATGGGCTGGTGAAGCCAGGGTGGAATTATCGCACTGGGATATGGCTGCGAAAGCTGCTATGAGTGTCACCTGCTCCTCCCACGGGAGTAACAGTAACAATAGCAGTATAAGATAAGGTCAGACAAGGGGAATGTTAGTATGAATTATAATGGGGTTATGTCTGAGGGCTTTTTGAAACACCAGTTAAAGTACTTTTGTAAAAGGGTTGCTAATATAGCTGCTCTCATGATGAGAGTATAGCATCTCCTGTGGTAATCCTGCATGACTCTGCATCATCTTTTTCCATTGTCAGATGATACCACGCAGGATTGATATCAGCTTCTTGTGCTTTGCCTAGATATGAACTATGCAATCCTGCTTGACCTAGCAGTCAGCTTCATTTAAGTCTTTGGAGTGGTTTCTTTAAAGAGAAAAAAAATAATGGATGAATGATAAAGTTTGGTATGTCTTGTATGCAGGCAGATTACAAACAATATCTATAAATCCCTGAACATGTTGTGTATTAAACAGCAGCAGTAAGTTTCCAGGCTGATTGTACTTCTTTCTAGCTAAACCTGTTATCCAGAGCTCTTTGTTAGATTTTTCCCAAACTGTTGCTACAAGTCCTTCTCTGCTGTCTATTGATTGCTGTGCTTTGCTGGTCTTCTCTCTCATATATACAAGGCTCTAGTTTGCTCTTCTCTTCCTCCACATGACACACTTACATTTGCATTTATATTCCATGGAAGACTCCTCAGGCTGCCTGGCTTGATTCATATTTGTGTTTTTTTCACAGAATACTTTGCTGGTGCATTTTATCACCTGAGTTTCCTGTTTCATTAAACAGTTTAACTCTCCATTCTATGGGTCCTGGCAATGCAGCTTTGCTGGGCCTGTGTGCTGGCACAGCATAACTGTTTGAAATGAAAAGAGTGAAAAATTCAGACCATGGAAGCACTTGAAAGTGTTTCCTAGACTAGACAGAGAAATATAAGGTCCTTAATAAGGGTTAGGGTATCATACGGAAGCTGATCTTTTACGGAGACTGCATTGGAACAGTATGCAACCATTAAAAAGTGTACTAGAGCATACCAGTATGTGGTATGCTCTAGTGGCATGTGGCATCACCATGCATGTGAAAAATGAAGGGACTTATAGGACAATTTCAAATTCTCTGCACTGCATTGTGGAATGGAGTAAAAATGTCTGATGAGGCTCAACATCTCCTCCTGGGTGACATTCCACTAGCTCAGTGGGTCTCTGCTTAGTAAGAGACACCTTGATCTGCTGTTGCATATGTATAGATGAAGAAATACAGAAATACTGTGATATCAGAGTGCTCCAAGCATGAATGACCACACCATGATGCTATGACTGGGACAACTCTGTAACTGACATCAGCAGATTGAAAAAAAATTGCATTGTGAAAAGCAAACTAAGACATTTTCTTTTATTTTTTTTTTCCTTTTCAAACTGCCTCAAGAAGGTCTGAATTATATGAAGTTGGCAGGTTCAAGTGTGACTCAACTCATTGTTTTCATTCTCTCATTTTGGCAGCCTTCAGTAATTCCAGATGTTATTTCTCTAACCACATGGAAAAATTCTTATTAAAAAGGGGGGGTGGGGGTGGGAGGGAAAGAAAAGAACTGTTTTGCTGCATTTGGTACACTTTTAAAACGATGCTGATATTGCGTAGACAGTGCTCATGTGCAGCAGGCACTAAGGCTAGCTGGAGGCATGCCCAGGAGGAGACAGTCCCAAGATAAAAGGCCCTGTGTTACAGGGGAGAAATGAGAAGAAAGCCAAAAGCTGCTAGTTAGTTCAGTGAAATGGTGTTCTGTCATCCTAGGACTCATTTGTTAGGAACTGTGAGGCCAGGACAAATTGGGAGTTTACCCTGAACCCACTATAGTGAGGAAGCCTGGAGAATTATAGTATCATGTCAAAGGCAGAATGAATGTTTTTCTTGCCCTGTGATCACAGGGAATATATAGTTAGCTCACAAACAATGCCTTGCTTTGAATGGAAAAAGGATTCATGTCTGCTTGGATGGTGTGCTTTTAGAGCACATGAATCCACTTTGCTTGGCTCACCTTAAGCATGTCTCAGTTTAAGAAGAAATGGAGAAGGCCCTTTATAATTTAATAATTAGAAGGCCCCTCTAATTTAATAGAGGATTGTGTGTTATAGTAACATGGTGCGTCCAGTATTTCCTTCTGCATTTTTGAAGTCTGCTTCAGGCTCCAGGAATTCCAGAGGTCTGAACCTGTGCTGGAGGAGCTAAAGAACAACCCCTTTCTGCAGTTACCAGCCCGAGGCAGAAACAAAAAGTGGTGGACTCAATCACATAGCTACAGTGCCTCCAGCCAACATGAGGTAGATCTAGGCTGAGCAGAGCTGGTCTCCTATTCTCACGTGCCCTCAGGAGAAGAGCCCTCAGGATGTGTTCACATCCCCCCTTTGGAGCCAAACTGCACCTTGTACCATCATTGGTGGCTTGCCTTTCCAACCCAGCAAGAACCCTGGGAGCATAAGCATATAAGCTGAGCACTCTTCAAATTTAGTAAAATAGTAAATAGCACATAGAAGATCACCAAGTCTTTCTGAACTATTGTGCAGAGCACTAAATCTTAATAAAAGCTGGTCTGGTGAAAGCACTTAGAGCAGCAGGCTCAGAACAAAGCACGTGAGAGGAAAAAATAGTGTGCTTTTGAGAACTGTAGTTTGCCCACAGCTTTTACATCAAAGACCTCACTGACACCTCCATATAAGAACAAGTTTTGAAGTCTTCTCACTCTTAGAAGAAAAAATAAAACCCCTTCACTATGAAAAGAAAGTTCAGTCTGCATCTAATTGGCTTGCCATGGTTTACTTCCCCTCCCCCTGCCCAGTGCACAAGATGCAGTAAAATGTCATGGTGCTAGTATAAAAGAGAAGGGTTTTCTGTCTGTAGGTGGTTCTGTACTGAGAGCGCAGAGAGGTTAAAAAAAAAACAAAACAAGCTCTGTTCAGTCTCTTGTTGGTAAAAGTGAGAACTGTAACTGGAAAATATTTTTTTTGTGCGATTAGTTGGTGGTAAGCCATGACTAATGCTTATTGTGCCAGTATGTGCTTGTGTTTGGGTTACCAGGTCCCTCCTGCCCCCCTTGCTTGTTCTGTGTAGTTGATAGAGCCTGCTAAAACTTGTACTGTAAGGTCTTTGGTGCAGGGACTACTTTTTCAAGATGACTTGCACATTCCTTAATGCAGTAGGGGTCCTGGCTCAAGGCTAAAGACATTATGATAGCAAAAATAGTAAATTCAGTGGTGGTTCTTGGTTGCACTGACCTTTGCAGCATCTGAGTCACTTCAGTTTTGGGACTCTCGGGACCCAGAGCTGATGTTGGGTTTCATTCAGGGAGTGGAAGCCAAGTCTCCAGCCATGTTCATTGTGAAGTTTTCAAAATGGAAAACAATTGTTGATCCAAGTCCAAGACATTTTCTGGCTCTGGTAATCTTGTGTTCAGCATAATCACAATTAAATACATGCAGTATTGGGTTTAGGGGCTTAGTGGGATGTATTGTGTTAGAAGCAAGAGAAAACAATGCATTTGTTACTGGTTTTTGTTTTATTTTAGACCTTTACTTACTTGAGGGTCTCTGGTTTTGTGGATAACCCTGAGGATCTTCCTGCAAAGCTAACAGTGATTGCTTTACTTTTCAATAAAAAATAAAAAAGGGAGAGAAGGCCACACATAGCTTCTCTCATCTTCAGGTATTCCAGAAAGTTCTTGCTTTACTAAGCGCCATCTGGCAAATTAACAAAAATCTCTGTCCCCAGATGACCAGTGATAAGACAGTCTGCTGGGAAGTGATGTGATGATGCAATTCTAAGAGAGAAGTGCTTGTTCCAGCATTGACTCTTGGTGACCTACACTGGATTGGATTCAGACAGGGCTGCTACAGCCAGCAGCAGCTGCAAAGTTATAGCAGCATACATTTCCCAGGGCATAAATAAAGCCTGCTGTAAGGATCAATCCAAAATGAAAGGAAACATGCTTGGAAACATTACCTCTAGGCTGGGTTGTGTCCTTCTGCCTGTTGCAGGAAGAGGACACAAGAACTCTGCTGCCCAAAAGAAAGATCTAAAGAAGTGAGTTTTCATATGGAAAGGATTGATTTTTGTTCTGTTCTCAGGGCACTGTTTAAAAGAGGTGTTTGTATATCTTAGTGACATCAGCTCAAACAAACCATTAAACATTCTGGGTTTTCAAATTCCTATTGCATGAGACAAGGTAGGGAGCACACTGTGGAAATCAAATGTCTCTACCAAAATATTGAACCAACCAGCCAGGCAAAAGCTGACAAAATTGTTGCTGACAGTATTTTTTCCTACAGGTTCAATTAGTTGCAATCTTTAAAAATCTGCATTGATATCTTACAGGATGAGGTACTGGACAAAGATCCTATCTGTGGACTGAGATCCCACTGTTTTATAAGAGCTTTCCTAAAGTGAAGTTTAAGAAAAAATGTTTCAGTTTAGAGTCTGTTGGTGCCTGAATTGTGTTAAAGAATAAATGTTTGGTGTACTCCAATTCATCCTGGTTCTCTGTACTGTTTGCAGATAGCAGTTTGCTCTGATAGCAATCCGGAACCACCACCATTTGGTCATTAACTTATCTAAACTTTCTGGCCATCATTTTTCTGTTCCTTCTCCAAGCACTAGCAAAGTCTGACATCTCTTTCCTCTACACAAAGCATTTGTGTGCAGCACCTCCACAATTAGATGAAAGGTTTATATACGATAAACTTTTTCTATCTTTCATTCATTCATAGCATAGTGATAAAGAGAATGCTAATGTGCCACCCATAAAATAAGGGTAAATAGGCAATGTGCTGTTTATATTCTGTGGTTAGACTCATAAAAATCAATATTGTTTCACTTAAAACCATGAAGTTGCCTCCTGACTACTGTCTAAGATTTTTCATAAGAAGGAGGAGTTGGACATGCTTGACTTTTCAGCAACAGGGGAAGTTGCTATAATTTATAGGTAGGAGAATCAATAGTACCAAGCACAAACTAAGATATCATATTGCATAGTGAGGAGTGTGAAAGTTCCTGAGGCCTGTGACAAATTGGTCCATCCAGCAGTACTTTCTTTTGATCCTTCATATAGTTCTCCTTATGTCTTGACTATAGGGAATGCTGATCCCATCAGAAATTGGAAGAAGGTGGAATCATTGAGGGTAAATGCTAAGTACATTTTAGGAAGAGATAAGCCAGAATGTAGCCAGTTTATACGCAAATGAAGAGTTTACACACCAGGAGAGAACTGGCTCTTTGAAAGCCTCTTAAAGCTATAATTGCAACTGATTATTGAGTTATGCAGTAACCAGTATTATTGAATACTAATGAGGATGAAGGATAGGTGGAGACTTAAAAATGCTGCAGTTTCTGCGTTGAAAGGATGTCTGCCAAAAGTAAGATTGTCTGAAAGCAATGTGACTATTTCTGGCAATAGTTAATTTTGAAATATAGTTGACATTTTCAGTAGTTTTAAGTTGACTCAGGCAGAGAAGTCTTAGCTATGAAACTGAGTAATGGCAGTAGGGGAAGCTCCACAAAGCAGTCAAAACTACTCCAGTTAATGTTGATTATAAAGTGGGACATTTTTAACAAAAGAAGGAAAAAGCAGCACAGGAAACTGCCCATAGTGCTGTGAGGATGAAGTGTTACTTTTGTTATCCTAGGGAGCTGATGAGTCTGGTCAAAGGCAAAATTGTGACTTGAGAAAGAGAATGAGAGCAAGAGTGTATGAAAAGGAAGATGGAGAATAATTCTCACTGATCAGACTCTGATCAGACTCTCATCAACAGAGCTGATGTTGAACAGGGGCTGAATGCTGACCCTTGCAGGCTCTAACATGTCCAGGGTCTGTCATTTTGATGCTATTTATTGGCAGTCCTTCACCAGGGCTGAGGTTATTGCAGCTGTGTCTGGTCCAGTGGAGACAGGAAGTGTATGAAGAATGATGGAAAGACAAGCTGTACTTGGGAACCCTTGCTTAGTGGGCATCATGATAATATTACCTCCTGCTGTCCTGCCATTGACAGTGCTCAGTAACGAGCTAAAAGAGGACAGACTTAGTGGCGCTCCTTACAGTGAGACTCTACCAGTTTTCAGTAGTGCGTTGCATTCTGGAGCTGAAGCTGGTATCCTTGAGCTTAGTAGCCCTTGATGGATCTCTCTCACATGGCTTGGTGCAGCTGCTTTTGGGCTCCTTTCAGCACTGTGGCAATGTTCTCCACAGCTGAATATTAACTAGTGCAAGAAAAAGTCCTTTTTCCCTTCGTTTCAGGGTAACTTTCTGATGGTTTCATTTAGTGTGTCCTCATTTACCTATTTCTCTCTCTCTATTACTACTCCTTTCTTTAATAAAAAAGGGGTTGTTTTCAGGTCTATAAATACCCTGATATAACTTTGCATGTGACCTCCCAAACAGATTCTGGTATTTTAAAATGTTTGTCAAATAACATCTCCCGAAGGTCAGTGATGTCCATCTGTTGAATTGGTTGTGTGGTGGGGTGTAGCGAGGGTGATGGGACTTATTGCTGCCAACATTTTCAGGGCCTCCTAAGAGAGAAGTTAATTACTGGGCTCTTCAGGACTGTCTTGAAAGCAGTTAGGCTGACCATTTAAGTATCATTATGTGTGGGTGGGAGATGGAGATATGGTCTAAGAGGCTGTGGTATGACTCAGTTGTTGTACTGTGCAGTTAGGATCATAAACTAAATAAAACCATCATCTGCTAGAAATCCTGTGTCTGAGTAGTAAGTGACAGATGCAGTTTATCTAAAATCTGTAACTGTGTCTCATCCAAGTATTTGTAAGAAGAAGCAAGTCAACCTGACAAAGGGTTTCAAGATCAGCCTCATAGTAGTGGTGCCACTGGTAGATGAGTTCATCTGCGTAAGAGACTTTAATTTCTAGAAAACTACACTGGAATAACTGCTTCAGTGATCTCCGCCTGCCTAATACTGTTGCTTTTTATGACAGACAATGTAGGTCTTCCTGTTTACTTTCCCAACCAACAAGTCAGTCAAGTAACCTTTTAGGAAATACTGTAGGCCACTTCTGAAGCATGCCTCACTGCATAGAAACCTTTATTGCTGGGATGAATGGTATTCTTAGATATTCATGGGAAATAAACAGCAATAATCCTGACAGGAGGTGTTGGCAGAATGAAGTGTGAACAGGAAGCGATTCAAGATAAAAGGCAATCTCAGGAGTTACCTGTTGCTCGTTGTGTGATTATAGGTGTGGCTGGAACAGGTCACAACACAACGTAGCATCTGCCAACAACAAGCAAATCGAGATCCTGAGTTCGTGCCTCTCCCAGGTCAGCCCCCTGTTATATAACAAGGCCGGTCACATCAAATAAAATACTTGGTGCTTAAAACATGCTTTTTAGCTCTGACTGTGTTTCTCTGTAGACTGTGCCATGTGTCTTATAAGCAAAGCTTGACTCCTACATCAAGCTTCCAAGACATTTCATGTTAAAACCTTTACCTTCCTTTTGGATATAATTATGCAGTGAATAAGGTAGGAGACTAGGCAGTATGTGATCACATAATAAGAACTGCCTCATAATGACAAGGGAGGAAAATGGTGGTTGCACCATCCACCTTCATTAATGTATTTCTCAACCACTGTGAGTTTCATGAGTTGCTTTGTTTTTTTTTAAATTTTTCTTTTAGTCAAAATGGCCACCTTTCTTACAAATTTATTATAAGTTTTAGGTAACACTATACATACTTTCTATATAAAGAAGATCATACATGTTTTCTGTGTGATAGTCAAAGTATCATTGGGTTCTGACTTAAAGATAAGAGGATGTGTATGACAAATGTAGGCTATGAGTTTTGTGCACGCTTTCTTCTTGCATTTCTCTGCATACAAAACCTGAATCCCTGGGCTTTGGGAAAAGAGAAAAAATGAAAAAATTATTAGTACCTAGGGTTTTAATTGAGCTCTCTGAAGCTAGCTCTCTTCCAGTTTACTGCCTGGAATTGATACCCTCTCCACACCAATTATGTAGCTTATCCTTCTCAGCCTCATGCACTCAGAACTGTCTTCAGAGAAATCTTCTAAGTCAATGCAGAAGAGAGATGTTTTCCTGTGCAGAGCAGGATGTGCAAGTCTTGCATGGGACATGCTCTTTTCACAAATAGGCAGCATTTATCTGAGACCTGTCATTTACATTTTAAATTATGTGGTCAAGAGATGAGTGTACTATCCAGTGTAATTAGGACATGCATATGTAGTAGGTGAGTTCACAGGTCCAGATCTGAACATTCCTAAACCAGTGGTGGTGAGAGAAGGAGGTAGAGGGAGGAGATCTTGGTGCTCCATAGCAAAACCCATTCATGCTCAGGTCTGTGTCTGGTCTCTGCTCTTTCAGATGGAGAGAGATTAACACTCTCCCTTATTTTTTCCTACCCTTTTCTTTCCTCTTTGTGATTCCTTTGTGCTTGTGTTTGCCTTTGTTGCCAGGTCTCAGCTTGCTCAGGCTTTTCATTAGTTTGCCTAGGTTTAATCTTCTTTGAAAGGTCAGTCACAGGATGAGCACTGTGTCAGACAGCACAGTTTTGGTCAACCTGGAGCTATGCTGTTTGGGAAGTTCACAGTGTGGTACTCCTCATTAGCTGGAGCAACCAAATTTACCAGGAGCAGAATGCATCACTTATGTGAGTCTTATGTAAGATACTCAGCAGAACGATTTAGACATAATCACTGAGGTAAGAGGGTGGTTCCGGGATGTACCCACTGTTCTTAAAATATTATCTCATCAAATCAGCAGTAGGTAAGCACAAGGAGCAGACTAGTTAGCTGAGCAGGTTTTTTTGTTGATGAGTGTCTCTAAGGCACTGCTCTGCCTGTGATGAAAAAAGACCGATCTCCCATCTTGCAAACTGCTGTGGAGAAATTTGCTTAGACACCAGAAATGTTGCTGCATTCCCTCACCTGGAGAGGGAGTAATTGTTTGGGACACACATGATTTGCAGTTCAAATTCCAGCTCCTCCCTGGGTAGGTCTGTTTACTCTAAACTGTTGGCTGAGTTTGGGTCTAAGGGCACTCGCACACGCACAAAGGGCAAACAGGTTTGACTTGACTGAGGACTTCACAGCAGGAGGTTGAAGGCAAATTGCAAAGCCCCAGCAAATTAAAGACATGAAAAATGAAGGAGCCTAGTTATGTTTAAAAAGTCTTAAGTATATCCAACTTTTTGTTTCCTTTGCTCACAGCTTTGAAGGGAAACTGGCTTAAGAGGAAAAGAATAGCTAGACTGCTCCCAGAAGATGTGTATCTTTGCCCAGGCTGTCTTGTGCAGTGCTTCCCCATGTTGTTTCATTCCTGCATTAAACAAGGCTAAGTGGCTTTATCCTCGGAGCTGTCAACTCTGGAAAGGATTGGGAGCTTCAAAACAATGACTGAACTATTTTTCAAAGTTTCTAGGGTTAAATGCTAGTTCTCAGTTCTCTGTGCCTCTCTATTGTTTTACTATAGATATGCACATATGTTCTTTGAAAACACAGACCAGCAAACAGATGCATTTTTAATTGCTCATAAAGTTAAAATTTCCTTTGCTAACAACTTTCAAAGCAATTTTTTCTGTGTTTCTAATGTTTGGGCAGAACAGATGTAATGTGAAATCTGAACATATTTTGCTTTAGAAGATGTCTTTCACCAGTAGGCTGATGGAAATGTGTCTGATGTGACGGGAGGGAATGGAGTCTGCAGAAAGAGGTGAGCTCTGACTCACATCTTTGTAGCTCATAAAGGCTGTGTTTGCATAAGCTTTGCCAAGTGTGCACTATTGAAGGCTTTGCACTGCTTTGGGGGCTCAGTGGAAGCTGTGCCTGAGAAGGGCTCTCATGTAGGCATGAGGTTATGGAAGCTGGTCAAAACACAGCTGTGAATCCTAACAGCATTTGACAAAACAGTGAACTGTTGACTCCAAGCCTCGTCTTGCACCTGCTCTAACAGAGCTCTGCACTGTCACAGCATCTCCTGATGCTGCCCCTTACAGCACCTACACCTGCACCCCTCACATTAGGGCTAGGGCCCACAGTTTTGCTAAGGAAATGATGGTTTAGAAAATTTTCTGCTCTCATGTGGGAAGCAAAACAGAGACAACTTCTTTGATGAAAAAGACATGGCATGGGAAATAAAATGAAATATAAACAAGACAGCAAGGGAGACAACATTCATGTTATTTGATATGATTCATATAAAGAAACAAAAAATTGAAGTCCACCAAAAATTCAGCTCACTGAAGCTAATTGAGTAGATGAAGTAGATGATACGTGGGGAAAAGCTACATTACCCAGTGTAAAATTTCAAATTAATTTACTTCAGGTAATAGCAAATATTAATTTGTTCAGAGCTCTGTACCAGCTTTCAGTGAATATTCCCGAGTTTTGTGGAAACTCATAACATATGAATCCCTAAAAAAGAAGTTTTGAAAGTGAAGTGTTATTTTGCTTTTTACAAGGAGTAATATTCAACAAAAAGAGCTACACTGGGTCCAACACTTGCTATAGTTTGTATGTTGGCATTTGAAAAATAAAAATGGTAGAACTTGTGTGGACAGTAGGAAAAGCCAACAGTAAAAGTGGTTTCTGGAGACACCACTTTGAGAGAGGAGAGTGATTGTGGACTAAGGCCTTGGAGTAAGAAGGTAGAGACAAATCCTGCGACATTGTGTTGTAAGGTAGCATGAGCCAGAAGAGAATAATAATGCTACAAAAAGGGAATCACAGAATAAGCTGAGTTGGAAAGGACCCACAGGGATCATTGAGTCGGATTCCTGGCCCTGCACAAGACACCCCAGGAGTCACACCATGTGTCTGAGAGCATTGTCCAAACACTTCTTCAACTCTGTCAGACTTGGTGCTGTGAGCACTTCCCTGGGGAGCCTGTTCCAGTGTCCAGCCACCCTCTGGGTGAAGAACTTTTTCCTAATATCAAACCTAAACCTCCTCTTACACAGCTTCAGGCCATTCCTTCAAGTCCTGTCACTGTCACCAGAGAGAGAGATCAGTGCCTGCCCTTCCTCTTGCCCTCATGAGGAAGTTCTAAACTGTGATGAGAGAATTGTGCCTTGTCAGTGTTCATTCCCACCTGTTGTAGTAATGACAGCTCTTCTTTCTGGTTGTTGTTTTAGTGGGGTTTTTTGGCTGGTTGCTTGGTTTTTTGGCTGTTATTTACTCTGTGAAAGGAAAAATGAGGGCTGGAGATGGTGCCCTTGGGAGCACGTGGGGGCCACATGGCAGGGGCAGGGAATGGAGAGAAGTGCTTTCTTCCTGCAGCTCTGAGCTGTTGCAATGGTGCTGGTGCAAGTGAGGAACCACTGAAAGCTGTGTCAGCAGCTGAGGGTTTATCTCTTCCACACTGAACCCCTTAAATCGACCTAGGAAATGAGCACTGTGAGCTGGTATTGCAGGCAATTCACAGGTATATCCAGGCCCTTCTGTACATAAGAAGCTTTTGCTCGCTTTTGTGTACATGCTGCCCTTGGTTGTTCTCCTGGTTATTTGTGAGGCATCTACTGAAATTTAATGACATCACTAGTGCTTTTATTTTAACCCCAGGAAACCTGGGCTGATGTTTGCAGATTTCAAAAGTAGTGTCAGAACCAATGTCTGAGATGTTTATAATTTTCTCTTGGGGAACAAAGAAGAAAATTAGCCCTTATAAATTCTGTGAGTCACTGCTGATATTCAAAACTACGTACTGTGAAATGTTTCTATAAAAGAAAAGGAATTGTATCTATTCCCCAGGAACAGTGCTGGCCATCCAGCAGTAAAGCAAGTATTTTCACTGAAGAGACAGGGGCTCTTCTCCCCGAGAAGCCTTCTATTTTCCTCTATCAGTATGTATAAAAGACATACAAAGCCAGCTGCTCAGATGGATTAGAAAGCACTGCACCATGTCAATGGGCACCCTTGTTTGTGCTGTTGAGAAGAGATTCTTAGTTAAGAAAGAAAGAAATCCCTCCCCTGTAATCACCACTAACTAGGAGACCCTAGTGAAGTTTTTGTTTTTTAAAAGGCTTTGGCAAAGGACATTTTGGACTCTTGGATTAGTTTATGTTCTCTCCCACTCCCCCACTTGATCTTTGATGATTTGCCTGAGTCATGGATTTTTACTGGGCTTGTTAACTCTGTTGTTATTTTTTTCAGTCAAGGGGATAGAGAAATATTTTGGCGAGAGCCACTCTCGGGGGATTAGCTGCGAGTGGACTGAACAAGGCAGTGACTCCCCAGAGGGGGTGACCCCTGACTCCCAGGTCACGCAGTGACTCATCTCTGCCTCATAGCCAAGGCAAGCTGAAGATTCCCTTCAAGTGTTTTCTCCATCCTCACTGATCTCCCTCCATGCAGTGACAGGCAGTGCAGAAGATGAGCTCTGTTATGACAGCTGCTGTTCTGCAAAATTGGGGGAAATTATAAAGTAGATAGAATATCAAAGGGTATAGGAACTGTTATTGAAAGGAAACCATAACCTCTTTTACAAACAACCTAAAGGGACCTATCTACTTTTGTCCTGTATAATTTTCAGAGCTGCAGGGGTTTTCACTGCACAGCAGCAGTGCTTCAATTCATTGAAGAGCTGAAAGGTGGCAAGAGTGGCTTTTGGAGAAGTTTCTGTCGTAGATGTTAACTCTACCCAGTACTGATGGTATTGTGGCTGCTGTGGTGGTGACAGAAGGTTATGGGTGAGCTGCTTGCACAAGATTTATGAATTGAACTCACTTTGGCTGGGAAGTTGCAAGCAATGAATTTGGGATGCAAAACACAGTAGGAAGTAAAGCCAAAAATCAAACTGAAAGCTGACTTGTATCAGAGGTCAGATTGTGTGTGTAAGGCTAATATGTAGATGAGTATCATTGAAGAAATGAGTTATGCAGACTAAATCTGCTTTTGATAAAATGGGTTAAATACTTACTATATCCACTATTTTACAGTCTTTGAAATCCTGACTCTTTACCAGAGCAGTCAACTGCGTCCTTTTATCAGGTTATCAAAGGCTTGGATCAATTCATGATGAATAAATGTCCAACCTCCTCTGTTGAAAGGTCTGTCAGTCATTGTAGCGTACTGAAGGTTGTCAAGATACATCTGTGGAGAAGGAACCTTTCCCTCCTAGCTATTGTCAAGGAAAAGTAGCAAAATGCTTTCGTTGTTGGAAGGGAGTGTCAGCTCACACAGTCAGGTTCACTGATGTGTGTTATTTTTTGTGTGAAGAAACTGGACTGAGCTAGGCAAACCTCCAGTGGACTGTAGCATTGCACCTTAAAATGACATTTTCCATGTCACAGAAATAAAGCTCCAATGGAATTTAGCTGTCCTGGCATTCAAAGAATAGAGGGAGAAGGAAAAGAGTAGTGTTAAATATACTATAGATACTTAAGTATATATGTATTTGTTACATATTCATGTGCAAATACAAACATGAACAATATGAACAAATTAACATGAACAAATACAAACATTTTTGCTTTCTGGCTATTATTAACTAGTTGATTTCTTGTGCATGGTAGAGCAATGGTCTTAGAGGCCTTATAAAAGGAATAGGCTGCAGGAGCCATATAAAGTCAATTAGGTAAGGTCTCTGTGCATGAGGAGGCACACAAATAGGCAGAAGTTCTCTGAAATGCTGGCAAGGAGCAGGAGTAGTCAGAGAGGGACAGGTGATCTGCAATAAGGACAGAAAGAGGATCAGGAATATGACAAACTTTGTACCTTTCCAGTACTCCTTTATCTCTCACTCTGTGCAGAGCTGTTTTGGGTTTGGGTTTTTTCCCCAAAACCCCCACCTGGTTGCATGTGGTGAAATGCCCGCTCAGTACAACCAAGCACAGAAAGCTGTAGCATGTATTTCTTCACCACCAGCAACTGTAATGAATGCATCAAACTTACTTTTTGCCTTGGCTATCCATAGGGTATTAGATAAGGTTCAGAGTGTCCCTGTTGGTTGTCAGGGCCTTTCCTTACTGGGCTGAGGGTTCATGGAATACTGCTGAGAGCTCAAGGAGAAGAGCTGCAGCTGTTGCACTCTTTGGCTGCAAAGAAACCTCCTTCCATCAGGGTCAGGCTGCTGAAGGTAAAGCGACATATTACAACAACATGTTACAGCTGATGATCTCTTTTTGTGCTGGGATATCCAGGGCCCTATCCTGCTCTTATGGCTCCTCTCCCCTGCCCCTAGCCAGCAGCATGCCTAGCACTAGTCAGGCCCTGCGTGAAACAGATTCAACCCGCTGGCCTGGAAGAAAACTAGCATGACAAAAAAGTGGATTGTTTGCTCCTGGGTTAATGAACTGAATCAGCTCAGTGAAGGCTCTAATGAACATTAGTTCAAGAGAAAGGGTGTGTTAGCATTGCTGGGATGGAGAGAAGAAAGGGCAGGGCTGGAGCATGGGACGTGCTACTTTTGGCAGTGATGAACTGTAGAGTGACTCAACTCTGACAAGTAACTTCCCCGGGGGGCTCTTAGTATGGGACTATGAATCAGGAACTCCTTTCAGTAGAAGCTGCAGCATTACCTGTCCTTATCAGAAACAGCCAGTGGCATGTGTGCTGAAGCAAGAGATCCCAGTGCACACACAGGACTCCCAAATTAATTCAGAGGCAGAGCAAAGCACACATGATAGATGTTGGCCACATGGGTGAAAATGATATTGCAAGTTACTCCCAGAATGTAAAAGTAAAGGTTGTATCAGAACTTACTGGTGGTAGGAGTGCGTGTGTGTGTGTGTGTGTGTGTGTGTGTGAAATAAGTAATCAAGATGAAGGGAGAATTATACCAGTCTCCCAACAATCATTATAAAAGCACTGTCTTCCCAAAGAAGAAACGCTGTTTCTGGGAAATATGATGAAAATGTGTTAATCACAGATTAATTTCCTTAGACTGAGTTTTCAGAGTATTCCAGGGCTGGCATTTATTTTGGTTCTGAAAACCATTTTTGTCACAGCTTTATTAAGGTTCATGTCACAAACATTTTGGAGGCTCTGTTTCATATCAGCTAGACAAATTCTTTTCACTTGTGTTGTTCTAGAGGTCAGGGCTGAGGCCTTTATATCAGAAGGTGACCCAAGAATTTGTTCTAATATGTTCTAATTAATTGAAAGTTTGAAGAAGAAAGTTTTCATTTCGTAGTGTATTCACAGGCGCAGTGAGTCTGAACAATCAGGAGTAATAAGTAGTATGAGTTAAGATTTTCCTTTACTAGAAGAGGAAGATTAGAAACTTAAGATTTTTGCTCTCATGTGTTTTTCTGTTGTCCTTTCATCCTCAACTTGCAAGTCTTTTTTTTGTTGTCCTCTTTTGTTTGGTATGTGTAGCTAAAGCTAACAGAGAATGAACATATTGCTCTCTACCTGTATGGTTTGTGTTGCTCACAATGTAAGGTCAAACCACTTTTTAAATAGTAAAATTCTGTAGAGAGCAAACTGCGCAAATTCAGATGTGAGTGGGACACCACTTTCACCCCTTCTCAGCTTGCACTTGGTGTTATTTCCATCATCTCTGTGCTTCATTTGTAATGGTGTGGTCTTTGGCAGAAGAGCTGAAAGTGCTTCAGCCCTGGGTTGGCTGCAGACAGGTGCAGCACTCCTCCTTTCCTTGGAAAGGCTCTGGTACAGTGCAGCAGGACTATGATGGGGCAGTCTGTGGGCTGGAGTTAGACCTAGCTGGCTGAACCAGGCTTATTGGTAGTAATTTGCTATTGAAGGCTGTGAAATGGCACTTGAGGACATCACACATTGTGGGGTCACCTGTAACCAACTAGCAGCTTTCCTACTGAAACAGAACTTCACACAAAGCTCTCTCTGCCAAGACTGTATCAGAGCAGGAATGAGCTGTGCATTTTTGCATTGGTTACACTTCAAGGGATAGCCCTTAAACTTCAGAAAATAAATATGCATTTTTGTTAATTTTGATAAATCCAGCCCATCTTTAATACTCCTTCAACTTAGTTATAGCTTTTATTGGCATAGCTGAAGTGTTAAGGGTAGAGACATCAGAAAGAGCCAGATACTGTAGAGTTGTCCTTGATACATTCAGGATTTAAGAATTTCCTCAGATACTGCTGTGGCTTTGGGAAACCTTGGGCCTTGCCCCAGTTTAATCACATTTGAAAAGTTTGTCAATTCTTTGCAAGAGTTCTGCTCTTGCCTGAGCTGGCTTTTAGCTTTCACACATTATTGGTGTTAGCATGGTTATTTTTCCTCATAAAAACAACAGCCTTATTCACAGGAGAACTACTGAAGACTCTTACTTCAGGTTTTTCTTTTTTTACTCATAAATTCCCTGTGAAATAAATCTGCAAATGCAAGATATAATTCACATCAGCTGGAGCAATACATTTAGTGGATCACGCACAGTAAGTAGGTGTTCCTCGTACGTCATCCAGGGTTTTTCTTTTTTAAATGTTCTTGGCTAAAACGTGATGCTTTTGTATGGACAGCAGTACTGATGCCCTGTTGGTCCACCCAGCCCACCACTAACTACCTGGAATAAAGTTATTTTTGTAGCTGGCAGATTTTCTGTAAGCAAAATGGTTCTGATTTAGCAGCTGGATGGAAATATCAGGCATGCTTTCATCCTCGATTGGTGACATTGTAGGGTAAGGCAAGTGTGCTGCAAACATGTGATTTGTTTGTATCTTTGCAAAAGGGGTGATGACAGGTCTTGCTGAGTTACACAGGCATAGGCCACCCAATCTCCGCATTTAAGATCTCCTAAAAGATTGGTGTATCTTGAAGCTGGGAATTGTGTAAATCTGTATCGAACTGGAAGTATCCACAAAATCTGAACATAGAGCCCAATGGGACTCTTGAATCTGGCATATTTGCTTAACCAAAGTTTGCCATAAAATGCATGATATATGCTGATACTCTTTTCCAAGTGTCATGAAGTATTTCTTCAGCATTGTTTGAGAGGCCTTTAGAATGACAGCCTCGGTAGGATGGTTCAGCATTTCTTTGCACCTCTTCCCAGATCCCAAAATGATCTGTTCTCCTTTGCTGCTCATTCATCTGAGCTCAGGCAAACTAAATAAAGAGCATTTTGGAATCACCTTCCCCTGGGTCTATGTGCTGTCTAGGCTGTGACCCTTGGATTTCTACAGGAGGAAAGCAAATTGCAAATGTGTACAAGAAAAATAACAAAACTGGATTTTTTTTCACCTCACAGTCCTCACAGATTAAGAAAACTTTCTTCACTTTTCCTCATCTAAGAAATAAATTCTTGAAATTAGTAGGACCATGGTGATGGCTCAATATGGTGTTTGATTTTGTTGTCTCCAGAGAAGCTGATCCTGAGCACTGGGACTTCCCATAGGTCCCATTGAGGTGAGAGTCCTTGACCCTGTGAGTGGCTGGCAGGTTGCCCCACGCCAGTGGTCTGTAATTCTGAGTGCTCAGCATCATGTTTGACTTTGTACATGAGTTTGACCTTGCTGCAAGGCCCTCAGTCTCTGAAGTTTCCACACATTTTTGGCAGCAGAACGGTGTTCAAATGATATTAAAAGAGATAATGTGAAGCTGACAACTGAGTGTCAACAGGGTCTCAGTTGTCAATCTTTCCCTCAGTCCCCCTGTTCTGGTAGAGGCCAGCTTGTTGACCTCAGTGTCTCAATCCCCTGATGTATTTCTGGATGTTATTTGTCCATGGTTTAGCACAGAGACCAGTGACGCCATAGGTTGAAATAAATTTCCCTATTTCTCTGTATACAGCCAAAAACTGTGTGCATGATCCTCTTTCTGTGCAAAGCTCCAGTAGGATTTTGAACCTGGGAGCTGTTAATGTGACAGGGCTGGGATTTTACCCCAGGTGTTTTTACAACTGCGTGATTAATCTGCTCTGAGCAGCTTCAGAACTGTGTTTTAAAATGCCTGAGCAGGTCTCGGCAAGCTCTGTCCCTGTGCTGCATTTCACAGCACTGTGTTGGTGTTATGCACAGGGGGTGGCAGAGGGAAGAAGTGCAGAGTGAGTAGTGGGCAGGTAGTCTTCAGGGACATAGAAGAGGGAGCTCTCTTCCAATCATTCAAGTAATAAAACAGGGTTTTGCTTACAGGCCAACAAAGCAGCCACTTGCCCGAGGCTCCCAGCACTCATTCTGAGGCATTGTAACCCTTGCAGAAAATTTTCCCTCCAGCTCTCAGCATTCACTTTACACTACTTCCATCTGTGCCTTTCTTGTTGCTTCCCATCTCGGTGGTCTGTTCTGCTTGAATGTGATTCCTGGGCGTGCTGCACTCCTGCACTCTCCTGTTACATTGGGAAATGCCTTACCCATTACCTTTAAATAATGCACACAGTAGGAACGACATTGGTTTTCAAAAGAAACCCACACTGCAGAGATTCAGACCTGTTCATTCCTTGCCTTTTAGTTCTGCGGTTCTGCTTTGATCTAGCCTCACAAATGTTAGGTCTGAACTTGTGCCAGTGTCTGATCTGACAGTGTTTTGGTTTGAAGAAACATGCCTTTTATTTTAAATTTTTTTTTTTTAATGAGAAAAATTAAACTTGAGTGGTTTGAGGGGGAATATTTTAAGTATTTGGAACAGTTTCTGTGATATGAAATTGTGTGATCCATAGCTGTTGAAATGCATGTGATGGCCAAACCCTGTGCTTTTTCCCTCTGCAGTCAGAAAAAGGCCCGAGACCAAGAGAGTTGGGGAATCCTCCTAGGGTCTACAATCCTCTTTTGGTAGGTTCATTAGCAAGTAAAACAAATGTAAATCAGTTTAAATAGTTAGCTAGGTTAAAGTTATGTGGGTGGATAGCTGAAGAGGTGCCCTGGAGAAAGCCATTGCCATCCTTTGCTGTTGACCTCGGTGAGTTCCCCATCTCCAGAGAGCGTCTGCTGAACCCTGTGCTTTCTGCTGCACATCATGGGGGACTGCTTGGACAGACTACCTGGAGCAAAGAGATGAGCCTTTTGTCCTGAGACACTTATTCCCTCTTGTTTTGATCATGGGGCTCTTTTAGCAATGTTTTGGGCAAAATTTTCTCACTGCCTGAGGCGTTACTTGGGCTCAATTCTGTTTGAAGGAAGAATTTCTTGTGCTGGAGTCGATCCTTAAGTAGTTCCAAGTGTTTTGGTGAATGTAAATCATAGCTTGGTTTTACTTACAGCTTTTCTTCGCTGTCTAGTTGACAGCTATTTTTGCTAGAAAGTGCATTTTGAGAACCAAATTATTTATGTATATTTAAAAAATGAAAAGTTTCTCTCAGCAGAGAAAGTCTATTGGTAAAATCATATCCAATTTTCTCTTTGGTGACTGCTGTCCTAAGGCCATGGGAACACTTTGCATACTAGCCAGTTGTATTTTGAGCCTGGAGTACACTTGGCAGTAATATGAATTGCTGAAGATGTCTGGGAAAAATAATTTTCCCTCAGTGTCTTGCTGATCAGTTGGACACACAACATGAACCTCTGAACAGCACACAGCAAGTACTTCCAGCTGGCTTCTGCCCCCAGACCCCACAGGCACAGTCCCTCATGTGAAGAAGCATTTGAAATGATGGGGTTGTCACTCGACTACATCTAAGTTTTAGGGACCAAAGTTAGTGTCCCCTGTTTGATGTTTGGAAGGAGGACTCCTATGCAGAGCAGTAAATTTCTGGCAGTTGCTGTCATCTTTATAAATGCCTGGGGTTGCCTCAGTCTGCCAAGTGTGTGTCCAGCTGGGATACTGATCTGCTCATCTCTCCACAACCTTCTGGAAACTTCTCTGAATCCTTGCAGAGGAGTTCAGGATGGCCAAGTTCAGTCGCTGTGGCTGGGGCTGTGCAGTTCTGACACTTAGAAAACCCCTCAGGTTTGTGGTGCCCATGGCCTTGTCTTTTAGCCAAGATTCAGAGTATGCTCCAGGTCAGGTTTTGTGTCAATCTTATCCTTGCCTTCCCTCTCATCTGCTGTCACACATGATTACCACTTCTTTTGCTAGATGCTGAAGTGACCCTACTGCAGTTTCAGGAGCTGATCTGGCCAACAATTGAAAAAGAAGGAGTAAGCTGTGTGAACCTGCTCCCCAGGAGGTCACATAAGTGATGTTAGTGCTGGTCGGTGGGGGAGAGTGGAAACATGTATCCTAGTGAAAGTGAAGTGCTCTATGTTTAAAGCATTTATACTGCATGTGACCTCAGTGATTTAGATGGGAATTTATAAATGTGAGCTTTATCTAAGTCACTAATTATTAATAATACCATGTTTGTCCTGCAGCAATATCAGGAACTTTCAGTTGTGATTGCAGCAGTGCTGTGCTTAGCTCTGTGTGCACACTGAAAGAAAACTGCATGGTGTTTGCAGTCTCTGTGGACGTGACAAACACCACCAATGACAATATAAATGTGCTTCACTCAAAAGAGCCACACTGTTCCTGATGAGAAATCCCTCTCACTTGCAGCATTCACCAGTTTAAAGTTTCTTCAGAAGAGATGCAGGGATAACACTCCAGGGTGGGAACACTTCCTTTTAAAATTACTAAGCAACATTATTATCTTAAATGTACATTAGACAATTAGTGGGGGTCAAGAGACCACACAAAAGATTTTATTGGTTTGAATAAAATGCAGTCTGACATCAACTAGTATAGTAGCAACCAGATTTTCTGAGTAAGTGTGAATCACCATATTAGATGCAGTTTTACCTTGTGTCTCCCTCACACATCTACTGTGTTCCAAATTTATTACAGGGCGGTAATTATGTAAATCCAGCTTTACTTGCTGTAAATACTGTATTTTACCTACTCTATTTTTACAGAAGGGCTTGTTTATAATTTATATGCAGTCTTCATTCTATGCCTGTTGTTTCTTTGACTTTTCTCTCCTTGGTGCTTATTTTATTCTTTTCTTGTGGGGTTTTGCTTAGAAGTTATGCAGACTGTTTTTTAAAATCATAAAGGCACGAGTTTAACAGATTGTAAATTATAAATCTTGAGTAGACTTTTTGGCTAACACACATTGTTTTGGCTTTCACTACTTATTTGGCATGCATTACCTTTTCATCCAGATGTAAATAGTACAACTAAAGCAAAAAAGCTGTGGCTGTACTACAGTAATGTTTTTCACAAACTTCTTCTTGTGTTAAGGGCTGTAGATCATCAGAGTAAAAGAAATCTGTTGTTCTCCAGATTATATTTTGAATAGATAAGGCAGACAAATGATGAGAGAAAAGATGCCATATCGTCTGGATCATGTGCAAAATGAACAAGGGTACTGGGAAGATGTTGTGAGAACATATGTGAAGTTTATAGTAAGCTGGAAACTGAATCCAAGTCATGTTTTACTGTACTGCAAGTAAGAACTACCTCCCTTTACTCCAGATTCTCCCACCCTAAATTTTGGATTGGCATGATTATTACAGCTTGAAATAATAATAAGTAATGCTTCACCTGAAGAGAATGTGGAAAAAATTTATTAGATCCTTATTTTCTGGGAAATGTGTTTCAAAAAGCATTTTCTTGTCTTTATTTACATGAGAGGGTTCTTGCCAGCCAGCCATGGATGCAGGGCTTCTCCCAAGTGAAAGGCACTTCAAGGTGTTTAAACTGGCAGAGCTGGAAGTAAAGAGAGGACTGCCCTGCTAGTTAGGGAGACAGAGCTAAATGAAGGGAACACTTTTACAGTGGCAGGAGCTGAATCATGTGCCAGACAAAGCAGACAGTAGGCATAAACTCAGCATCCACTAGTTACTAAGAAATATCTGATGACAGACATAAGGATGGCAGAGTTGGATTTTATTTAATTCTTCAGGGGTCTGTGGGATTGCAATCCCATGCTTTTACTGGTAGAAGTGCAGCATGAGACTGATGTGAAACCTAATATTTGCTTTCATGTCTCTTTGAAGCAATACAGCACATGGCCTGGGCAGGTGTGCTGGGTGTCCCTCTTGCAGGGGGTGTTCAGTGGACTTGGTGAGAGAGGGAAATGTTATTATCTTTCAGTATACAGACAGTTATTGCAACATAAAGGAAAGGAGGCCCAA
Organism: Peucedramus taeniatus; assembly: GCA_013400575.1. Taxonomy (NCBI): domain Eukaryota; kingdom Metazoa; phylum Chordata; class Aves; order Passeriformes; family Fringillidae; genus Peucedramus; species Peucedramus taeniatus. The sequence continues at coordinate 105,728 of WBNO01013589.1, forward strand.
ACCCTCAAAAGTTCTTTGCCTGACTCTAAGTGATTTCAAGGGCATTCAGGCCTAGCACATTTCCAGGGCTTGATGCCACTGTGATTTTGTGTGGTGCCACCAGCAGCACAGGCTGTGCCACCAGCGCTGGGATTTCTAGGTTCCAGGCTATTGGCTTAACTGCTGGACCAGACTGCCTTTCCTAATCTTTTGTACAGATCTGTGCCTTTAACCTGTCTGTTCTGCATGAGGAGAGCCACTGTGGTTTTTATGCTGAAGCTGCTCCTTTGAGCTGAAAAGACTGTGTGCTTCTTGCTATGGGAGGTCTGTTGTGTTGAACTTGTGCACTGTGGGAATAAAAAGCCCAGGTTACAGTGTTGGGTGAGCAATACCTGGCACCCACTCAGCCCAGACCTCTTCACCGATTAAGTCCTGCGTTGTGAGATCATAGCAAAGTAATAGCACGAATCACCAGAAAATCAGGAGTGCTTAGCTTGTGTTTAGCAGGAAAATCTTGAGGAAAGAGTCTACACAGTAAACAAAGAGTGAAGTGGAAAGAAGAGTGTTTGTATACACTCTTTGGTCATGAATACGTGTATTACATCTTTGTATGCTAAAAAACAGAGTTTAATAAAAGCACAGATGGATTCCAGGTAATTAGGACACTGAATTTTACCGTGGTTAGAGAATTGTGCTGAAGTGTACGTCTTAAAAAAAAAAAAAATAAAAAGAAATCTGCTTGATATCATGCGCCTGGCTTTAAAAAGTACTTAAAGCTACTCTTCACTTGCTTTGAGTCTGCACATCAGAGTAGACAACCAGTAGATAATGTTGATGGTGATTTAAGGAAGTGGGGGGAATATCCAAATTGGCACAGAGTATCTGTGTTCACTCCCACTGCAAGGTCTATTGATGCTGTCTGCAGATTTGTGTTTGCTTTACTGCTGGTAGTTAGAACTGGTGATCAAAGGCGAGTGTAGCCGTAGCCATGAAGGGACATAATTGGTTGGACTCTTTGAGTCCTTTGTAACAATACTGGGTTTGTTCTGTTAGGCAGCGCTCCACAAAGTATAAAACATTGTATGATTGCTGGGGCAGTCGGTCAAATGTTTTCTTCTTGTCTCGATTCCTTTTATAAAGGAAACCAATATAGCTCAGAGCCCAGGGATGAAAGCTTTAAACCTGGAGGGTGCCTGGTGTTTCCTGAGAATCTCATGGGGGAAACATTCAGTTTCAAAACAGCTTTGCTGACAGATATATTTTTGTAGCTTATTATTTTATGTCCCCATTCTTAGTTTCATTTGAATATAATAGGCTCTTTATTTTTAAATGCTCATCTGTTCCTGCTCTTTATATCCTCACCCAAAAATCATAATTCTCTGGGTTATTTTATTTTCTGACATCACATTTTAGTTACTGTTGAACATATGTGTTACAATGCTTGTATAGAAGGGACATTGTTTATTTTTGAGTAATAAATTTTCCATTTTCTTTTCTGTCTTTTGTAAAGAATCCCATATTCCAGTTTGAAGCAAAAGGTTATATACCTATTTATAGATTTTGAATTTTGGCAGTGATGTAAGCATGTTGTGTGGTTTTGTGACTTAATGAGACAAAAAGCTGCAGTTGGAGATGAATATGTAAAAGTGTTATTTTCCTGTTCTGTTTTCTTTATTACATGGTGGAGAAAATACTTCTAATGGAACTCCACCTGCACAGAGCTTGTATATTTTGAGGACCACTCTTCGGTCCAAGCAGATAAGCTGCCCATGTCTTTAAGCTACTGAGGCAAGTTTCCCAGTGGACTCAAACATACTAAAATTAAATGAAATAAAATGTAAAGAATGGCTTTATTGCTTGGTAGTGTTTAAATGTGGAATATAAACCACATGCTATTAGTGGAGTTCTTTTTCTCTTCCATACTTTTCAAAATTATTTGTTTTTTTTTTAGCCATTGAGAAAGAATAAATAGACAACTTACTGGTGAGATACTTTCTAATGCAGACAAAGAAGCAGCATAGGGTAGAAAAAAGATTTTAGGAAGCATAACTTTGCTTACATCCCATCATTTATGGAACTGGGCCTCTAAAAAGCAGTATTACCAGGAGCTTAAAAGCTGTGGCACACAGAAGACTACATATAAGTGACACAGCTACCTAGGCCACATTAGTAAGGACAATCACCAAGCAAAAGAGTTGGAAAGAGATTTTAAAACCATGTAAGCTGCAGGCAGCATGCCTTAATCTTGCATTCTCCATGTAAAATCTGTTTTATGGGGTGTCTGTGAGCAGCAGCCTCCTCCTCTCCTGCCCCCGTGCCCCTGCAGCGCTGGGGACAGAGCGCGATGTTTGCCCAGCTGTCCTCGGTGTGCAGTGGCTGCACAGCGCCAGCTCTGCGGGACACCAGCACCTCACCTCTGGCACTGGCAGCAGATTGCATCCTGAGTTCCTCCTCCTTGAAAGAAAGGCAGGCTGGAGAGCCAGAGGCAGACTTTGCTCTCTATGCTGCCACTGGCTCTGAATGACTTTTGCACAGTTCTTAAATCTGATTCTTAATTACCTGTCTACAACTAGCAACTACAGTGTTTGCCTCTGAGAATATTTCAGAATAGAACTGGTAGGAAAAAAGACTTTTTTTGTCCCATAAAAACTCTAGAGATTAAAGTATTATATATATTTGTGTATTTCTGTATATAATTGTTTAATATAGAACATCACTTTATTAATCTATAAATATATACACCTAATCTCCAGTTTAACAAATACCCAGATGAATAATGAAAACCCAAATAATTAAAATCTTCATTACAGAATATTTCCTCTTCTTCAGATTTGTTAAGGTTCAGTCATAATGCATCTTATTGAGACAGTTAAATGTGTTGTTGGAATTTTGATATTCTTTGGAAAGAAATATTTTTGCTGAAGTGGGATTTGCTACTCAAAAGCTGTTTCAGGAATGCCTTCCTGTTGCTTTACTTAATGTAGTGCCTGGAAATTATTTTAAGCTCCTTGCAAAAGAACACCCAGAGGTCTCTTACATTATAATTAATAATTATGATGTAATTAATAACTACTACTATGATTACTTAACTCTTTGAAGTACTCATGTTCTTTTTATGTGCTTTCCTCCTTGCAGACTGATCATCTTAATTATTTCTGTTTGCGTGCACTTAGCACCTATTGAAATGTAATTTAAAATACATTCTCAAGCAGATTAGAAATGATTTTCTATATTTGGAGGCCATGTCAGTGGGAATGAACTAGCTTTTTCACCTTCCTGTGCTGATGGGCTTGGACTTTGTGTTGTGTCTTTTTCCCAGACCTTTGACAAAAAATTGACCCTCTCTCTGCTTTCGGCATTTTGAGCCCTGCTGATAATGGCCTAATGATTAACTCTTGGAGCAATGGGGAGCCAATTGTTTGCAGTCATCCCAATATAGTGAATTCTGTCAGCTCTTAAACGAAACTTGTGAAAGTTTGTAGATTTGACATATTTTTAAACTAGATAATGAATGGCTTTTCGTGTTTCAGTCAGTATTAAAGGTTACAGACTCTTTGTCACTGTTCACGAGCCCCTTGGCAATGAGGATATTTTAAAATCCTCAGTGGATGGAGGGCAAGTATGCAAGTCTGCCCAGGAACTGTCTGCAAGATTGAACAAGTTATAGATACAATTTTAAAGAGACCTAGAAAACCATATTTTTCACCTTCAAAACAAGTAATGACATAAAAGAATTAAACCATCTACATTGAGTGGTCTCCAAAAGACGTGAGATTAGGCTTAAACTTGAACGTCACTATGCTGAGGCTCTGGGCTGTTTGCAAAGTCCTGTCTACACAAGAAGTACAAGTTCAGCTTTGTGTTTGTTTCTCTTTCTGGCTGTGATGGGACCATCAGCTGCAGTTCCTGATCTCACTCCCACAGAGGAATGGTGCAGCAGTGTTTTGTCTTTCACTGCATCAGCTTTCTGAGCTGAGTCGGGGTGCCTGCAAAAGCACCTCACATCTGTCCAGCTGCTGAATCATCCTGGATGTACTGGGAGACTTGAGGCTCTAAAGTGTTCTGTAGCTCTTCCTTGTCCTCAGATAAGCCCTTGCTAACTGGGTTAATATGATATCTCCTGGGCAGTTTTCCTGTTCTGCTTCATCTGTTTCCCTCAGCACAGCCTATTATGGGTAGGTGTCAGAACTTTTGCTTTTGCTCTCAGATCCAGATTTCTACAACACTGATGAAGTACTGCTGAGATGTTGGGATTCAGGAGAACTGAGTGTTATGAGTTTTTTTAGGCTTAATTCTGAGATGATCTTTCTTCCTGTCTGAATAAAGAGGAGTGATAAAATTTGCCTGCCTCATTGGTTCATGGAAAGGTGTCTGTAAAAGGTTTGGAGAAAGTAGGAAAAAGCAAAGTGCTACTGGTGATGGTAATGCCATGCTATAATCATGTCTGAATCTTCCATAATTTAAACACAAGATTTTAAGTTTTCTGTACCTCAGCTTGGAATCGTATATTATCATCACTGGAATCCAGGGCACTCTGTACACCAGTAACATACTAGGCAAAGGGGCATGGCTTTTCCAAGCAATAGGTGAAAGCTTCTTTTATTGATTGGAGCTGATATTGACCAGACATTGCTCTTCTCTCTTCAGCTTGATAAGCTTTTTCAGTTTCTTTACCCTGATTGCTTTTATGCTGCCATGTTTATTGTTATATGGTTGTTGCCTTTTTTATTGCAGATAATAGCTAATTGAAACTTGAGGAACTTTATTTTTTTAACCTTGGATCTCTGGACAAGAAGCTGTTCGTTTGAGCCTTTCAGCCTTTTGCTCTTAAATGCATGAGAGAAACACCTCGAATTTGGTGCTTTTATTGCAATTTTAAAGACACAAATAGATGCCTTCATTCTTACAAGCTACATCAAAAGGCCAGAGAGTCTGGAATGTATCAGTCATACACTGATACATTCAAATACACAACCTACACAGCCTGTATCTCTATCAGGATCTCCTCTCCTTCCAATGTGTTCACTCTGCCCCACTGCTGGAGAAATACAATCTGGAGGAAACCCAATAGGGCCCAGTTGTCATGTGCTGTAAGTAAGGACAGCTTGACTTCCTGACATACTTTGATATGAGTGCAGTGTTTGTCACATGAATGGGTCTATGCTTATTTATATGCAATGCCATTACTGTTCAGCTGTGGAATTTGGATTTTCTGTTTGCTGTTCACATGAAGTTGGTTAAAATAACAGATCCTAACTGTTGCAGACTGATTAGTTCGTTTTATAACTGATAAAACCAATAAAGTAATAAACATCAAAGTGCTTGGGTGCAAAGTCCAAAAAATATAAAGTAAGAACAAACACGGGAATGCTTGATAGCTATTCCCAGTCCCCACGTACAAGTGTATTTGTGTGTTATGACCCGCCCCTTTTTTGGGTTGTGCAGTCTGTGCGTCATTGTTGCTTAACTCTGCTCTCCGTGTTGTGCAATTTGTTTGGGCTTGCATCTCACTAGTCAATATATTGGTTTTCGTTAGTGCTCTGGTTTCATAAACTGAATTATCTCTTTGGATGGGAAATACAGTAAAGGAACAGATGTGTTGCTTTAGAAGGACAGTGTTCTTGTTTGTGTGCATAGGTATTACTTAACAGAGGTTGTATATCCTAGACTAAATGCTTTTGCGGGTTAGCTAAAATAATACTGGATTGCATGTGTAATACATGTAATAAAATTTTAACAGCTCATTTCTACTTAAAGCAATGGAGTTAAAACCCACTTCCTTATTCTTTCCCTTCTGATGTTTCCTCTCAACCCTGTTATTATTACTTTTATGCACCAAAGATAAGCTCACTTGCCTTTAAATCTAGTGACAGGAAAACTGTCCTGGAAAGTTCATATTAACACACAAGAGCTCATATTGTTGCTAGACAAGAAAATTATGTAGAAAAAAGCTATTAGATCACATGCAATCTGAAGTCCTGTAGGAAGTGTGTAAGAAATACAGAATTTAGCCCAAATGTCCCAAATTCTAGTCAGTATATCAATGAAAGATGTCCTGTTGATTCTTTCTCTCTTGGTCATCCACATCTCAGGTACCTGCTTTGTGGTGATAGTCCCAATAAACACAACATGAAGACAATATATGGAATATCTGGTGGGGAAATATAAACCCCACTAGATGGGGGGGTTTGTTATTTATTGTTGGGATTGTTCTTTGGTTTTGATTTTTTTTCTTCAGCCACCAGTCTGTGTTGTGGTAGACAGGGCAGAAGCTGCTGGGTGCCATTGCTCAGGATTACGGCTGAGCTGAACTGCTGGTTTACCTTTGGGAGAAGGGACCATCCCTCCCTTTCTCTGCTGCTCTGGTGGATGTAGGACAGCAGGCTACATTCATTCTGTCCCCTGGTATGGCACAAGAGGGATCCTGGGTAGTTTTGGTGGGTTGCTGAACCAATGTTAAGTAAAGGGTCTACAAGTGCCAAGACCAGTTTAAGAAATACCCACAGAATTTCTCTTCTGTTAACCCCTCCAGTTTTCTGATTTGCTACCTGAGTTTCTGTCTGCAAACAATAAGGAACTCTTTGAGAGAAATTATTCCATGGTGATAAATATGGCACAACTGTTCTGTAATTTTGTTTTTATTCACTAGAAACAGATCAGTGTTTTTCTTTTCTCTTAAAGTCTTCTTTATGTTATGGGACTGTCTAATGACAAGCTTTTCAACTGGGAGAAACAATATTCTTACACACATGGAAGCCATCACTTTTTCCCCTCTTGCTCCTTTGGCTTGATGTTGTATTCAAGGAGTGGTTGTGGGAAGTCAGTGCTCTTCTTCCTAAACATAAACTAGGCTGAATTGCTCTCTTCCTGTCTGCTATTGTTATCTAGAGCATTAGAAAATTGCTGTGTACCAAATCAGTCAGGGAGAAGAAAAAGCAGTATAATTAGAATTTTTTTTTCACAGCTTAATGCAATGCCCACCTTTTCACCTGCCCTACATAGGATTGTTTGCAGTAGGAAATGTCAAATAGTCTTGATGAGAGGGATGATTTCATTCTCTTTAATGAAATTATACGGGGAAATAAAGCAAACAGATTTCCTTTTTTTCTCTCTCAGCAATGCCATTCTCTTTCAGACAAGTGTTAGCCCATGAAGGGAGCAGTTGTATGTTTGTTCAGCAAGCATGGTGAGAGCTATTTCAAATTTATATAGTCTCTTTAGCTAAGATCATTATTAAGTAATTTGTCCTTAACTTCCTCTGTGTAGCCACAAGAGAAGTCAGTGAAATTCTGTCAAATGTAGAACCAGATAAGCAACTAGTTTCTATGTGCCTTAGCACTTTCCTACCTCAGATTAAGTGAAAAAAAAAAAAGTTTATATTTCCAGATTTATTAATTTGCAGCAAAAAAAAAAGTATAAAATTAGTGTCAGAGAAATGCATGACACAGCTCCACACTATTAAGGAGAATCTTGCCATAAATTTGTACTTCTAAAACCTAGAGAATTGGAATGAAACTCTTTCTGCTTGCTAAAATGTTCTCTATGTCCTGGAGATTTTATTATTCACAGTCCTCTTTCAAGGAATTTTCATTGAGGTGAGAAAAGAATGTTGATTTACAGCAAGTGTGAAATATCATATGGAAATTTCTAGTAGGGAGGAACAAATTTAGTTCTGTGTTTGGAACTGGGTCCTAGCTTTTGTTTCTGTTGTTTAAAAGATACTGCAACTTTCTGAGCAACACATCTAGATGCCAGCTGTTTTGAAGACCGTGATTTTTGAAACGTTTGTGACAGAATAGTATTATATTTTCATGTCTTGACTATAGCTGATTTGGGCCTGAGGAATAAGTCAACTTGATCTATGTTAACATTTTTATTTCTTTTGTTCCTGTTTTTCATAGGTAAGTAGATTTATAAGACATCCTTATAAGATGGAGGCATAGATCATTTAATAACATGATTCAGAGAATCATTTCATCCCTTTGGTTAGGGTAAGAAAATTTCCTCTTTTTAAATCACAAACACAGTGAATTATGATAAGCATGCTCAAAGGATTTTTAGGATAATAAGGCACGAATAAGTGTTGTCTTTCCACAAAGAGATGAATAAAGTGATTGTATTTACTATGGCTGAGCAATGTATTTAAGAATATCTAGTACTGCTATTCAAAAACGCTCTTTTTAATAATCTTTTTGTGCAGATAACTGTAGGCCCATGTGACTGTCACAGTCAAAAGTAAGGAGTCTTTTTCTGCATTGACTCTCCCAGTTTTAGAGCTGAATTTGAAACTGCAAGTCTCAAATAGAAATGGAAAGACAAGGTTTCTTTTGCCAGAAAAAGTGAAAATTGTTGGCCTTGAAATGTGAAATGAGACCTAATAGCTTGTGCTGCAATGAATGTTACTGACCTACGCTCAGTTGAAAAAGCTGGCTGGATTTTTGGGAGAGCCAGCCATCTTAAAAATATATACTTACATATTTTGTGCTGCAGAAAAGTAATTTTCCTGGACTGAACATGGCTTAAAAAGATGAAACCTGTTACAATTTTCTGTCAAAAGTAAATCTTGGTAGGATTCAGTCTAGGGAAATCAAGGCTTTGTTCAAACTGAAACGTTTATATTTAGTAAAAGTTGTTGAAGCAGAGTCTATGTAAAGCCTCATACATGGGCTCATCCATGATAGCCAGAAACAGCATAATTGGCTATAATTGTGCTTGAGAGTCTGCTTTTCAAGGAATTATTTTAAATAGTCTCATAGCAAAACAATGCTATCTTCCTTATCACTTGTGCTCTGGGACATCATTGGTCTTTGTATTTTAGGGACTGAAATGAATATTCAGCAGTTCTTTAGGGGTGAGGCATCAGGGTTTTACGCCCTGACCCAACTGAAGTCGGTGATTTCATGTTAAGATCATATATACTGGTTTTGTGTCATAAGGTATTACATTCCTTCCCAGGTTTGGGTAAGTTGTGCTGAGCTGGAAAAGCATTTCTTGGCATAGGATTGTTATAGGTAATAAATGATAAAGCCAAATCAATAATCAAAAAATAGGTTTTTATTTCGCGACCGAGATACGGTCCCTGATAGCCACAATCAAAGGGACAGCGTCGAGCCCGGGATCTGCGCTGGGTGAACTCTGATCCGACCTCTACCACATGGGATCCCCTCTGTTCACGAATGCTGTCTCCGTTGGGTTAGTTTTATACAGTTTTTTTAGCCTGGGGCAGAGGTTCTCCTATTCTTTTTGTCACTTCACATATTCATGTAGTCTCCTTTTCCCTGTGCTGGGCTGGACAAAGCCGTTTCTGGGAAGCGATGATGAATGCTGATGTCGACTTACAGGAACCTGGCTTTGGAATGCAAGTTCTTGACAACTCTGGCTATCTTGATTGTAGATGCTTGTCAAGTATTCATTGCTTGGGTGTTTCCTGGACTGTCCCAGGAAAGGACCCATCTCTGCTGGAGCTACGTCTTTTAGTTTGCTAATTAGGTCTTTCTCTCCACTGCCATCTGTGGTTTTGCAATTTTGTGAAGCTATCTTTTCCCCAGCTACTGCTTGTGGTTTAAGACTAAGCATTTTTTATATGGCCACAACTTATTTCACATATATTTTACATAAGCACGAATCATTCCATAACATATATTACAGGAAGAATGATTTTGAAGATGTTTGTCCCATCTGGACTTCCGGGCCAAACTGTAAGAACCTGGTAAGGCAGAGAGAGGGTTGAGGAATGCCACTATAAGCTGTTGTAGACAAACCCTGTGCTTCCTGTGGGGCTCGAGTACTGACACTTTTACAGCTACGGGACACATGGGATGGCTAGGGAAATCTTCCTGACACTGGAAGACTTCACCATTCTGTGCATGAGAGATTTGCTTGAGAGCATGGCTTATGCACAGGGCCTGTTGTTTTAAAGAGGGGTGTAATGACTTCCCATTGTCTGCATGAGCACTCCTTTTTAATGTTAAACATCCATGGAACTAGAGTGGAAGCAGCCTCCGTTGGCCACATTTCTGAGAAAAGTGCATCACAATAGCACATTAGTCATCCTCACTTGATAAAAACAAGAAAGATGAATGAAAAGCTGTAGCACAATGTAGAGCTGCAAGAGCAGCTTATATTGAAAAAGCTGATTTTTTTTCCTTGTTTTTAAAGTGTGTGTGAAGACACCAATGCTCCTTGAAAGCCGCTCTGTTTTAGGTTTGAAAAACTACAGACTCCTTGGGATTTCAGGACCTGTACCATGGTTGATTCAGGCCTTTTAACCTTTGGAAGAAGAGAAACAAAATTCTGGCTTCTGTGATGGCATGAGGCCATCTGATGTGTCTCTGGAAAGAGCCAAGTAGAAAAGGTTTGCCTACTCTGCGTAAACATTCAAGAGCACACAGCATTTTCTGGGAGAGCTGGGCTTTTGTCCTGAGTCACTGCATTCCTTCTCCATAATGGTGCAGTTAGCTGCTGCCTTCCAGCATGTTGCACAGGGCAGTTGGAGTGAACAGTGCTTGGGGCACATGAATACTCTTTAAGTAAGTTATAGTGACCTAAACTGAATAAACACTGTTAGTCTTTTTCTGTTTCAGTGTGCAGCAAAGGGCAGTTTTCCAAGATGGAATAAATGGTGCAGTGCCAGATGTGGGGATCTGTAGAGCTGTATGTAGATCTCAGATTTAAAAAAAAAAAAAAAGCAGATTTGATGACTTTTTGAAAGACTTCTGCTTGTAAAAGAGAAACATAGAAATGGTCTCTTAGTTGCTGGCAGAAAATAATAGATGTAACTCTAGATGCAAACACATGATTTGAGCTGGGGGTATGTTGGCCGGGCAATCAGGATGAGAATGATTTCTGTTTCTCATTGTAAAATAATATATCAGTCAGATGTTAGTCATCATTGCAGGAAAGTGGCAAAAGCACAGCAGTAAAGAGACCCCAATATACCTACCAGATGATGCTCAGACTGCTGAAGGCACCAAACTCACATCTGTAAGTTCAAAGACTTAACACTTGGTCCTTCATTCCCACGTTTGTTCATCCAGCTGCTTTGGTTCTGTGGGCAAAATTTCATCGTGGGAGTCACTTAAAACTGGCTCATGAGTTCACTGGCATATGAGGAGTACTTTAAAAATATGAAGCATTTTTACATGCAATGTGATTTATAAGTTTGCTTTATTTCTGTATGACTGATTTCATTGTCATTTCAAGCTGTGATGTTACACAACAGAAAGAATCACCCTCTGCTGTTATAGTCCCTTTTATTCTTTGCCTCTTATTTGGTTTGCCATTGAAATATTGGGACAAATGCCTCAAGAAATGGTGCAACAGTCTCTCTGAGGCTTTGGAGGCCTGGACAAAGCAATGGAAGGAACATGCAATATGCAAGTTATGCACTAGGGAATCATGAAGACATTCAGTTATTGTTTTTTGTGTTCTGAGTAAAATGACTTTTGTAATTTAATTAAAATGCAGAACCCAGACTTGCAAGGTGTTCTTGCCCTCTGCTCCTTGTGAAGACAGTCTATCTGAAGAGTGACAGATTTTTTTTTTCCTGTCCCCTCCTATGCCTATGTACCACAGTGACACTAGTTCTAATCCTGACATTCAGGTTAAACATTTGGAATTGAAGTCTCTAACTTTGCTTAAAAAACTGACTCTAAGGCAGTTAATAAGACTATGAGGGTAAGCTCCTACTTCAAATGAGTGCAAATATTGTTTTAAATGTGTTTAAATGTGTTTGTGTCATAGGAATTCAGGACTAGATTTGGGGCTTTTTAATACTTCCTTTTATTAATGTTGGGTTATTACTGGACACAGTATGTGTTTGGGTTAAACTAAAACATAATTGACTATAAAACAGTCTTGGCATGTCATGATTTTTAGGAGGTCACTACTCCTATTTTCTTAAAAAAGTTATAAGTGATGTGTACTAAAATATAAATTTCCAAATATGGATTAGATCTTACAGTATAAAATAACGTTGCTCATGCCCAAACAAGTAATAAGGTCACTTGTCTGGTATTAGATCTTAAAGTACGACTAACTAAAATTTTCTTAAAAAATAAAAAGAGGGAAAGGAAGAGCTTTGAATACAACTTCAGAAGGGCAAAGCTTTCTACTTTGTCTATGCTCTCTGTTCAGAATGACAGTGCAAGAGCAAATTTTGAGAATGCCAGGGAGAAAACACCAAAATTCCATTCACTGTAGTCTGAGAAGATGTGAAGCTTAGCTGCATGTCTATAGTAGATCAGAGTTAAATACAGTTGCCTCTGGAATGAAGCTGACAACAAAGAGTGATTAGGCAGTGTCTGTGACTGATTATTTATGCATCTCACCTTAAAAGTCTGCAACTACCAAGACTGGCCTCACCAAGAGCCTGGGCTAAGGCACCCCCCTATGAGAAATGCCATCAATGTCATTTCTGTTTCGGAGGAGTGGAAGGTGATACTAAGTCTGAACTTAACTGTAAGGTGACTGAATAGGTTCCATAGAGGTGCATATCCTGCACTGCTCCCAGTGTCACTGGTCAAATCTTGTTGCTGCTTTTTATGCCTCTGTCACTGAAAGTGAAAAAGGAGAAAGTGGAGCAGGAAAGAAAAAAATAGGATTGTCTTCACTGTTCTCACTGCTCTTTGTGTGGTATTACCTTTCAGTCCTGATGCTCAAAGAGTTGCAGAATGACAACGTTCCTCAAAAATTACTTGGTTTTGGAGAAAAATACCATAACAATTATTTCTTCTGCTAAAAATTAGCAAACTTCAGTTAATTGAGGGTGCAGCCAAAACTACAGAAATACTTAATGGAATGCATCTGAATTTCCACATCCTGTGCTGAAATGAGAAATCAAGAAAAAAATGTAGATGTAAAGCTATAGTGATTTGAATGCTGGAAATTAATTTCAGAGGATGACTGATGTTTTTGGTAAGAGAAGACTTTTTTTTTGGTTTTTATTGTTAATCTGAGTCAAAATATAAGCTCACAAAGTGAGCTTAAATGTAATGAAATGTGGGATCAAGATATGGTAGTCAGTAATGAAAGTGAAAATAACTTTCAAATTATTTCTGTTAAAAAAACCTCAGGATGTTGGATGGATCTGAGTATTAAAACGAAACAGCCAAATTAATAATAAAAAAATTATAGATTTTATTTCACGACCAAGATACGGTCTCTGATAGCCACAGTCAAAGAGACAGCGTCGAGCCCGGGATCGGCGCTGGGTGAACTCTGGTCTGACCTCTATCGCGTCAGACCCCCTCGATTCACAAATGTTGCCTCCATTGGGCTGGTTTTTATACAGTTTTTTTTGCCTGGGGATGAGGTTCTCCTATTCTTTTTGTTGCTTCACGTATTCATGTGGTTTCCTTTTCTCCATGCTGGACTGGACAAAGCTGTTTCTAAGAAGTGATGAATGCAGATGTTGAGTTACAGGAACCTGGTATTCAGATGCGAGGTCTAATGACCCTGGTTATCTTGATTGTGGATATACTTATTGACTGATCATTGCCCGGGTGTTCCCCAATCAGTCCCAGGAAGGGATTCATCTCCGTTGGAGCCATGTCTTTTAGTTTGTTAATTAGGTTTCCCCTGCACTGCCATCCATGATTTCGTAATTCTGTGAAGCAATCTTTCCCCAGAGGCTGCTTGTGGGTTTAAAACTTTCAGAGATTTTCAATACATGCACAACTTATTACATCTATATTTCATATGAGCATGAATTATTCCATAACATATATCACAGATCTTCTCCTGTTTGAAAAGATAAGGTCTTGTATGTCTCTGCAAAATGCACAGAATTTGGCTTCTAGAATTTCAGTACTTTGACAAAGCTTTAAAAGGAGCTGAAAATGAGGGAGTCCTTACTCTAAACATCAGCAGCTTGGCAAGACTTTGGCCAGTTGGCATTAACATCAATGCTAGTATTCAGCTGACATCCTTGTTCAATGTATCTTTCTTATTGCAACTGGCAGGGGACAAGGGCTATTGTGACTGCAACTTTGAAAGCAATATTTAATTAAGTAAATTGATGTGTTCATTGGGAAACTGCAAATCATTTTTATGTGGCTTTTTTTTTTCCTTTTATTAAAGGCTCTTGAAGAGGTGCTCTTTGCATTCAATAAAATTTTATCTTTACAGTGGGTACTTAGTGGTTTGCATGCTTCAGCTTGCTGCTCAGTGGGCATCAAGGGTAGAGTTTTTCCTTCAAATATCTTCATTCTCTACCTACACTTTCAGGAAGAAATAAATTTGATGGTGTTTGACTTGTGCTGAACATGCAAATCATCCTTTTTATTAAAGGATATTTTTCAGTTCTGCTAAAGAAGCAATTAAGGAAAAAAAATTATCATTTCAGTGAGTTGCTTCCCCCTGCTCCCAAGAATAATTTTACATACACTCTGCTCATGGAAGTTAAAAGGAGACATTTGCTAATGTTTTGGAGGGGAAAGCAGCTCGTGCGAGGCAATGTAATCATTATTCTCTGCTTAGGCCTCCCAGAGAAGAGGGAGAAACCAAGATGTGAACACTAAATGGTTAAGCACAACACTGAGAGCAATTTCTCTATTGTTTCCTTACTGTCTTTCACCAACTTACCACTCATCACCTTTTCCAAGTAGTCTCCATATAGCAACAAATGGCGCCACTGACAAACCAGATGCAATCTCATGTTTTCTTTTCATAAGCATTTGTAAATTTGTCAAAAGGAAAGGTAAGGGAAATGGGAGAAAAATGTTTATTTTGTAGAAGCTGTACCAAGGAGCATTGAGAACAGGGCACTCTTTTTGCTGTAACCCCCTGTGCTACCTGATGGACCTCTACAGTTCTGCATGTAATTTGGTTTTCTTAAAGGAGTTGTTCTGAGTCATTGAAGTGAACCTAGGTTCTCTCCACAGTACTCTTGAGGATCCTGAGCTTGTATTCTGAATATTTAGAGCATGTGGACAGAACCCTAGGTCCAAAACTGGACTCTTATGTTCCACCTTTAGTTTGCTGCTAATTTTCATCTCTATGTTTAATGACATAACACAGTTTTCCTTGATGACATATCTGCATATAATTGTTATGTGTATGTTTTTCTGTCTGCAGCACAATGGCATGAATGCACAGAATGTTTTTTTTCCCAGCAATATTGCTCAAAGTCCTTAAATTTAAATATTTCCTTTACTAGGTAAATTCATTACTTTTCCTCAAAAAGAAATCTATTTTTCCCTCTTTTTCTAGGTTTTTTCTTTTTCTTTTTTTTTTTTTTGTCTCTAAATTTTTTTCAGTTGCAGCTGACTTTAAAAGATGGAAAGCATTTATCTTTCTTTACATGGAAATCAACCATGTGCTTTGTTTGAACATATATTATTTCAGTTAAAAGAAACCCCAACAAAACAACAACCAAATACCAAGTAAAAAACCACACACCCCAGCCCCCAAACTTATGAAAACAAGAAGGCTCTGCTAGAGTAGATAGTTTGTATCTCTTTTCTTGCTGTTGAATGTATGATAAACATAAAATGCTAACTGTCCTTATTATAATAGAAGATTTCCAGGTTTTTACAAGCATGAAGCATTGCTGTAAGAGTTTCTTATTTTCCCTTGACGAGTTTTATAACTTATGAAATTTTCACTGAAATTCACAGAGTAGGCTTTCATATAACAGCTGAGTGCTTGTCAGCAGTCCAGGCAGAACTTCTGGAGACTGGTCAAAGGAAAAGGTCATCCTCCACCATTCAACCTTCCCAACTGTAACAAAGGCTAGCCAAAAGCATTTAAACAGCTGTTCTTTTGTAGCAGCAATTGCTGTAGTTGTTACAAGGAAGTTAGATGGTCACAAATGGAAGATCAGTTTAAGAATTGTAAATCCTTGCTGCCAGTCATTTCTGAATACAGGAGCCTTGACTGAATGGAGTTAACTTCTGTTTCTCTAGAAAATTCAATTGATGGAATGTTTTACTACCAAGATGCGGAAGATCTTGTTAGTAAAAAGAAAATCAACATAAATTCCTTCCTGTCAATTGCCCAACAGTTATATTCCAAGTTTTTCCCATCTCATTGGATGGTTTGTGTATAGGTGCTGTGCAGAAAGGCTGGTTGGCCCATTTAAATGGTAATGGCAAGATTTGGGAAGTTTATTACCTGATATATATAAGGTATTTTGAGAACTTCTGTCACCTCTTTGGCCAGTAGTGAGTTTTGCCATGTGATGTTAGTGGACCAAGACTTTGCTAGCCAGTCTTGCTAGACACTGGAAATTTGCAAAAAGTCAGCATGAATTTCTGGCTGAAGTTGAAGTATCTGTGGCCCTTGGTTGAACAGGAGAAAAAACCCTATGCTGAGACAAATTTCCCTGACTTTTGAAGAGCATCTTGTCTCCTTATCTTTTGCAAACTGTGCTGTAAACACTTTAACTACTTCCAGAGCTCATTTCCACAAACGCAACATTTGGTGGTTCGATTGCCACCAGAACAGAGGGCAGCAGTGTCACACTTTGGCCACTTTGTTGCCCGTGTTGGGCTCTATCACAGCCCAGCCGGTGTTTACAGGATGCCATAGTTAACGCTGCCCAGATGCTCTATCTGCGGGAAGCCCAGGAGCCAGGGCCGATGTGATGTTTTCCATCCCCTTATCCTTATCCCTGCCCGTCTGTGCGAGCGGGGTCAGCCTGCGGCCCCGCAGCAGATAGCACTGCCCAAGATGTTGAAGTTTGTGTTGTTTGGGCCACTTACAGCTTTTCAGCAAACTTCTGAGAACAAAGTGATGGGGTTTCTCTGGCAGCTTGTGGACCTAAGAGTGTTTTTTAACATAAGACTTTGGTAGGAATACTGCCTGTAATTACAAGATCATTTGATGTAGGTGCTAATAAAGCATATGGGCTTTGCAGGAGTCCAGGCTGTGTTTTGCTCTGATCATTACTTTTTATGTTTAGGTGTACACATTTTCCAATTTCTCCATTTCCCACATGTGTTGATGATTACTGAAGTCAGTCATATAATCTCTTATACCATCAGCTTTCTAAGGATAGCTTGCTCTTCATGGAACACACAAAATAAGATTTTTTGTTTGTTTTTGTGGCAGATTTTAGGTTGTGCATATCACATGCATATGTCAAGTAATCCTAGGAACTGAAGAAGTAAAACTATTTTTAGCCATGCTGAGGGGATATTTGAAGCAAAATATGCAATCTAACTACATAGCGTCATTATAGAATAATGCAATAATATATTACTGAAAAGAGTCAATATTTTTCATAAAACAAACACTTCAGAAAGTGTCACATTCCTCCATACATATATATATTTAGAATGTAAGAAAATATGAATAATTTGTAGCAACTTTTTTGTTTTCCACTAACTGCACAAGGCATAGAAATCTCTGGCCTATACAACCATTTAAAATATATATACCTGTTATTATGGGTTTAAAAAAGTATTTAAATTTCATAATATGTTTTTTTTAACTTTTAAAAAATTGGTTATTTGGTATTGCATATTTCTATTTAAGAATTTTGTTTGTTGTTTGTTTGATTCCTGAGGAACTAATATGTTTTTCCAGAATATTTTTACCTTCTCATACGAGAAACTTTTGTGTACAACACACAAATGACCCTGTTACCTTAGGTTCTACAATGATTTTTAAGTGTGTGAATAAAGGTTTTTTTCCTTTAAGGGCTGGAGGTAGGGTTCTTTTAACTGCTTCATATCCACATTCCAATATCTATTTAAAAACCTGAGTCTAAAGTCCAGCTGACAATGAACTCTATTTTCAGCTAAAACTCCCTCCTCCCCCACTTCGCCACACACTGTTTCTGCTCCTGGTCCACTTGTGATAAAGAGCAAAACTGTTATTTGGCTGACATGCAGAAGGAGTTGTTTATCAAAAGGAGGCTATTCTAGGAGGATATGCTCTTTAAACAGAACAATGGGGATTTTGAAGATAACCAAATCAGTACTACATAGGTGTTAGATCTGTTTTAAATTGTTTCTGTGTTGGAAAGTAGGAGGGGGCCCTGGTATTTGGCTTTGAATCCCTGGCTTGCAAGTGTGAAATGGCTAAATCCAAATTAGCTGCCAGCTGTGCTTTGTACTGCAGTTCATGCTTGTCTGTAGGGCGTGAGTACAGCACCTGAGGAGCACAGGCTGGGGGTGCAGGGAAAGAGGCCCCAGAAAGTCCAATTTCATTTTGTGATCCAGGCGTACCTTGCATGCCACCCAGGCTGGTCTGTTTTGGTTTTTTTTATCCATCCTTAGTGCTGCCCAGTTGAAGGAGCAGTACCTAAAAGCAAACCTCCAGGCAGACTCATCTTTGGCTAGTTAGGTCAGGTTATAGACATCCCCATCCTGCTGATAGAAATTAATTGGTTTCTGGACATGAGAGAAGTATCAATAGCTGATAAGTGGGAAGAGAAACCAGGGAACCTCATGGGAAACTTAGTTTGGTACAAAAGCTCAGCAGACACATGTGAAGTGTTTTTGTTTGCTCTCGCCTTCTGTAGAGAAAGAATCCCATCAAGAATAAAGGTGACCTTCAAAGGCAAGGGAGAGGAACGTTACATGTTCTGTCAAGCTCGTGGATGACTGTTTCTATTCTTTCTGAGTTATGACAATCCCTAATTTTCTCTAATGAAAGCTTTTCTTCAAGTATTTTCTCATATATTTTTGTTATTTTGGAATGTCACCAGGTACAACTCAAAACCTCTCTTTCTCCCTTACTTACTTGTAGTGATACTTTTGTGGTCCATTTAAAAATCTCTTCCCAAACTTAAGAAAGCGAAGATTCCCTATAAATAATGCAGTATGAATTCCATTCCTTGTCCCCCCCTGCAATGCATGGAAAGAAAAGGCGCAGAAAACTTTCATCTTCTCTAATGCTGACCATATGCAAGTGATTTATTTAAGGTCACACAGTGAATTGTTTGCAAGAGAGGGATGATTGTCTCTGCTGGCCATCTGATTAAAGCTCAACCTAAATATGTTTGGAAATCCCTGGTAGGAATCTCCTGCCCTCAAAATTCAGAATTGAACTCTCTTTTCAACTCTAAGGCTTCCTGCTTTCTTCCTTCAATACAAATGCAAGCTTAAATTCTTTTAAATGTGAAAAGGGCACCTCAGTGACCCCTGCCTAACATCACTGACACTGGTTGGCATTCTCACCTGAAGCCTGGATTTATTTTCTTAAAGATTCCCACTAAGCAAACCCCATGGAAAAACTAACCCTTGACAGCTCTTGCTGTTTTAACTGTCACCTTTTAGAGGCACATGTGACAATGTGGAGATGAGGAGGGGCAGTTTGTTTATGCCAGAGCCAGCCTTGCTGTTTGTTTTCTATTCTGTCCTGAAGTGATGCATTTTCAGAGGCTTTATCACGCAGCCAGGAAGAAGAAGTGGCTCCATGGTTACTCAGACAGAGCACAGATGTGCTTTGTGCAGCAAGGTGAGTGTATGGCCTGATTATTGCAGTAAGTTTTGACAGAGACAGCACTGTCAAGAGTGGCAAATAATGAACTCTTTCCTGTGCTTGCTCAGAGTAACAGCATTGCAGGGGGACACAAGGATATCTGGACCCACGGTGACAACCCTGTAGTGTCCTGTGCTGTTCAGTCCTCTTGGAACTATGTGCTGTGCTCTGCTGTTAAGTTTGCAAACTGCTTCATAGGTATGTTGCCTGAGACTTAAACTTATTAAACTAAAATAATCCTCTTTAACTGAAATGGATTCCTAAAGAGGGTTGGGGTTTAAATTAGAGTATCCCAGTACAGACTTAGAAGCCTATTGTTTTTGCTTTTATGTTTGGAAATGCTGCCCTTGACTTTTTAATTTTTTTAATCTTATCTAAACCAAGAAACCGTACTTCCATTTGGCAGCGTGTTTTTTTGGTTTTGTTCTAATAACTCTTGACCTGTCCATGTAGATTTAACTAACTGGGAATAAGGGTTGTTCCTGGTTATCACAATAGCTCATATACATTGACAGAAATGTTGGAAACCAGGTTTTATGACAACATAAAGGGTAAAAACCCAACTTAAGAGGAAATACATTCCCATATTTGAAATACCAAAAAATTTAGTGGAGGAAACGAAACTTGCAGTTTAAAACAAACTAAATTAAACTATAACTTTCAGTGCTGCTGGAGTCTGGTGAACAATTCTCTGTTTTGTGTGTACTCACATCTGAAATTTTCTGTGTTGAACTCCAAGCATCAATTGTTGCTGCTTGAACTCTGGTATTGCTTTAATGATTGGTTCTTTGCTCTCACAGCTGTGCTGGATGGAGTCTTTGGAGACTATCACAATATAAATAAATACAATCTGTTTGTTTCTAGCCTGTTAAAAAGAGTAAGTTGTATGTGTTAAAGAAGGGGAAAAACTCTTAGAGTTTTATTTGCATGCCTTTGAGATGCAGGAGGTACAGGAAACAATGGGTTTAGGGGAGGGCTAGCAAAGTCATTCCATAGGGGTATAACAATAGGGGAACCCATAGAGTGGTTAGATTAGATTAGTGCAGATTTATTTGGCAAGTGGTGTTTATTTTTCTATTAATCATACAGAAGTACTTAAAGCTTGCAGAAAAGGTCTTATTCCAAAAATCATTGTGGAGAATAATTAGTTTCATGGGTGGATGGTGTTTTTTTCTTTGTCAGTTGTTTGAAAGTAAAATATGAGACATAGCATGGGCTTGAAACAGAGAGAAAAGTTGGAATTTCAGAGGGACAGCCTTTTCACACCATTACCAGATCACCTCTTGTTTACTTTGCATTTCTAGTTATAAACTAGGACCCAGGTCTGATGGCTGCTGACAACCCTCTTCAATATTTGTGGTTTTCCTTCAAAGGTTTTATTTGCTGTAAACCTTTTCTTGATGAAATTTGCAGTGGGGGATAAAGCTGATGTAAAATCTGGCTGTGGAGCATCACAGAGCTGGACCAAGCAGCCCGTGGGGGGGCTCCCCACCCCTGGGGTGCACTTCCTGCTGCTCCCAGGGCTCCCAGGAGAGCCTGGCTCACAGCAGCTACCCTGACTGTTGGAGGCAATGCTTGTAGCCACTGAGAGCCTCTCCCAGAGACACTGTCCTGGACTAGGCAATGGCTGCTCTGCACCCTTGACCCTCTCCCCCTGCTTCCTTCTGGTACCATGCTCTTACTCCTCTTTTCTCCTGGTTTAGCTGCTTTTTTGTTTCTGAAGACTATGCAAATGAATAATTCCCTGTTGTTTACAATCTCTCTTAATCCTGCTGTAAGGAAGAGCTTCTTCCACTGCTTTTCTCCCTTAATATAGTAATGCAACTGGAGCCACCATTAACCTTACCTAAAAGCTGATGGTTGGTGACTGGAGCTTCTCCTGAACTCCAGCCCCCTCCTGCCCTATACTCTCTGTCAGGCACCATTCTTCAACATGCACCTTCAGTGGATAAACAAGTTATAGGCAAATTAGTGATTCAGC
>WBNO01013590.1:0-166343 GCA_013400575.1 Peucedramus taeniatus
AAGGAAGGAGGTGCAGTTTTGACAATATCCTCCTTCAAAACCTGTGCTCATAGAGTATCTGTGCCCACTGTTCTCCTATGAAGTTTCCATTTAGTCCCTGAACTATCTATTTAGAAAGGGAAAAAAAAAAGTTAAATTTAAAGTCACTTTTTTACCTCCTCAGTCCTGCTTTTTTTTTTTTTTTTGGCCATAACGGAAAAAGTGCATGGCTGGTGCATGTCTGAGGCTGGCTTTGACTGGAATCCAATCACATCACAAAGAGCAGGGTCATTTCATCACATAACAGGAAGAAACAAGACAAAGAAAGAGCAGACTGAGAAATTCCTGTTCCAAATCTCCGAAGAAAAAGCTACAGGTATAGTACACACCTGTTCTGTCCAAGCTGAACTGATACTGATAGTAGCTGTTGACCACCAGTATTCACCTTGTATGACAAATTTTCACTATTCTTCTATTTGAAACTCCAGAAGAGTTTCTCAGTGAGTGTACAGACCTGATTCTGATTATATGTGACAATTAGTCAATTGTTTTCAGTTCATAACAGTATCATTTCCTTATTCATAATTTAGTTCTTTACTGTTTTTCATAAAGGTATATGGCACTAGTCATAAGCAAAATCTCTACTAGAAATAAGATATTATTAAAAAAAACTTTCACAATTTTTACAAAACCCTTTTCACTATTCTACTTTTTGTAAGCAATGAAAAAATGTTATAAAAGCTGAAAAAAACCACCCAAACCAACAACAACAAGTATCCCCTAATAACCACCAACAACTAAAAAAACCCTTGAAGCCAAAAAAGAACAACAGCAACAACAACAAAACTAAACAGATCAAAATCTTCTCTACTGTGGCCACTTTCCTGGTCAACACATTGGCAGTCAGCAAAGATACAGCTTGCTGAGCCAAATTGCTCAGCATTTGGCTGCACAGGCAGTATGTTTCTACTGCTTCAGAATGGGACAATAATCTCATAATGGCACTAATAATTTCACACGTGAGGGCTCCCTTCTAATTAAGTCGATGTCCTTGGTAGACCTCAAAACAACAATTTTTTATATGGGGAGAAATGAGTTTAAAGCATTTTCTGAGTCACAGAGGTAGGAAAAATAAAGCCACTGTGGATATTTCTGCAAGCAAAGACAGAGAAGACTGCACACCATTTTCTAATTCTCTGCAGTGCCATGGGAGCAGCAGCCATGTCTGGCTGTTGAGCTAAGCAAGCAGGATTGTACTTGCATGCTGCATGTGCATGATGTGGCTCTCCTGGGTCTGGAAAGAAAGCTGTAGAATTTGGCACCACAGGAATGAACTGTGTTTTAGCTGGAAAGCAAACCCAAGTATTTCTCAAAGAGAGGTCCAGCCAGGACTTGCTCTCATTTCTATCACTACTGTAAGACTTCCAGATTGCTGACAAATTTCTTGAAGGAGCCCCAGCCATTACTAGTGAATAAGGTCTTCCCAACTGCTGTCTGAGTACCTCTGAGCTTTATCCAAGTCCTCCCAGCAGTAAATCTCACAAGGAGGCACACTGGCCAAGAGAACTAATACAATCCTTTAATGCATAAGCAGGGAAATAGCATATAGCAAGTAGGAGTAATGAGCTGATATGACCCTCTGCATATAGCATTAGTGAGACCATAAGTAGTACACTGGGAGCTCCCCAAAAGAATTCAGAAAACTGGTGATAGCTTAAAGAGAGCCACAAAGTGATTCAACATCTTGAAAATACTGTCTTATAATGAGAGACTGAAGAAATTCAACCCATTTACTTCATCACAGACAAATCCAAGTGGTGACTGACCACAGACTCCAGGTCACAACATAAGGAAGACATTTGTGATAGCAGGGAGCTTTGCAGTATATCTTAAAGAGAGGAAGACAGAATGACAGCTGATATTAGAAAGACTGATTTCAAGAGGGTTATTGACTGTTGGAGCATTTCATTGAAGATGTAGGGGATTCACCATCATGTAACATGCTTAGACCAAGTCCCTTTTCTATAATTTAACCAGAAAAAAATACCAGGCTCTTGGCAATGCATATGAAGTTGGTTTCTCTGGCTTGTGTATTGCTGTTAGGGATGGATGATCAGACTAGATTCCTCCGACATTAAAAATAAATAATCCTGTATGTGAGCTACAGGCTCAGTGATTACAGGACAGTAAAAGCTCCATGGTAGTATCTCCCCACATGTCACCATTCAATAGAAGGCTGTGATTTCAACATTCCTAAAAACTGCCCAACAGCCTTACAAATAGGACATTCATAGATATGTCTGTAACTTTTCTTTGTCCTGATAGTACCACTTAGAAGCCCCTGTCCATTTTTTCTTCCTCAGATCTAGATCCAAACATTCAGCCATTTTACCACCACTCTCAGAGTGAAAGTCACCAGAAACTACCCAGGAAAAATCCCCTTTTGAACAGAATTATTTCTCTTGAGATCATTCTTGTTTAGAAGTTGGAAGGCTGAATTTCAGGGGAGCAAAGGGGACTTAAATGCCAGCAGAATGAAAGATTAAAGTGTGTTTTAAGAAACAAAGATCTATTTTAAAATCAAAACACAAAGAGAATAGTTTACCTTTCCAAGGGAACCTCCTAATTTCAATTAAACATTCATTAATATTAATAAAATATCTGCACACCATAAGTAAATGCAGAATTTTATAGACATTATTATAAAACATTCTTCATCCTCAGAAAACTTATTATTCCAGGATCAACATTCATGTATGGAAGTGTTTATATAATCATGTATTGGACAAAACAGTAAAAATACAACAGAAACAGAAAGATAAGAATTCTGACAACAATCTTACTGTTATTGCATGAAAATATCCTTGGGAGACAGGAAAGTTTACTGAAAAATATGTTGAGAACTGTTTCGTAGGAATCATTTAAAATAACTTTCAATATGACAGTCATCCCAATGAGACCAACATGATGTGCTCTTTATGTTACAAAACAAATGAGACATGTTGGGAAAGTTTGTACGTAAAAGAAAAGCAAAGTTAAAAAAAAAAAATAGTGGTAACTTCAGAAACTGTGAAAGGCAGTTCTGGAAGAGACAGATGAGTAGTCAAAGATGCTTAAGAAACACACACTAATTACATGGCTCTCACCACCACATGTGATATCACTCACCCAGAGCAGCACAAGCTCTTGGAAACAATAATCAGCACATTTTCCAAGGGGCTTCAAGAAAACTTATTCAAACCAACTTCTGACTTTTTTGATGATTTATGTTAATACACTGCAATAATTTTTTTCTATGTACAGTCTATGGAACAATTGAAATTTAAACAAATGGTTCCCATAGAATATCCAGCATATCAAAATGGCAACAAATTAATTTCACAAGATGTTTCTTCTGCTTTTATTAGAAAGCCCAATTTTCATATCCTGAGCTGGAAGTCATGATCATTTATAGAACATGCTGACAGTAATGCACTGTGTCATGAAGACATGGGTGTGCTCCTCAGAATGTATTTGCTGACTTCCAAAGTTAGTGCTGAAACTTTTTTCTTTGTTTTACTCAATATTATTTCCTTTAGTTTTAAGTGAGAGCCAACTTTTTATTTCAAATTGCTCTTTTTTAAATGCCTGATGAATTACACAAGTTGTACTTATATGCATTACATATGTTTATTGCATAACTACTGTAAAATCATTTTGCCTTAAAATATAATACAATTCCAGTCTGGAAAATTGCCACATTTGGCTTGGTCCACATTTCTCAAATCTAATCCCAGGCAATACTTTTCCCCAAAGGTGCATAAATGATATGCAAATCTCCCAAAGGACAATCTTGGAAGAGAAATGCACAAGAACCATTCCCAGAAAGAAATAGAAAAAGGAAGACTGATGCATTTCAAAGATGCACACTGCACATGTAGTAGAGGGGAAAAAAGATGCTTTACCACTGCCACCTTTGTTCAGTAAGAAATGTAAATTAAATTAAATGCAGCTAGATACACTCTTCACTGTCCACGGATTTGGTTCCCTGCCCAACTCCTTTAATACATTGCAAGGGTTTGTTTGGGAGCTGAAATCATAAATCACACCGTGAAGCTGCTTCCTCTCTCCTTGCACACACCTGCAGAGGAAATGTGCCAAGGGGCAGAATTAGGCATGTTCTCAGGACTAAGATGGTGGGCAATACACCAACCCCAGAAGCAGCCTGGGATGGGCTGCTATCATTTAAAGCAACCAGCAGTTTTTTTGACCTGCAGAGCAGCTGAGAATCTAGAGGATGTGAAGATGGCACAAGTTTTCTAGAGGCAGCCCCAGGAGAGCCCTGCACAGGCAGCTGCTGGAGGTTCCAGCTGTGTGCAGCAAGTGCCAGCAAGAGCCTTACAAGAGCAGGGCTAGGACTGAGGTACAGACACTGGGGAATGTCTCAGAACTGAGCTGCACTTGCAAAAGGTGTGAGGGAGATATGGGAAGTTGTCACACCTGCCTTAAGGGTCTGACCTGCATGTGCCACTGCCCTACAAATGATAAATGTTTCCAGTGCTGCTGATTTCCAATATGGATTAACTAAAATGGAGCGACCAATGTTTCTTTTCTTTTTTTAATTTATCCTAGCTTTGATGGCTTTGCCCTAGACTCCTCCTGAGGGATTCCTGTTTTGAAAACATTGCTCCAGATAACAATTTAGCTGTTTTAAATAATGCTATTTGTAATGCAGGTGGATAGTCTGTTCATCATAATGCAATAATAATGCATTACATCCATTTTACTTAACCCACCATGTCAGCCCCAGATTGAATGTGCAATGTTTATTTTTCTCCTACCTCACTGGCTATATAAAAAATGTACAGTATCTGTCACACTATCTCAAAACGTCTGTTTTATCAGTGAAGTGTTTGACAAAGCACATGTTACAAATGGCTGTTCATAGTGAGTTATACACAAAACTATTGTACACACTGTTACAGAAATGTAGCTTAGCAAGGAACTGACATCCAGTATTCAGCCATCATCATTCTTTATTACAAGACATAACGGAGCACTGGAATCAAGATCTTTTTTATTCCTCCTCCCCATCAGCTACCGCCATGCTCACACTTCCAAGATGCTTTTGTAGCATAAAACCATTACTCTGACCATCCCTGGCAGTCCACCCCATCTTAGTAAGTTCTGCTTCCATTTGTTACATCTCACTTCAAGTCTCCTCTTTGGAAAATACATCAGTTACCAAAAGGAATGCAGTATGATCTGATTCATAGTAGTTTTTTTCCTCCTTAGATATCAGGGCTCAGTTTAAATCAAGCAAACATCAAGTGTAACTTTAAAGACTAGACAAGATCCAACACATGATTATTTATCTTAAAACTCCACTGTGTGGTACCCAGCAAATAAAGTGAAATGGGTTAGCTCCCTGTGTTAGTATACCTAGAACCTTAAACTGCAATGTATAACATGTATGTCACCCTGCTAAAGACTTCCAAGCCGTGATAAAAATCCAACATTCTCCAGGTTGGAGGCCCAGCTATTAAGGGCAAAGCTCTTTTTGGCTTCAACTACGATCAGAATCTATTTCAAATGCATATGTTAAATTATAAAATAACCTCCCCTTCAGATTCCTATAAAGTCATCATTAGTAAATCTACCCAAATTAAATAATGGCATGTTTTCCATTAATTCTTCCACAACAGCTTGCAAGGTGTAAAAAAAGAAAATAGACATGCCCACAATTTCTTATAGACTTAATATCCAAGCTGCAGTTTTCATCTTAATTTTACACTTCCCCTTTGGCTGCTCGGCACCATTTAAACCAAAATCAGAGACTGATGTTACTTCTGTCTGTGAAATTACCAATCCTGCATTTTATCTACGGTTACTCCATTGAAATACTTGACATTTCTTTGCTTCAAATGTCTGACAAAAATCACTACTCAAGGTGATGTGGCTGTACAAACATATTTAGCTGAGGTTTAAGCTGTCACTGAGATGGGACAAGGCTTCATCCCATATAACACACAGAACTTATGACATAAACGTAGCCTCAGGGATTTCTTTCATGATTCAACAAGTCTCCTTACGGTAGCAGCAGAAAATGTAAACAGGTATTATCGTTCTAGAGGTGCTGCCTTGACATTTCCTTTCTGCTTCTTGCCATGTAGCCACACCTCAACATGCTGAGCACAGTTCAGCAAAGTCCAACAAAGCCAACTTGCAAATACTCTGGAGAAACTATAAACAATACCATTGTCTTTAGAAAGCATTCAGAGAAAAAAAAGACAAAAAGCAGTTGACACTTGACACATGGACTAAGCCCAACAGTGTTTTGAAATTAATATTTCCTGCTTTTATAATCCACTAACTTCTTATTGCTAGTTTTCAATCCAGTATCGTGTCCAGACTGTTTCTTTGTTACCTCTAACTGGGCTTTGGGAAAAGGAAAAAGCTCATCTTCCCATGTTTCTACAATTTTTTGCAAACTTCTAAGCCAAATGATATAAATAGCACAGATTTTTTCCTCTTTGGAGTTCAGACGTTTTGTGTCCTTCAAATAAAACATTATTCCTACAGCAAGTAAGTAAGAGATGTGTTACAGTGGGCTAATTAATAGAATGAAATAGGACAACTGACTCCTTTTAAAACAGACTTGAAACAAGAACTTAAAACTACCCTTAGACATATCTTGAAGGGATTTCGTACAGATGCATACTGAGTATTATATACACAGTACTAGACATTGTCATTATACATATTAAAGCCTATAAAACTGTAACAAACAGCTACTAAGGAACATAAATTATCTGGGCCTACTGAACCTCAAATGCTGGTTGTGTGAAAATTTTAACAAGTGAAAGGCAACACAACAACGGAAAAATCCCCAAGCACATGACAACTTCTAGAAATTGATATGGCTTACTGACCAAACATACCTAGGAAATAAGTTATATTAAGTCAAAACAATTAAAGGCCATTGCCTAGTCCACTGGGTTTATTATCACAGTAAAGATGTTCTGCTCTGTCACAGCCAACAGCTCTTAAGTACATACTGAAATTAAGTATTTAATGAAGTATCACCTCAGTGAGTTTTAACTGTGTGACTACAGTTTGAGAAATATTTCCACACCCTCCTCAACTAGAACTTCTTCATACTGTTAGTCATATATAAAAAGAAAATAGGAATTTGGTACTTGCATGAAAAGAATCTACAATTCAAGTTTAAAAAAATGAGGAAGATAATAACAAGTAGCATTTGCAAAATGGAGCATATCAGCCTACTCTGAAAGACTTTCCGCAGCTTAATTTATTGGGAATGTTGTCAGTAGGACTTGACTGGAAACTGCAAGCATGAACAGAAGACCTGGAAACAGCAGTTTCTCCAGCTGACAATACCCAAGGGAAAATATAATGCATGAAAGCAGCTTTTGGGCATAGCCTGGAAATAATAAGGCATGTTGCTTTAATTAAGAGCATTTAATCAATGGAACAAAATCCTTAGAGCCATAAAAGCTTTCAAAAACAATTAAATATTTGGCAAATGTGTATCAGATGACTAGCTGATCATGTCCCCTTGTAGATTAACTACATTTTTAAAAAATACTTTTGATTTATCCAGAAACTCTAGGAATAAATATGATTTTGTTGCAAGCATTGCAAGACAGTCATCAGAAACAAAATGCTAATTATTTGGATATCAACTGCCAGTGTTCCAGCAACTGAGTTATTTTTAAAGTATTTCATATAATCAAGCATCTAAAAATCATCACTGTTCACAACAGGAATCAAACTTTCCCCTATTTACCAACTTAACAGAATACTACTGCTAATCTAGTTTTATTTCTGGAGATATACTGTCTCAAAACATCATAAGAATACTATTCTTGATACTTTGATAGCAAAAAAGCATTGCACATAAGAATTTCGGTGTCTATTTTGTGCTGGAACTATTCGAGATATAAAGCTTTATTCAACACAGGGATGGCAAAATTGAGCATGGTGTAAACTAATTATGAATTCTGCAACACTTTTAAAATTGGCTTTAACATGAAATGAAAAAAAAATTCTTTTGAGCTGACCCCTTTATGTTATTTGTAGTTTTTTCATATAGTTGTAGGTTTTTTCCTGTCATTGTCAATGTATTCATATTGCACAGAGAGACTTGGTAAGAAAACCCTCCCACAGCTAACACAAATCCCACAAATATCTTTGGTATCAGCCAAACACTGGGCAGCCTAATGGATAAAACACCCACTCAAAATTTCAAAACAAGCTCAATTGGATGCATCTTACTCAAGCTGTTGTATGGCTATGGAAGGGAGCACAGCTTGGACTATGGGGAATACAGGAATGTCCACAGGTACCTTCAAACAGTTTCCACCACCAGAAGCTACCACCAGTGTCAGGGTTTTACAAACTGCAATTTTTTATGATTTCCACATCTTCCAGCAATGCACCATTCAGCTGTGTTTTCAGCCTACATGAGAATGCAGCTTAGAATCTTAAAGAGTATGTTAAATTTACAAACATATAAATGTATTAATTTCAACTTCTAACTAAATATGCCAAATCTGTCACCTGATGTGCAAACAAAATAGGAAGAATAAAAGAGCTACTACACATTGTGAAGGAAAGATAAGATGATTTTAACTTCTTATTCATAGTCCTCCCTGCAGTTCATACATTTTCAGGATGGATGTGTGATGTGGCCTGAATTGGGAAGACTTCTGTCTTTCAGAATTCCGGAAGTGATTGGGGATGAAGCAAGCTGTCTTGGGACACACAGGGTCCCCAGTGGATTTCCTGACAGGCTAACATTTGATAGAGGAGGGGGAAAGGGGTTGGGGTTTGGTCATTGAAAGATAAGCAGTTATTTTATTTAGTTATTCTGGGGTCTTTTCCTCTGCAGGAACGGGAAAGATTGTTTGGCAACTATTCAGCCACTCTGCTGAAGCCAAAACATTAGCAACAGTTGAACAGTATTTATTCCATACTTTTCCTAACTAGCTGACACAGGAAACGAGAAGCAGCAGTTGAAAACCAATGGACAGTGGCTGGATGACATCACTCTTGGATCAATCTCAAGAGTAAGGTTTTCCAGCGTGATAAAGCAAACACATCACTGGATAAACATCTGACCATAAATAATTCTTAATGGTCATAGTTCAACCAGCAGGGAGGGATCAACGATTAAAAAAGTAATTTTAAAGTGATGGTTGGAAATATATTAAAAACACCAACAACACAACACAAAAAGCACCAATATAGATGGACACCACTGATCCATATATGCTGGGAAGCCTAATGAAATGGAAAATTTACAGGAAGGAGAAAAGACTAATATACTTAGGGACTTATGGCTGACAAACCAAGAATGCTTTTTTCCTGAAAGGAAAGCATGCTCCTAAGCTGCATTAGCAAAATCATCCCAGATTAAAATAAAAAAAAATTCACACCCCAAATTCAAAGTACCATTTCATCTTTGATTAAACTATAAACAGATTCAAAGACCCATATTTTTTAGAAAAATAGAGCAAACCCAGTAATTTTGGGTGATGAAGAGGGATTTTGAAAATGCCCCTGGTCTAAGTATCTGAAGAGTAAAGCAGTAAGAGTTTCAGAATCTGGTAGGGAAAAATATGATGGAATACTTGATAATTGTAAGAATAAACTATCTAAAGGTATAGTTTTGGGGAATTACAAACTTTTGGGCATTTTTTAGGCCAGGCTAAACACCCATCTGTTATGGAGTGCTTAAGGATAATGAAGTTAATTCTGTTGTAATCCCAGGAAACAAACTACGAAATCTGTCAGGCACCTTTCATGATGAATGCTTTTATGAAATACTTCACACATTATTCACATGGCAGGAAAAGGAAATAACTTGGGAGTATTCTAAATGGAAAGGAGCACAAGTGCAGACCACAGATAATATTGGTCCTTCTTTATCAAGAGTAAGTAGTTTATTGTTCCCATGTGATGTTTCTTGGAAAAAAGGGAAAATTATGAGTTAATAGGAAAGCAAGCAAATTGAATGAAGTACTATAAGTAGCACTAAGGCATCAGGCCAATAATTTTGGCATCAATATAGAGCATGTAACATTAAGCAGCAAGTGATCAAACATTCTCTGCAGTCAGACTTTGATGTTGGACAGTGGGTAGGCTCCCAAGTCATCTCATGTTGCCTCATTGCATTTCCTTTAGAGCATTCCCCATCCTTAGCACATCCTATTCCCTGAACCAGGGGCTACTTCTCCCCTGAGCTCTGCTTAGCAGGGTTTTGACATCCTCTCTCCTTATTTTAACTCTCTCCCTCTCTTGAGATGTCTTCCCCCGTTTTACTTTATTTGAAGGATGGCGACCATCCTGACAGGTGGATATTCCCCAAGTCTCACAACTCTACTCAAATGGTCTCTTATCAGGGTGCCCCTGAGCAGCGAGGACTCATAATTCATTTGAATGGGAAACAGTTGGGGGCTCGCCACACTTCATCCTGTGAGTCTGTTGACACTTAGCAGCTGTCAGTGTCGCTCTCGTTCTTACCAACTGGGAGCATATCAAAATGTTACACGCACATTCAGCAGTGTAGTCTCTCCTATTTCAGTTTAATGGGAATTAAGAATACACATCAAGGGGAAAATACACTCCACAGTTGCTAAATAATTTATACATTCTCTTTTTTTAAACTTACTTGCTATAGGGAAAAAAAGTGAATTCAAATTCAAGGAACTCTGTTAAAACCAGTTGACGGTATTTTTTAACTATACAAATCTTTATTTCACAGCAGGGCAACTAAAGTCACTGAATCACACTCTTAGTTTAGGGAAACGCAAAACCTTACAGAAATTTCTTGGTAATATAGAAAAAATGAGATTGGCAATCTCCATCCAATTCCCAACAGACAATTCTTCACATTCCAAAACTGTGAAAATTTTGCTGGAAGATCCATTTTGGAGGCCAAGATTAGAATTGCCATGAACTCTACACACAACTATAAACAAATGGAGAAACATGGACAAACACTGATGTACTAGATTGCTACTTGCTGAAAGATAAGGCTTCTTGTCCTGAAAAGAAAGTGAGAGCTTCAATCTTAGATTAAATTAGCATATTCATGACACATTCACATAAACACATCACTTGAAAATAAAAGTACATGGGACATCACCTACTACCCATGTACTTTATTTCATTATCAAGTGGTAGCAGCCACAACTTGTGTATCTTGACTGCAGTTTTTGTTTTACACTTTGAAAATAAAGATGCATCTTCACTTCTGTAATCTTTTGTACAAAAAAGGAATTGGGATAAGTAAGTTATACCAGTTGTGTCATTACTTCGCTGTTTACACTTACATGCATGATAGTGACATGCAAAACTGTTTCATCGATGGATCATCCAGGCTCTGGGTTGACACTCAGCTCTGGAGTATTTAGATACTGTGATTTAAGATGTCACCACTGGCAGCTGTCACCCACCTCTAAACTTAGCAGCAGCAGGAATAATTTTGTGCCAGACCTTCAGCCGCTACAGTTCACAGCCTGACATATTTTCTAAACCACCTTCATTGCTTAGTCAATGCATCTGTGTTCCAGACTTACACACCCGCCTGTGAATTGTGGCAGCTGAAGATCTGGAGTCCATTTATTCTTGCTGCCTTTGCAATGGGGGAGTAGCCTTTGGTTCAGGAGGGAACAGACAGCTTCTGGTGACAGCATCCCAATGTATCAACTCGAGGACTACCGTTGAGTGCCTTAGGAAGAGCATTGCCAGCAGGATGAAGGACATCATGCTGCCCCTCTACTCAGCCCTGGTGAGGCACATGAGAAGTCTGCAGTTCTGGGCTCCTCAGCACAAGAGAGACATGGAGCTCCTGGAGCAGGTCAAACAGAGGGCTATGAGGATGGCTAGGGGACTGGAGCACCTCAGTTATGAGGATAGTCTGAGGGATCTGGGCCTCTTCAGCCTAGAGAAGAAATTAGGGATAGGGAGCTACATCAACATCTATCAGTATCTGAAGAGGATGGAGTCAGGCTATGCTTGGTGGTGTTGAGCAATAGGATAAGAGGCAGAGGGCAGAAACTGATGCACAGGAAGATCTACCTGAATATAAAGAAGAATTTCCTTACTGTGCTGCTATGGCACTAGAATAGATTGCCCAGAAGAATTCTTCCTCTCTGGAGGTATTTTCAAGAACAGTCTGGACAAATCTTGCGTTGTGCTTGAGCAGGGAGGTTGCACAAGATGACGCACTGTGATCCCTTTCAACCTGAGCAATTCTGTGATGTTGTAGCTACCATGTTGCTCTTGGGATGCAGTCAGCATGCACTCACACGTGCTCCAACCAGTCAGTTTGACAGTGCTGCAGGAGCAGCTCCCTCCATAGTGCTGGCATAACTGATTCTCTTTTGGGATAGAACGTATCGCGAATGTTATTCTAAACCTTGAGCTCTCTCTAATTGGTCCCTTAAAGATCTCAACAGTCTCATTCATCTGCTATGCTTAACACACAGATTTAAATGAAATAATTTTCCATGGAGCAGTGGTTGATCTATAAAATCTCTGGGAAAGCTGAGATTTGCTATAAAATATGTGCTCTGACAGCTTGCAAGAATTGTTTCTGATAACATACATGCAGGCCCACACAGTCAAAAAATAATCTTTCATATACCAAAGACATTAAGTAAGTGTGTTGTGTTCCTTTTTCTATCTCCAAATAATTCTTCTTCCTTCCTCTCCTGTTCTCTGCTTCTCCTTTTCTTTGTTGAAATTAAAAGAGCGGAAAAGAAAAAATAAGGAAAACAGTTAAGCTCTATTAGCTCTGAATTGCTTAGCTAGGACTGGTTTGAGATAGTAAAAAAGAGAAAAGAAAATTATACTGGGGAGATCTTCTAGTCCTTGGACTACAGCTTGTGAGAATTCAAAATGTACTTCCAGACAAGTTGGGAAGCCCCAAGCAAACAGCTTTCTGCCAGATAGTCACCCAGCTGAAGAGGAGCTAGGAATTCCTCTGTCTTTGGTTACCTGCACAGCTCTGACACAGCTGGTTTCTTCCCCCAGAAAACAGAACACTATGACAACAAACACCATCCCAGAACTCTCTTCTCCTAATCATGACCTCAGGCTTGTTTCCACACCACCCTTTCCTGGATGCTGCTACCTCTCACTGTGAAGGCTGTGGTTTCCCATCAGGTCTAGTTAAGTAGAGAGGTTCCCAAAAGGAAGGCACAAAACCAATAAAGCAATTAGTGACCAATTAAGTTCATTAACATTGTTTACCTACAGGAGAAAGGCAAGCCTTAAATAATTAGTGGTAAGTTTATTTTTTAAGAGTAAAAAAGCCTTTTGAAAACACCTTCTGAGTGACAATGTTTGTTTATAGACAGCCATCAAGGCATTACATTTTTCCACACTCTCCTAACTTATTTCAGATGTTAGGAGAGCAACTGGTCATTCAAAACAGAATATGCTTGATTCAAGCAAGGGAACCATTTTTTTTGCAGTAGCAATGGTTTAGTGCTGTGATTTTTAACACTGATCATGAGTTGGTTTTAGATAATGATTACAACTGAAATCCTGCTGAGAGTTACAAATTATCAGCACCTCAGCAACAGACTATTAACCCTCTGTTCAGCTCCTCAATTGGAACATGAGAAAAAATATTTCACAGCCTTTAAAACCGTCTTGTCAGTGTACTAGAAGTTTGTATACATTTTGTTATATCTTTCTGCTAACTCAGCTTTACTGAGGAAAAATTCCTCTTCATAGGATAGAACTCAGAGACAAATGTAAAACTGTGTGTAGCTGCATATTGCCATGTACACATTTTTTATCCTTTGCCCTTAGGGCAGGAGAGGACAGGAGAACAAAACAGGCCTCATTAAGACTTTTCTGTCTCAGTTTTCAATATAGAAAACATCCAGAGAAGTGTGTGACTCTTGCAGCTAGAAAAATGTATGGATTTTTTGCTGTACTCACATGAAAGAGATAAGCACCATGAACATGGATAGGACTAAAACCATTAACCCAACCCATACTGAATGGAATCTGATTAATTAGAAAGGTTGTTAATATTTACACATTTTAAGAATTTCTTTTTTTCTCTTCATCAAATATGAAGTGTAACATCTTTATGCTTCTGTTACAAACCTTTTTTTTTCTTTCCTAGTGTATTGAAATGTTATCTTCTAGAAGGTCTTCCCTCTGTGTCCATTGCCCTTCAAACAATTCCCTTAAATACATCAAGCATGACTAAAGAAGCCCCAGACTTGAAAACCCTTGCAACAGATACTTCTTTCAAAATGTGACCAGCAAATGCTCTCATATAACAAGAAATGAAACTGACTGAACACAGACTTCATTTTGCTCTACAGTCAGAGCATTATGGAGTAGGACAAATCTGATCTCTGCCTCACATCAGTCCAACAGCATATGTACTATGCTTATGACTTTGAAGACGTGTAACACCAGGAATTGATTTCATGTCCATATATCTTCATACATAGATGATTTGCCAACAGTTGATATGTGATACCAGAATTACGGACTCCCTTTGTCCTCAGTAGCTTGCTTGGCCTTCTGTTTGTTTAAATTATTTATAAAAATCAGATAATTGTGAAAACTGGTTTTCATAACTGCTGATCTGATTTACCTTTAAAGTGCATAAGATCTATAGGATGCCTGTGTTAGGATAAAAACAGAGACTTCAATTTCATAGATGAAACATAAGAAGCAGTTCTTCTAGAAGTAAGAGAACAAACCAATCTCTCAGCCCAAGAATGAAGACCACATTTCTAGTATGCTTTTAGGGGAAGTGAATCACATAAATAATTGTCCTGTATCTGATAAAAGCATTTTGACTAATTTTGATGCAGCTGAACCTTTTCTTTTTCCTGACTTTTCAACATGGAGGATATTTTGCTATATTTATTTTTGCTTTCAAATAAATTCTTAATTCTCATTTTACTGATGGAAGAAATTATTAGACAATTTTATAAGTTTTTTTAATAGCTGAATCTTTTATCTTACATCTTTGAAATGATAAATAAAGCCTTTTTTAAAGAAAGATTCCTATTCATTCTTGTCATCCCTGAAAGTTTAAGGATATTATTTAGATGCTTCCCTAATTTACTTCAAGAATATACAGATATAACAAAAAACTTTTTAAAAATATCAAATATGTGAGATATTTTAGAACAAAATACCATGCTCAACCTCTTTTTAAATATGTCTTCCTAGAATACCCACATGCTAAAAGAACATACAGAAAGTCCTCAAACATTATACCTTTAAATATTTTGAAGAAGCATTTTACAGTAATGATAAAAAGACAGTGCTCATTGGTCTTGTTATATTAATTTCTGTAAAATTAAAAAAAAAATACAAGGTCAGGGGTAGAATAGTAATAAAAAAAATTCTTGTCTGATATATGTTCTTTTCTCTTAGTTGTTTGGTTTGCCCTTCAGAGGTAGGGCTACAAGAATTTTTCTGCATGGTCAGCTTGATCAAGAAGGCCCAAAATTCTGCCTTCATTCATTGACTGTTTGCACTAAAATTATTTTTGAGCCATCAGCTTGAATGGTTCTCATCTCTAATTCTCGTTCAGTATTTCATTGAGCTCAGTGTATCAGAAATCATAAATGTTTCCCATAGATTTTTATCTCTGCCATTTGTTTTGACAATGCTTTCAGTTGAATATTGCGGCTCTCTTTAGTAATAGGGAAAAAGAGACATGAAGCTCTTAGAAGGCAGCTATGTATATCCTAGGATTATAATTACTCAATTTGTGATATTAAAGAGATTCCAGTCCCTAAAGATCATGGATATCTGCCACATCTGTGTGGGCACATCAGAACTAGCTTTACACCAATCCTGGTCTATAGCCATGCAAAACCAGAGCCAAGCATGAGTTAATCACATGGCTGCTCAAGAAGTTTTGTGGATACACTATAAAATTCACCTTTTACACAGGAATCAAGTATCATCACCTTACAGGAAATACAAGAACAAGAGTAGTGTTCTTATCTGTAACATTTAAAACCATTTTCAAAGTTACACATTGAAATCCAAGGGATGTTAAGAGAATGGATATTCTTATTGACTTGCTTCATTTCATCTGTAAGTGTGGAGCTGGCGACAGTGGAATTGGTAGAAAAAACATTTTCTGAAGAATTAGGTATAAAATAGAGAGAAAACCATACTATAAGAAAAGATGGGGCTTGAGCTGCTGTTTCTAAAGTTCAGGTGAGTTTCACTGCAAGTCAATGACAATAACATGAGGCAAAGGTCTTTCGGGAAAACTCACCTGCAAAGGAGACATTCAATACCTTGTTCATGTAATCTTGTGCACACAAGCCTCAGTAATTAACAGTAGTGTTATTCTTTTTCATTATTTTTTCTTGTATCATAACTACATCTCTAAAAATATTTCACCAGAGACTATGTGATCTACTAACTTTTTTTCACCAGTGTGGCATCGCTGTAAACTTTAAAAAGCCCCCAAAATGACATAATTCCAACTCTTAATATTGTGAGAGCAATGCAGTAGAAACCTCAATCAGGGCTCCTACTCTCATTGAAATACATCCTGATTTAGTGACCATCCCGTTTAAGGAAAGTTTTCCTGAACCGTCACTTAATGTAAACCAAATGTTCTCTGCAGCTCCTTCCTCCTACTGAAGCATTTTGACCCTTAGCCACCATATTAACACCTCTAATTGTAACTGACAGGGCAATTTCCTGGTTGCCATTGTGTGAGACAAGCAGCGAACACTAGCCACAAGCGATTTATGACCTTTGACTATCATATTAACTCTTTTAATTGTAACTGACAGGGCAGTTAGGCCAAAAAGTGTCCCAGCAAAGCACTCCAGGCAGTTGTGAATGTCCCACTAAAGCCAAGGAAGGAGTATCCACTCATTAATGGGGAGGGATTGAAATGGAGAAAGAAGGGGCAATACCTGAGGCTGGACACTCCTCAAACTCCCTGTAATCATCACTGATTATTTTTTGCTTCAATTTGCCCTAACATTCTCTGCTAAAAGTCAGAACTACTTTTACTGAATGCAGGAAATTTACTTTTAACTTTTGAAGAAAATTTCCAAAAATGTTCTCAGTATTCCTGTTCCTAATGAAATTATTTTAATGTCAAAAAATTTCAAGTTCTTTGATGAAAAAGTTCCTCAGTCTTTTATGTTTGAAAATTTAAGTGTTCTTACATTGTTTAAATAAAAACAACTTTCTAGAGTCTTGGAGAGCATGTAAAGTTAATGCACCTCTGGCCAACAGCCACTGAAGCATGCTCTAACATGAGACAAAATAAGCGAGAGGTTATCTCAAGTGGAAGAGGGGGGAGTGCTGCAGATGACTCATATCCACTTTTGGTAAACTGGCCTCTAGAGGGTGAAATATTGTACTCACAAACACTTTATCAGGTCTGATATCATCCAGCAGCAGTTGAGGGCACCAATGAGATGCTAAAAAGATTCTCTCTTATTTGTTATTTATGTTTTAGTCCTACATGCATAAACACTGATCATTCAATTTGAGTATTTGGTTATATTTTTTGATCTGCCCTATGGATGGGTTATGTTCAGATAAGGAAAAAGAATGGATACTTTCCTATTGCAATCTATCAATCCTTTTTCCTTCAAAGGAAAAAAAAAGTGAAATTGAAACAAAACCTGTAAAAAATCATAGAATCTATTTTCAGTTTTATGTATCATGTCAAACAACTTTTGTTAAATTTCAAGCACTTTCTAGCTGTCCAAGATTTCCCTTCCCAATGTGAGAAAAAGGAGAAATCCACATTAAATCTAGAAAAACTGAATAGCCTGTGTTACCAAACACAGAAAGTCAGGACACTGAGGAGCTGAAAGAGATCCTAGTCCAAGAGTGCATTTTCACAAATGCCTCTTTTGACAGCTTTCCCCCTACATTCATCATCTTGTTCACAGAGCAGCCCTACAAACAACACATCAGCTTAACTGAGAATGAAATTACACATTATAGACAACATAATACCTTGTAGACACCAGAACAGGAAGATCTTCCTTCCCTTCTTATTTTCAACTACTCTTCCTCCTCCAGGCTTGACCTGACCCTTTCCATGTGCCAGCAGGAGCATGTCTCTGCTGAGCCAATTCAGCCCACTTTCCCCTGTAAAAGCACACAGACACTTTTTGGTGGGTTCACTTTTCTGCCAGCTTAGTGAATGGAATCAGCTCAAGTTCCTCTGAGAGAGGGAGGGTTACATGGCCATCAGACAAGAGACAAGGGAAGGAGGGATACAAGCTCTCTTTTTTAGAGACACTGCAACAGATTTAGGGCTAATCAAGCTCAAAGTATAACATGCAACATCATCCTGAGAGCCAGTTACAGACAGAACAATGCCAAGAGAAGACATATATAGCACTGCATCCTTAGTTAGAGTGTTTCATTATTATTGCTAATAGGTTTTATATGTTACCTTAACATTGACATAAATGTCATCAAGTAATTTTTAAAAAAAATTTAAAGTATCCAAGTAACAAAGGACTCTGTCTCATTTTTTAGAAACTGCCTTATAATGATCTCCACAGCAACATACAATCCTTCTGTGATTTCTTTCAATGGGTCTTCAGTGTCCTTGAACAAGTTTACCATCTCACAAGTGATCATAAATGAATGGATTTGTGCTCTTTCAAATCTCTTGATACACTTTTTCTGTCTCCTGCAGACCTTCAGTTTAATGTTGCTTCCTAGATATCTGTTCAAGATTTGAGATACACAGTTTTATTTTCAAAACCACTTAGTCTACATAACTTCATGAATACTATTAAATGAGACAAAACCTTGTAGAAACATCACATAAGAGAAAATATTTATTAGGGTTGTTTCTTCTTAACATTACTGGTTACATTAAATTCTGACTGTTGGCATTCAGGTGCTTCCACCTTGCATGTATTCTCACATGTAAGGATAAAGGAGATGGTGGCATATGAGCTTTGAGCTCAGGCCAGCTTTAAGCAGCAAATTTTTGTACTGGTGCAGCTTCTCAGCAGTGGTTAGTATTGAGGAAAAGGAAACAATTTCACATCTCCTACTTATGCACTGATAAGACCAGAGTTCTCAGCTGTGCAGCATGAGAATTAGCAATAAATGTAGAGAAGACCAANTTATAAATATAAAAGAATTTGAGGGGAGGATTATTTGGGAGGGCCCCAAATATTCGCCTGCTACTAAAAGCTTTTCTATGATGGGAGAAAACAAATAAAAAGGAAGTCCTCATCATTAATAACATTTCCTAAAGCATTCTTATCAGTAAAACTAATATGCCCCAACCTACCTTGCTTTAAATGGTTTCCCCTCAGCACAAATGCTTCTTTTTAAAAAAGCCACCAAAAATACCCCGTTATGTCTTTCTGTCAGTAGCACAACAGACTATCAAATTAGAAAAACTGAAAGTGAGAAAGAAATATAAAGTAAGTTGGGATGAAAATTGCTATTTCTCACCTTTCTCTGTCATTTCTTTTTAGTCAAATTATCTGCTTTGCTTCTTTTATTTAGACACATAAATCTGTAAATAGGCTCCTAATTTTC
Organism: Peucedramus taeniatus; assembly: GCA_013400575.1. NCBI lineage: Eukaryota > Metazoa > Chordata > Aves > Passeriformes > Fringillidae > Peucedramus > Peucedramus taeniatus. The sequence goes on from WBNO01013590.1 coordinate 19,543, forward strand.
TGATTGCTTTATGTATGTGATAGTAATTTAATTAAGAATTTAATAGCACCTCTTTTTAAAATTGTGTTCTTAGGAACACAAACCTGATTGAAGCCCCAAATGTCAGGCAAATCTTTCTGTCTCTGCATTATTGCATGAGAGAATATAAACAAACTCTTACATGAACCTCTTCAACAGGGACATACTCTAAATTGCTACCTGCTTAATAAACCTCTATGGAGGTCCTAAGCTGTTTCAGATGAGAGTAGATGTTTGATCAGATGCACAAAAGTTATTTTAAGTAAGCATGCAACTATCTTGTCTGGTCTTTCAACAGCTAGATACTTCTACAAAAACCCACAGGAACAGGGGGAATTCTACTTTAGTAGACTTTGCAAGGGTCCTGGAGGACTTGCTAAGAATGCTAAATAAACAAGGTCTCCCATTCCACCCAGCCACAAAGAGCTAACAAGCCCCGTGCCCCCCTCCCTGTCCTCCGTCAGGCTGTACCTCCCACCAGCAGCCCACACTCATCAATACACAGGAGCACCAGATATCACACACCAGATCCTGCTGTGATGAGCAAACACCAATCAACAGCCCCATTAACCTCCAGAGGACTGTATCGTTTGTTTACAGTAAATACTAGAGCACTGCCATGGGAGGGATGAACAGGAAATGCTGAGGAGGCTTTTCACCCTTCTGTTTCAGGAACATTTGGAAGTTTGGGGTTTGTGTGCAGGCCAGTCTTGGGTATTGTTTTCTTCCTTTTAAAAAGAAAACAACCTGATGAAAATTCAGTTGTTTAAAATTAACAGTAATGTAAGCTTGGTTGGGTTTTTTTTGTTCAAGAACCTTCAATCAAAATGACTACATTTTCAAAAGCAACTATTTACAAACAACTTATACAGCATTTTTCATGGGATTATCAAGGGAGAGTGCTAACTGTCATTAACTAAGCATTATCCAGCTTTCTGCAGATGTTTATTATTGTTCTCCAGCCCTTCAATTCTTTGCTCTAACATGTACTAAGTGAACTGGAATTCCCAAGTTTTGCATCCAGGACCGGCAGACTGTGGAACGGATTTGGGTGAATACTACAGCTTATAGAAAAGAACAAGATGTTGGGAGAGGTTTAGGGAGAAGATCCAAGAAAGTCTGAAATCCACCCTGTACGTTGTTACCACCTGAGTGGCACACTAGAGTGAGTCCCCCTCTCCTAGACACTTAGGGGGAAAGATTGCTTCCTCCTCTGCATACCCTTTGCATACTGCCTATTGACTGCTCTGTTTGGAGACCAGATTCGCTTCTGACCCTTTGTTAACAAAGACAATATCATTTATTATTCACACATATCTGCAGTCGGAAGACGCACACTGCAAGTAGCTGATCTCATTCTTGGCTCAAGTAACATGTGACTTGGACACTAGTCCAAATGTTGCTCTTTTTTGCTTGGAACCAGTGATTAAATGGAAAAGAAAGTCTTAGTAGCCTAGCAGAAATTAGCTTGAGTTTGAGCTCAGGGGGAGAGTTGAGTTTCTTATCTTGCAGGGCTGAGGTGAGCTGTAAAAGAGTAGTTGAAGGATGACTATTAACCAATCTCTAGGGTGGCTAAGTGCCTGGCCAAAGGGAAGGGGAAACTATTAGACTGGGCAATGGAAAAGTATCTGTACTTTTTATTAGTTATTTTTTCAAAATAAAGAACCAAGAAATGATTCGTGCAAAATGCTCATCATATGTGGGATTTAAATTACTAATACATTAGTAAAATTTTTTCTACATGACTCAGTGAAGTTTCTATACAGGACAGGCATCAATTTCTTCTAAAATCCCTAAAAGTTTTGAATCCACTGCCAGGCATGTTTTTAACAGTTCAGATGAGCCCCACTTATCACCTCAGAAATGAGGGGAAGTCTGTTATGACAGTTAACCAAAAAACAAACTACATGTCAGCAGCTACATGACCACAGCATTCCAGTGTTGAATATAGCTGAACAAAAGCATTCAAATTTCCAAACTAATTTTCAAAATGTTTCAACATTGTGGTATGTATTTATCTCTATAAGCCCTGGCTCCTGGACACTTTTCCAAGTAACATTTTTAATGCATTCAAATTCACGTATGCTTGAGTCCACCAACAGAAGTATTTGTAAGACACAGCGTACAATGATAAGTGGACAAATGTTACATGGTAAAATGTTTATAGAAACCAGGTTGAAAGAGCTTCTCAGTGGTTGCACCTCTTCATCCACCCTTCCATTAACTTAATTAAGCTAACCCATAGGTTTACAAGCCTGGGGGACCTAGAGAACTTGATCTGAAAAGAAAAATAAAGGGTTTAATCACTGGGACAGGTTTTCCAGGTTGTCATGGCTCTAGTGTTTATAACCTGCACACTTACATAAACCCAAACTTCCATTACTTGCCCAAGAGTCTCAGATCAATATTATAGATAAAGGTAAAGCTTAAGGTAAACGATTACCCTATAAGATGATGGGAATAGTAATTTTAGTGAACATCAAACACATTTGGATACAGTAAGCTTGCACAGACATAATAAATTCATCAGCTATTTCTGCTGATTGATCTGTATTCCAGTTTAATTAGCCATGAAAGAGTCAATTTTTTTTTCTGAAGCCTTTCCTCCCCCCCTTTTTTGTTACAGATCACTGCCACAAAGGATAATCCCCAGCTGTCAAGTTAAGGAAATTTAAAAGGTAGGTTCTAAAAAAAATCGTTACCAGTCATGAATTCATTTTCATATATACCAGTTATACTTATTTCCCAATTACTTTGGTTGGAAAATCACATCTGAAAATAAAGTGATGCCCTTAAACTATTGTTTTAAAATAGGCTTTAAAATACTTTGAAAGCAGAGTAGCTTGATATAGTGGAAATAATGATGTAGGAAGCCAGAAGTTCTGTGGAGTGGCACAAAACCTAAAATCTTGCTGTTGGTTGGCTTTCAGCAAACATCTTTAACAAGTGTCAAATCAGCACTGCAGATCTGTCTGGCATAAGAAAGGACAAATCTATTTCATAGAGAGGATACTACTTCATTCCAGAAAAACAAATAAATGAAAAAACCAATGCCACAAATGCAATCAGAAAATTCACAAAGAGTATCCGTGTTTGTTTTAACTTGACACTACAAAAGAAGAGGCAAGGAACAATAGTGAGGTCCAGCTGTTGTTTTTCTTGAAGAAGTCCCAGCTCCTCATGCAGAGAAACTACACTTGAGATGAGCTGGCTGAGACAAATTTTCTGTCTACACTTTAAATGGCAGCTGGTTATTAAATGACTCCCAATAGGATGAACACTTGCTATTGACAATAAGGTAATATAAGGACCATGCAGCGCAATCAGGATGGGAATGTGAATGAAAAATCTTTAATCTGAAATTACAGCTGTCAGGGCTATATTATAAAACATGAAAGTTGCATCTGCACTTAGAATTAATGTGTCCCAAAAGCCAAGTTTCTCATAAAGGGCATCTTGCAGATACATCTTTTATAAATAGACTACTGGTCTTCCGTAAATCAAACTGAACCGTAGCCTATACTGAGGAATTAAAAGGGTCACCTCTTCTGGGGTTGGTTTTTGTTGAACAGTATTTGGTAAAAATGAACATTGATTTACAAAGTCCAACAGATACTGGTAGTAGTATTACTTTATAATGATATTCACTGACTCCAATGTGTCAAACAAATTACTTCAGTTCTTCTATCATCAGCCTCCGTGTATAAAAGCATCTTTTTCAAAGTACGGAAGCATTTTCAAAGGAACCGCTATTTAACAATCGGAGTTAACAGAGCGTTGAACAAACAAATATAGTACTTTTTATTTCACATAGTTCAGATAAATGGGCTAAGCTCCCTGTGAAGGCATGCTAAGCCTAGTTTGATGGAGCCAGTTTAAGATCAGACATATAGCAAAATTAGTTACCTGCTCTATTCCATGGCCCCATAGCTCACAAGGATCCCTCCAGTTCATTTCCCCTGAAATGGCAGAGCTGTCTCCATAGGCTGAATCTTTACATACATTTTGTGACAACTCATCCTGTGATCAAGAACAAGTCATATTTCTGCATTTAGTGATAACGGGTTTTGAACATCTCAGGAAGCCAGTAAGAAAAGATCCCCAAAAAGTCAGTGTCACTCAGAAATTCTTTAATAATTCATGAGGTAAAAAACCCGCCTTTGACACTAGTCCAGTGTATACAGTAACAGGAGACTGAATTTAGTTAAGGTGAATGGCTCCAGCTACCAAAACTTTAAAACTAATAACCTTAATGGTGCAGATTATGAAAAAGATGCACACTCCTACAGTCTTCATAAGGGTGAATTATTGAATGAAACCCAGTAACAAATATGGCCGTAAGAGTAGAATTCCAGTGTAACGGTATTCTCTCCTTCTTAATTGGGGTTTGAGCAATGCTTGGTGGAAATGAGAGGTCACAAGTTTTCTGGTCCCTTTGTTCTCATTAACCAAGTCTTCCACACTCAAGTCTAAACATATGACTCAACTTCCACTTAAGAGCCAATTTATTACCATTTAAATTCTTCCTGCTTTGTTATGCCCCACCCAAAGTGCTGTCAAGATGCAAGAGCTAAGTCACCTGCACTGACTCTGCCTCTGCCCTGAAAGCAGCCAGTGTGCTGCATGCCAGTGTTAACAGACCACTGGGTAGTTGAGATTAAACCAAACAAAACAAAGCAAAAGAGCATTTCATTGATGAGAAATTAAAAATCACTAATAAAAATTAAAATCAGCTGTACATGCTATGAAGAGCATTTGCCAAAGAAATTAATTAACCTTGCATAAATATTTTTTTGTACTCAGATACAAAGTAATGTTATCTTTCCTCTATAGGAGTACAGTGGATAGGTCAAGACCAAGTGATGAACTTTTAGAATGCAATTCTAAAAATCAGTTGCCTGATCACAAACCAAGAGGTCTGCCATTTCTGTTATATAAAACTAAAAGTCAGATTCTGTAAGGCCAAAGATGATGATTAACAGGAAGATATAATTAAAACATTTTTAGAATAGCAAATTGAAATAGTGTTCTCTGCAGCCTGATTAATTAAAGTAGGCATACCATTCTCAAATTAACTCTAAATTCAATTAAGAGCTTTTTTACCCTTCACCTCACAGCATTCAGAAGGTTACTTAGATGTTTTGTGCCATCATCCAGAAACCCCTAACCTTCAGAATGTGGTAAACAAATTTATGGGAAAAGGCCCTGAAAAAACAGTAAAATGAAGGCTCAAAAATACATTTTTCAGAAGTTAATTTTCTTTTACCTTTCACAGCTATGGTGTTTTTTTCCTCACATTCCAAATTATTTTATAGTGCCTCTCAACTTTGTTAAATTCATCACATTTCACCCTTGAAGTATCTTAGAGCAGGGTGTTGAGTTCCCCTAAGGTATCAGCTGAAAAGGGCATTAGCATCTGTGCTGCAGGCACATATAATCATTTTCATTTGTCTACCATTTCTCAGATAACTCTCCCTGAGAGTTATCAAATACAAGAGTAAGTCAGTCTAGAATAATGTGAAACAACATCTGTGAATATAACTTTTAAGGAAGAAATCATATTTGAAAAAGAAATGAAGTTGCCTTAAGGAAACAATTTCAGGCTTATGAAATTGAGAGAGATCAATGAAGAATTAAAAAGAATATTTTTAAGGGTTCCAACAAAACAAATTAAGATATTAAAATCTCAGTAAAGTCAGCAAATTAATACAATCCTCCTAAAAACAAGTAAAAAAATTCTGTGTAAATTCAGTCAGTTCCCCATGAAAAGAGGCTGAGAAACTAAGATACTAACTCATTATCAAATCTCTGGGTATGAATTTATTCAAGGACAGTCAGCCCTAAGCATCCCTCCTACTTACTGTTAAAAAAAAAAAAAAAAAAAAAAAGAAAATCCGCAAAATTGAAGATGAAAAGCACGAAAGGCACATGTGCATTTGAGTTTTGTTACCTGGCCCATTTATTTGTCTTATCTATCTGGGAGGTCTTGTCTTTTAAAGATTTTAAGCTTTTAAGAGTGGAGGCCATCATTAGCTTATATGTTTGCTTAGTCTCTAGCATAGGAGAGTAAGACTGGCTGACAGCTCTAGGCCACAAATACAATTAGGATTTAAATAAAGAGTCAATTTGGGTTTGTAACGAGACTCATGTGAAAGGGCTCTGCAGCAGTCATGCATCTATAACAGACAGGGAAGCAAAGACAGATTCTTTCATACTTTTGGAATAGCTTAGACGAATTATTTTCAATGGGAATGAGATTTTAAAAAAATACAGCAGAAAAGGCCTTAAGACAGATGAAAGAAATAAATGAAGAAAGCATTTTGAAGGTCTGTGAATGAATTTTTTCACCTGGCTCATTTCTTTGATTCCCAAGCACAGCAGTATTCAGCATGGTCAGAAATCCATGAACCAGTTAAATATAAAAGGTAGCACTGTTTGCTTGAGAGGAGCATCCATTCTAACTGAAAATTAAAAATCTTATGCATATGCAAAAAACCAACCCCAAATAACTAAAACCTACAGGCTGTAGCCTCATGTGTCTCCATTAAAGTAGAATTAATGTATCAGATTATGGAGTCCAGCCTTGCACCACATATGCCCTTTTTGAGGCTCTCTGAGAGTGCTCTTTTAGGCCACTGGGTCATGTTTTCAAGGCTTCATGCCATCAGTCCATTTAATTCATGATAAAGCTTTGTTCTACCAACATTTTAAGTGTCATATTTATCTTCCAAGAACTTTGAAGCACAAAGAGAAAGGCTATTATGTAACTTATTCCTACATTTCTCCACAGTAGTATATGTATGGGAGCATTTCCAGCCAGGAGAATTAATCCCACATGCATTTAAGATGTCAGGCAAACTTTATTTAGTACCCAGTCACACTTGAATATTCTCTATTCCACTTGAAGCAAAACTGCAGACAATCTTTTTGCTCTCAGTAACAAATGCTACCACAATTGAAATATCAAAGCGCTCTTTGTATCTGAGACATAGCTTCTCTGGACACCTTGTTTCCTGCTGAAACAACTGGTCAAATTTTTTTGCTTAATCATAAAGCAAGGGTCAGAAGTCCCACAGTGGGAAATGTGCCAGGTAAATTAATTACACAGAAAATTCCCTGTCTTTACCTAAAGGCTGGCTGTTTCTATTAGCAGATGTTTCAGCCAATCTCTGACTTGAGGAAGAGAAAGAGAGGCAGGAGGAAGGGCTGAACATCCCAGGAATGAGCACGGCATTGTATCACTCATTGAATAAAAAATCCAGACAGTTTCTAAATGAATTAGTTTGTTAAAATTAAATTCCTTGTGAACTGAGAGGTGCACCCTCAATTTGAGATTTGGCTCTGAAGTAAAGCATATGGATACAACAGAATACATTTTGCCATGGTAAGTTTGGACTTGGAAGATGAACCTCCAGACAGAAAATACATTATTCCTTGCCTCTCTTGTGTTATTCTTTTTGTTCAGGAAAAGAAAACTTTATTTAAGTAATACTGCACAACTCTGGCAAGAAGTACTTCCTAAAAGAATAGATTTTCAGCTTTAAGGAGCTTCTATTATTATTCAAGGTGAACATTTTTGAAACTGCTTTTCCAACATTTCCTTAGTCTTAGACTAAAGAAATCAAAAGCTAAAATTTTTAGAAAACCTGGCAAACCTGCAGCTCCTAAATCTGATAGCCTGTCCCCAGCATCTTCTTTTTCTTTCTTTACCATAAGGCAACCAGAATGAGAGGCTGCAGCTGTCTTCTGTGCAACGGCACTGTCCAGAGCCTGCCAACTCTGGGGCTGTTCAGCACCTTCAGAGAACCCCAGCCACACAATTTTTTTTGTGTAACTCTGATTCCCAGAGCGTTCAGTACGGGATTCCTTGGCTCCAATCACTGTCAAGGAAAAAACGAAAGCAGTTGTTGCACTTGCAGAGGTGTCCAGATGGGTGGTGTAGTGGGACCTCAGCAGACACATTTTAGAAAGGGAAGCAGGATTCCATTTTCCCCCTCTCACCTCCCCTGTTGTTCAAGAAGCTCACATGGAAGCACAGGAAGAACGGCTGCCAGGGAGAGGGAAGATGCCACCATGGTTTTCTTTCAAAGATTTCAAAAATGACATTTCCAATTAAAAGGGTTCCTGCTTGGACTTATAAACAAAGTTCTGCAGCCCTGCCTGGTGCACTAACTGTATTTTCCACACGGGCATATATTGCATTTACAAAGTAATTGTTCTGGATATCTCTTTCCAGGAAAAGTATGCCAAAAATCTTAAATACATTAACGTCATCTTACTGTGAAGCAAGTTAATCTTGTGAAATTATTTTTCTTGTTAACTAACTACTGTACAGAACTAAATTACCAAGAAAATCAATTACAATCTAATCAATACAATCACATTTGTATTACAATTCATACTTTAAATAAAAAAATGTTCTCATTGGAGCTTCAGCTTATTTTTTAAAAAGGGTTGATATAGCACTGTGTCTTGTATTTGAAAGCTATCTTTTCCTATTAATTTGCTTTGAACAAACAAGCAAAAATGATGAAAATCAAAAATCAAGTTCTTGCTCATGCCTCTCCCACACATTTTCAGCTGTGTGCGCAAGCAGTTAAAACATGCAAATGCGGTTTGGAGGAAATTCGACATCTCTATTATAGATGAAAGGTAAACAAAAGCAGATGAAGGATTAGTGCAATTCCAAATTTAAGATATTGCTCTCAGTGACTTATAATAAAGTGGTGTTGCATACGGTGGCATGTTTTAGATGACATTTCAATTGTACAAGCAATTTGCATTCTATCTGACATTAAATAACGTTCTCATTATTATGAATTCTGGCAGCATCCCCGTCTCCATAGCATAAAGATATGAACTACGAGGCACATCTTAATGAAGGGAGTAAGTTTTCCTGTCAATCTGAAATGCAAGACAAGGCTGTACCTGGGCTAAACCTCTGGTAACATTATTGTGAGTTGCCCACTTCTGACATAGTACAAATCTTCAGCTAAAGCATTCTTCTTATTAAATAAAGATCTATAACTGAACACATGTATCTGTAATATCACTACAATCCAAAGAAAATTAAAAGACAGATTATGTCCAGGATATTACATGCACCACCACAGAGCACTGTGAGAATCTGGTATGATCCTGTTGCTAAGATACCTGGCTAATGCCACGGAAACAAGCCCTTCGTACTAATCTAGCACAATCCATGCATGCTTCCACATATTTTGGCAGGGGAAAGTAGGAGTCCACTGACAATGGCTTGGGATATTGCTAGCCAGTGCTCCTGAATTTATACATTTTTTATCTCTTGCTGGTAAGCTTCAGCAATCTGAGCGAAATAAGAAATGTAACACTCTGTTAATGGCATTTGGTTGCTTTATGCCATTTAAAACAAGTAAGATTACTTTTTATCCTCCTACATAGTCAATAAAAGTTGCTTAAAAAGGTAATTATTTAAGTGCTTTTGGTTGCAAAATTGCAGTGCTCCCAAAAATGACTGTTCTTAATCTTTGTGATTTATACTGTAATATGCACATAAATGACTATCTGCATTTGCTGTCTCCATTGCTGTCTTCAAGGAGACTCGAACAGTTTCCTCGGGTGCATACTGAATAAGCAATCCGACAAAGTGGAATTATTTTAACACAAATAACTCACAAGTCTGTACTATTTAAATCTGCTTTGAGACTCTTAGCCCATGAATAGCTCTTTGCCCAGTAGACTGAAAAAAGAGCGAGGAAAAGGGAAAGGGGAAAATAGCAGCAAAAACCAAACAAACCTAGTCATTCCATGATGTGTGTAAAAATCTTACACAAAAGAAAACTGCTTCATCAAGCAGCCTGGCTAGACTGCAAACTTATGGCCAAGCAACATAAGCGTTATACATATTCTTTTTAAATATAAAAGAGGCATGTCTTCACTGATGAAAAAGTGCACTAATAAAATTTTCCTAATGTAAATTCAACAAGATTTTTAAAAAAGAGAATATAAACACACTCCCCATCTTTTTTGCAATGCAATCTCCCCTAAGCATCAGTGACAGTAGCTCTGCTGAGCTCAAGTTATGATAACAATAACTTTTGCAGATGTTCATAGCTGTCAAGTGTTATGCACTATAATGTCAGATGTCATAAAAAGTAAAAACAGAAGAATTCCTCTGTAGTAATCAGTTGAAGTTAAGAAGGCAGAGGTCATACATTAATCTCTAACTATAATATAGTACATTGTAGAGGAATAATGGAAATATTATAATAAAATAAGTACACAATTGTGCATGCCCACATATATATTAATACATGAAAGATATTTATTTTTCCACCCTACATCCACTTCCAATTCATTAACAGACCCAACATTTTTTTTTCTGAAAGGAGCACATGCACTTCAGATTGCAGCACCTAGAAATTGTTTTTTTTTAAATTCACTTTAAAATTACAGTTTGTTTTGTCCTACTTTCTCAGTTTTATTCAATTCCACAGACTCCAAAGGCCATTTTTCAAGCTGTAAAAGGACCTTAAAAGATTCCCAGCATCATTTGCAGGGTTACGACGATTGTCATACTCTTTACTACAATTGGAAAAAAACACTAAATTTACTGTCACAGGCCATATAAGATGCAAAAACCCCAATGTATAGACAAATGGCCATTCCTTTATTCAGCATGATTTTTTATCTTTTGGAGTCTTTTGGGACTTTTTTGTAGTAAAACTATTTCTGAATAACTACCTTAGGGCAGGGTACAAGGGTAACTGTATTATAAAACAGGAGCTTGTTCATGACAAAGAAGAAATAAATCAATAACAGGTGCAAGTATCTCAGAAACTGTTACTTCAACATAAATTGTCCCTGTAAGAAGGACAGAAAAATGTTTTTACAAACCTTTTACTTTTTTCAATTCTCACTGGAATCCAAGTCAGAAGAGAAAATGGCTGTTTGCTTAGAATAAAGTGTCTGAGCTATCTATGTGAACCTGACTGTAATGGCAAAGGATGGTGTGGATCAATATCCATCTTCTTCATTCCTGAAGTAATAACTTTCAATAGGAAAATCTATTTACTTTTACTTACCTTTATTTTATTTCATTTTGCTTTAAAGAAGTCCATTCCAGAGGGAGGGTTTAGGTTGCAAACAGGAGTTAACAAACTGATGATTTAACTAAGGACTATAGGCCAGTAATCATGTTATCATTCTCTATAGCCATTGGTCAGGGTTAAGAAGAAACACATTTACTTGGAAAATTTATTTATTATATAAGCAATCAGTATTATGAGCCGTTTAAGGCATACAACCTCCCTATGTATAGCCCATATTGGAAAGGTCAATAAGAACCAAAGGGTAATTTGTCTAATCCTTCTTTACAACGTGCCCAGAACTGGCCAAGCTCCTCTCCTGCAGAAGCAAATGCTCCCAAGAATTACATGGCCCCAAATGGCTGCCTCCTAGCCCCACACCCATGGCAGCCAATCTGACCTCGAGCATCAACACAGCCTTTTCCTAGGAGCTGCTGGCCACCAAAGCCAGCTCCTATACTTATTCAAGAGAAAGTCTGCAATTTCGCAGTGGGAAATTACTTTTTCTCCATTAAAATGCAGGGATGAATCATTCAGTTCTTCTGGAAAAACTTCTCAGATCCAAATATTTTCAAGAAAACCAAATGAAACAAGGATGAGAGGGAGAGGGGAAGAAAGACAAAGGAAACTTTTGTATTTTCCAGTTAAACGAACTGGCTCTCAACAAATTTGCATTTTTAAGATAAATCATAAGGCTCATATGACTTTTCATGCTTTATTGCTTTTATCAGTCGAAACAGTATATTTATTTACTTTTTCAACTCTCTCTCAGCAACAAAACAAAAGTTTATGGCAGCACTTTTGGTGTAATCTAATATTTTTTTATTATTAGTGGTGTTTATTTTAATTATGCTCTAAAATGCTGCATCAGATAGCACAGCATCTTTCTAGTAAACACTGTTTTCAAGCTTCATTCATTATCTAGAGCACAGTGAAAGGCTTACTCATTTTAAATTCAGTTGAGAAGCTGAAGCTCATTAGAAATTTAAAATATTTAAAAGTACATTTGTGTTTTCTGCAGTCACTGATTTCCCTCCCTACTCCTAAAATCACCTAATCCAAAATTAAATCAAGACTGCAATTTGCCCCTTGCTTAATATTAAGCAACCATCTGTCTTTCCGTTATATAAATTTTTGTGACTGTGGTAGCAACAGCATCCCTCACTGTTCACAGCCATGTCAATATTGAAGTCCAAATAAAAGAGGCTGCAAGAGAGACTAGAAAGACAACACTTTATTCACACTGCGAATTTTATTAATAATAATTGCTAATTAATCTTAACTGAAGAAGCAGTGTAAAACCCCATGTCTGAATTCCAGGTTCTTACATAAATCTCAAAGCACTCAGAGTGTGTTTTTGTAACTAAGAAAGAGATCACCAGCATTAAAACCCTGCTTATATCAACTGCAGGATGGGAAATAAATTAGAGACTCTACTCTCTTTAGAATTTGAAGGGAAACATATACTAATATAGATGTAACCTGGTAAGACAATTAATTGCAAATTAATATTTGCAGAATACTAAGGATAAGCAAGATTTCATTGTCACTAATGTCTGCATATTTATTGGAAAGCAGATTGTGTGAGTGTGTGTGCAATGAATAAATGAACCCCAACTGTACAATTTTCCATGTAGGTTATACAAGTAGAATCTTCATTTTTACATCTTTATTTTCGCTGCTATCAGGATAATAGAAAAAAAAATGCAATCACGTACAGAAGTATTAGTGCATATATCGCTTCAACACAGAAGTCAACTATTGAAGCTAAACAGAAGCCACAATAAATCTAAAGAAAACCCATTGACAATTTTATAAAAAATAAAGAATAGTTTCAGTTGTTAAAAGGCACCCAGGGATTAGAAAAAATATTCAGGGTCTTAAAGGTTTTAGAAGGTTGGTGGGTTTGGGTCTTGAAAACAGTAATTTTTATTCATTGGTTTTTACCTGCAACAAATTTTGTTATGAAATTTCATCCACCATTTTATTTCTCCTTATATTGAGCTGAAACTCAAAATAATTGGAACAAGGTAGAGACATCAGGAATTAATTAAGGTTATTGCAGGAAAATCACAATACGTAATCAATGTTTCTGAGCTTAAGTAGTCCAGGTAAAGAATTAGTGCTGCTGTACAGAAGGAGCTGTGTTACAGTAAAATGCAGATGAAATATCTACTAGGGTAAGTAGTGAGTTAGAGGCTTTAGACATAATTATGCTATATATAATTTAAAGCTCAACTTCAAAGCAAGTAAGTGCTATTAATTATCCTCTGCCCAACACAGCTCTTAAAATGTCAAATTAAAAAAGACTATCGGTAATTGTATAAGTTATGGCAAACTAGCTCCCTCCAGCAGTGACAGGAGACAGCAGGAAAACGCAAGCAAGATATACCTTTCCTCCCTGATATTTACAGCTACTTGTTCTTCATGCAGATCAAGAAAGCAATAATGCTTGTACTGAATTTCCTCAGCCCTCTTTCAGGGACTGATCCTGCACATGATCCCTCTGCGAATAACAGCTGCTAGATCAGGCTTTCTTTGGAACTTCACCAAACACTGCTGACCTGCCTTTTCCCTGCCACATCTCTGGGACACTCATACCTGTGTGCAGGAGAGGCAGAGCAGGCGCCAGCGGCATCTGCAGCAGGAGGGGCAGGTACAGGCAGGCAGCCTGGCCCCCTGCTCCTAGACATGTGGCTGAACTGTGTTCCCAGCTTAGCTCCAAAGCCAGGGTAAGGGATTTAATTTGCTCCTGTGCCTCAGTTTCTTAACTTCCTGACTCAGTTTCTCTTCTGCAGGTGGTCAGAGCAGGATGCACAGCAGGAAGAGCACCCTGGGTTCACCACACCGCTCCGTTTCCTCACGGCTCAGGAGCTTTACTGAAGTCTCTTTGCACAGTGAGAGTTTGTCAGATCTCAGTGCCCTGGGTAAAGGGCTAAATATAATAGGCAAATATAAACATATGGGTTACTATGCACAGGAAGATTTACTTCTATAAGCATTAACCTAAAATGGAAATACTTGCATATAATTAAATTTCAAAGGAGAGGAAAAGAAAAAGAAAGCTTGAAATTGCATGTTTAACCTGGGCAATTTTTTTCCTCTCTGAGGCCTGTGTTCAAAATTTAGCTTGCATGCAAAGTGAAAAGGTTTAGAGGCTTGACCATATAAGTACTTATACATATAAAACCAGCATCAAGTTTGTAACCTTAAGTTGTGGGGAAAACACTGTCATAACAGAAGAAATAATGTGCTGGGTAGGAAGGCTGTGAAACCTGCCAGAAGTACACATCATATTCATCCTGGCTCATAGCCATTGCTCACTCATAGCCTCTATAATTCACAAAAATTATACATTAAAAGCACGTAATGAATGTTGAGTTATTTTGAGTTGAATTACAAACTTAATAGGCAGTTGTCATCGTGCCAGATTACTAAAGAGCTAGCAGATCCTTATCCAAGAATGAATCTTTTAAGACACGGTTTCTGAGTAAAGCTGACATGTACAGTAACTTGTGGATATCCTCCCAATTCAGATCAATTGAGTCTTTTGTGCATTAATATTCTTCTTTAAGAATACTGTCCTGGGAAATAAGATCATTTGGTGTAACTTTTGTTTGATTTCAGGGGGAGGCCGCTACCTAAAGATCTTTAAGAATCTGGCCCTTAGGCACTTTTGAAATTGAGAATTAGACGTTCCAATGTTGGATTAATGCCTAAATACCTTTAAAAGTGTGAGCTTTGGAAAATCCCTTTGGGTGCCTATCAGCACCTGTAGGCATCTGGATGCCTCTAAAAATGGCCCCAAATGCCGCTTTAATAGCTCACACACTGCAAGAGGGGCTGACACCCCTTTTCTTTCTTCTGCAATCCCACAGGTGACTTCTTTCCACCTCAATGGCTGCTGCAGGTGTTGGACCAAGCACAGCACTAAACCCTCTCACACACACAGTCGGATGCGAAGCTGCCTCCAAGGCGTGAGGAAGGGGCAAAGCAGCGAATCTCAAATGTCACAGGCTGCACAGCTGAGTGGGCCCTGGCCTTTAATAATGGCATGCAAGGGAGAGGGAGAGGGAGAGGGAGGAAATGCCACTCAAACTCATAGCTCTTCCCCAGGCTTCATTTGACATGGCACAGCTCCATTTTTTTACCTTACAACTAAAGGTGCCTGTAAGAGCATAGTTCCACCAAAATGCAGCTTTCAAGCATCACCCTCCCCAGCCTGGCTATCCTGCAGTGTTTGCTTAGAGGGAGCACTTTACCAAAGCAATCATGAATTCTCACTTGCAGTTATGAGCCTTTTTAAGGGAAAACCAGAGATGCAGAAAGTCCACAGTCAATGAAGTCAGAAGCAGTTAGGGGAAAACACATAAATAGCTTCTCAGCAACCTCATAATTCAGTCAATTGCTACTTGCAATAACTCCTCCAAACAAAATCCAAGCAGCAGGCTTGGGGGATCAAGAGTAAAGATGTCTTAGAAAAGCAAAAAAGCATGTGTATATGTATAAATGGTTGCAGGATCTGGCCCTGTAAACAGCACAGACCACCCCATTTTCTGTCTGGTTGCCATTTGTGCCACCCTCCTACTTATACAGAGCCAGGATTGTCATGTGCCACTCAGCCCCTTTGACTGAAGCTTCATCTGGCCCTAAAAGCAAATTATTCATAATCAGTTTCCACTGCTTTAACGTTGATAAATGTTTCCAATGCAGACATTAACAGCTAGCAAAAAAACCACATGTGAGGATTTTAATACCGGAAAGGTCGTAGAAGTTGCCAAATGACCATGTCTGTCTGCTGATCCCAAACATGGCACTCCTTATCATACACAAAAGCAGAGGCTGCACATACGTGAGCATTAATCTGGTTTAGGTGTATTTTCAAAATCTCTACTTCCAATGCGAGTCCCTTACAATTCCTCATGCTGCTTTTTGCATTCATAACTCATTGGCATTAAAACTGCTGAAAGTTTTGGAACGATGAGTTGAGCAAGAGATGAAGAGAAAGTGAATGGTACAAGGGCTGTTACATTACCCTGTGCTTCTCACATAAAGGAGCTCTGAACATGTTGTCAGACACTGCACTTTTTTCGAAGCAGTTTCACACATGCATTTTTAATCAGGATTATATTTCACACACATCTATCATCACTTGCAAGTGCAGCTAGTCCTTCTTGAAAACATATCAGTTCTCTGTGTTTGCCATCAACTAGCTTTTTCTTTGTATAGATCTACTGTTTGGTGACCCACTAAACTATATTTGATGTATTAGGGAAAAAAACCCAACTCCTTAGGATCAACACTGAAAATGGCTGCACAACTCCCTTAATACAAGACATTTTCTGAGATCATCTTTATTGCCACACAAATAGTCTTGGTTACTTACCTTAAATTATTCACTAAAATAAAAATATGATGGATTATCAAACCTGCAATCATGTCAGAACTACTTTGAAAGCTATATATGGTTTTACTGAGCCTATCAATTTTGTACTGTACCGCTTTTATTCACTTCCATGACTGTTCTCTACATGGAACAGACAAAATGCAAAATGCTTGCTCTCTTGTACCAGGAGACACAGAAGGAATCCCCAGGTACCCGATGCCAATGAAACAAAAGTCAGTGGTGAGCAAATTTATAAACACTTGCAAAGGCTTTAACCCTTCCTGTTCTCTTTAAGACGGAGAGAATTTACCTGACAAGCAAAGATGCCAATGAAAGAAATCCTTAAATTTCAAGTGAATGAACCAGGACCTGAAGACTAGCAAATTTACAGTAATGTTTACTTTTGGGGTTTTCCAGAGTTAGATCCATGTACAATTATTCTGCCATATTTTGGAAATAGCCCAAAAAAATAAACACTCACTACTCAGAAAGGCAGCATGCTCAAACTTCTCCAGACTAATGTACTTATTTCTATTTTAATGTACTCATGACTAATCTCTTTTATGAAATGTGTAAAAATTGCAGATGGAGCTGACAATACAAAATTAAGAAAAAAAAAAAAACAAGCCCACAGTCGTTCTCACTTATTGTCCACTCAGTGAGGGAAAAAGGTTAAAACAATAATCTCAAATTCCTCATGAAAAAGGAATACAGTAAGCATAAAATTGCTGGAGTTCTACAGAAATTAAGTGGGATTTTGTAGAAATTAGTACAAAAAAAGGTAGCATTTACCATGTAATCATATACGTTCCATAGGCTCCTCACAACTATCATATGGCATATAGAAAGGGTATAATTTTTTTCTAAAAGATGATTTCAAGCTCCCATAGAATATAATAACTTCTCAAAGAAATGTTTTCTGGAAAGAATATCATTTATTTGATCATATGAAGTGAAAGTGAACCTAGAAAGTTTTTAGTATTTCTGTTGACACTTTATTTTTCTTTCTTAATGTTCTCATTTCCCCTTTCACCAATAAAGCTGTTTTAACAGAAGAGGCTTTTATAATCTCTTGAATGGTTTTGGTGAGGGTTTTTTGTTTCCTTTAATTTTTATTGTAGCACCATGATAACATCATGTAAAAGATGCTTTAAACATTAAAATGCTGTTCCACTAGGGCATAGCATACTTCAGATTATTAAAGCTTGGATCTTAAAATAGATGCAACCTAGAGAGGATGTCATGGAAGGGTTTCAATGAAAACATCACTTCACCATGTAAAAATGTGCTGCAGCAAAGCCTTTTCAAAAAAACTCGTTTGGCTGGGAACTACTGTATATCGACATATGCCCTGAAAAATACATACCAGCACCAATTGCACAGGGGCATTGTTCACATGAAGTAACCATATCTATATGTTGTCAAGCAACTGGTAGTAAAAGAACTGAGTAAAAGGCATTTGAAATATGAGATGACTGAAAATACCACAGCTGATTTTTTTATATTCTCTGACGGTTGAGAACAAAAAGACTTTCAGACAAAGAATTTAGACTCTATACCATGGTGTTTGACTTGCAAAATGTAATGTAAAATACTGCCAAATGTCTGACAGGACAAAAATACATTGTAAAAGAAATGTTTTTTAGAAGTATAAATACAGCTCTTTTGGAAGGAACCCCTTGTTCTGATGGAACAATCTGACAGGATTTTTCATTATATGTATCTTGTCATCAGCTTAATCACAACCTCCTTATGAAACTATCTGGAATCACAGACCCCTAACAGGAAAAAGCAGAAATAATATTATTCCAGCATTATCTCAGTTTCTAACAGACAAATAAGTAACTTCAAAATGGCAGGGTTTTAAACATACGGAATACTATGTAAAGACAGGTCTTTCTGAGCACTTCACTTATAATACCTAGATTAAAATCTCTTCAGAGCTTCTCCAAATTCTGCTATTATAATTAGCATCATTATTCACGAGTGCCTCTAAAATTTTTCCTCTTCAATGATTCAAAACTCTGTTCTGCTCTTTCCCTCTCGGAGGCTGAAGCCCAGAAAGAAAAGGTCTCACTCCTTCTCTGTATTCTTTCTTCAACAGTAACTTACAGTGACTTAGGCAGACAGCCCTGCAAGGGAGACAGGATGATGGTCAGGGTGAGACCTTGAGGCTCCCTGGGCATGTGCAGCTCCCAGAGGAGGGCTGTCACCCTCTGCCCAGCACCAGCTTGAATGGATAACTCCTGTAATTGTGAGCAACAGCTCAGGCAAGGGCAAAGCAGGGTGGAAGGCTATGCAAAAAGACAGGAGAAAAGAGCCTGAACAATTTTTTTTTTCAGAAACAGTAGTGGAAGGGAGACTGGGAAAGCTTACAATACTTACCCAGGTACTTTAGCCCTGGAAGGAAATTGCCTGTGTAGATCTTCAGTGGTAAGCCTAATGGGTTTCAGATTAAAGGCAAAAGGAATAAATTTGGCTGGCAGCTCTGCCCAGGAAAGTTACAGCCAAAAGGAGACATGAAACATAATACTCTTTCATCAGAAATGCAACTTTTTTCCAAACTCACACGGTCTTTTCCACTGGTCTTATCAAACAGAAACTCAAAATATTTTAAGGGCAGGGGCAGGAAGAGGAATCTTTTTACTTTAAATGTACCACACTTAATTCTCCAGAGATTGGGAAAAGGGCATCACAGCATTTGGCATGGGCTGTCTATAGGACAGCATCCTGCCACAGTTCAGCTGGCACTCAAAATCCTGGCTTAGGATTTTAAAGTTACAGATTTGCTGTTTCAAGCACTCCTTAACATTACTCTATCTGTTCTAGCCATTGTACTGAAAACTGACTGCCTAACAGCACTGGAGAGGATAATAATAAGGTTTTAATAATAATTATTTCATTTTATTTTATTTTAACAAAATCAAAACCAGATTTTACCTAACCCTTTTCAAACTGGGGGTATGAGATCAAGAGACGGGTGGAAGATCTACTGATAAGACAGACAACATTAAGTCAAAAACTTTGACTTAACCCACTGCTCCTGCCAGTGGATGATGTACAAAATGCAGAAAGAGCTTAATACAGTTTCTTGTTTAAAGGTGAATATTGTTAAACAATAGCAAGGAATTATCATATTTCACATGGAGTTAATGTGTCCTGAATAGTAAGGAAAACTTAGAAGATTCTGTAAAATTATAAGTAGGCAGGAGATTTTTCAACACCGTTACAAAACAATGACAAAACAATGACATAAAAGACTTCTTTCCTGAGGAGGAAGAACCTATTTCTGCAAGAACTTGGTGTTATTCAGAGAGAACAGGGGAAAGAGGGAGGAAGAGTCCCTATGTGTCAAGGACAGCAAAGTGATTAAAATTAAGAGGAATAACTGGCACTGAAAGGCAGTAACAGCAACAGTCACTGTGAATGGGTGAAGGCTACTAGGGAAATCCATGAGCAATATAAATGGTGGTCACTTCACATGGCATGCGACAGCTTGGACAACCCAACTCATCTGGTTTTCTTCTATCTCCACTGGGAGAAGTGGATATGGCTCAGTAAAGACTTCCTTACAAGATGGCCTGTTTGATTTGTCACTCAATGATCAGAATTACCAAGAAAAAATACCTGACCATAAGTGACAAAAGAGAAATGGACAAAAAATTGAGATTAAGGTGTTGCCAGCTTTATTCTTCCCCTCCCTTCCCACCCAGATTCTTTGTGGCTCTGTCTCCCACAGCTGTAGGAGTTTAAGCTAATGAAGAAGTGGTTTGTCAGTACGGAAACTACCAAGCTGAAATGCATGCTGAGACTGAAAGAAACATTTATCCTGCTGAAGGAACTGAAAACTCTGTTTGGATAAAGTGTGAAGCCATGTTTGCCCCTCTGTTTTCCTAGAAAGCACATGAGTCTAAGACTTTTCTGTCTGTGCCTCTAAGAATTGCCTCGAGTTCTCTCCATTTGTACAAGGCTGTCTCATGTATTTGTGAAGGATATTCTCAATGAAATAAAGAGGTGAGAATATCCATCAGTCCAGAACGAACCAAATTAATTACAGGGGGAAAAAAGACAGAATTCCCACAGCATATTTTTGTTTTAGTCAGTTCAGACCATAACCACTCATCCTAAGCAGGACATTTAAAAGAGCAAGAGAGTTTTAGCAGCACATCAATGGCCTTTATCTCTACCACTTCATTTTTCAGTCAGACTAGTGTCTCAAGAAAAACAGCATAGATTGTTTAAAATACTGCATTTTTTCATCACTGTTGAACCAACACTCCTGAGAGAGACCATGAAATTTGGGGCTGGAGCTCTTACTTCTCCACTGGTTAGCCATTTCTTGGTAGCCTAAAAGCACAGATGACGAGCTCCAGATGTGTTAACTACTATGATTTAGTGATGAAGTTATTTTTTCATTATCTTACTCTTTATTTCCACTGATAATGATACGTGGGAACTGAAGTATAAGACAAAAGGAAACAAGAAGAGAGAGATATATTATTGTAAATAAAATCTTTTTAGGGCAAGACTAAATCTAACCCTGTATTTACTGTCATGACCAAGAGACATTAAGGTGTGAAAAACTTGATACTTATCAAGTCTCAGTGAGAAAATAGAAAATTGAGATATGCATAATTTTGGAAAAGAGGAATGTTACAGCTTGTTTAAGAACTAAATTACCCACGTGAAGGAGAGATTTAAGGTTTCTGAGCATGGTCATTGTCACAGCACTTAAGTGTTTCACTCTGTTGCCCCACAGTACTTTTACTATAGAGTGTCTATGGTACTTTTTGAGGGAAGAAAAGGAATAGGTAAATAAACTCCTCTGTATTCACCCAGATGTCATTCAGAGGTCTAACACTGCACATAGTCCTGCTCTACTCACAACTCTATTACATGAAACCCCACCTCTGCTGGAACCACAAAACCACCTCTGAGCTTTTCTCTGTCTCACAGACAAACGGAGGCAGACACACAACCCTAGTACAAAGACCTCGGCACATTCCTATCTAGCCTAAATGTACTAACCTAGTGCTACTCAGATAATTTTCTTTTCTAGTGCTAAAAAATAACTTAAAAATTACTTTGAAAACTCCAATAAAAAAATAAATAATTCTCATTGAGGAAATCATATCTCCAGGTATCACACAAACTTCAATGAAGGGGAAAAAACGCTGTTGAAGTTATCTTTACAATGCAAACAGCTGTATTAAGATATGAGATGAAATCCATGTTGAAGCTTACAGAGGTTTTGTCTTTGATTTCAGCTATGGAATTCATCCTGTGTATGGCTTTGTTCTGTACTTAGAAGAACAGTGAAATATGATCACATGATATGAATTATTAATTACAGTCAACACAGAGTGCTGTGATGCACACCCATATGCAGAATACTCATGGACACATCTCAACAGGTTTGGAGGACGGGTTCTAGGAGAAAGTGCCAAGACAGCAAACAATTCTGAGAACACTTCTGAATTTTCTTTGCAAAAACAGTGCTAGCTTCTTCCATTAGAACAGATTATAAGTTTCCCTGATACCAATTTAGTCAGGAATATCAGAAGAATAATTACAGCCCAGCTCATTATAATCATACCTTGCTGTTCTCACTGACAATGAAGAATAGACAGTATTCTAGCTCAGGGTAGTACTTACTACTAGGCTTCACTCAGACTTGAATTTACTTCCATATGCTCGTGTTTCTTTACTTTGACTTTGTGTCTCCCACCAGCTCAGAGTAAATAGCTGTCATAGGGAAAGAGACCAGGGAAGATGGAATAAGTACTTAGAAGAAAAATCCACTAGGAAACATTAGATAGACAATCTGTAACAAGCTCTGGATAACTTCTAAAACGATCAGAGGCCAAGAGGACATTAAAGCAAAGTGCTATAATAGACACTAGTTCTGTTTTTGCTCTTTCCTTGGCACACACTTAAGGCCATCATCAGAGGCAGAACCCCGAGGTAAGGTAGATGTTCTTGAGAGAGCATTTATTGAGTCATTCTTGTGACCCACTGCTACTGCTCCAGTCCATTTTGCTGGACCAGTCAGACACACATCATCACTTTTACCATTACAGACTCTTAATTGAGGTTATAATGAACTATGTCTCTTCACTGATGTAAGCAATATTCTCTTATATCAGTATGCAAAATTTAGTTCTCTGCTCCAACCCACTCAAGATCCCAAAAGAAAAAAAAATACTGCCTATACCAATAATTTACTAATTTTAAAAGTGGGAAAGATAACAGATTTTTAAAAACCACACACCTTATTTCAGAGTTCATATTTAATAGGCACATCTTTATATATATAAAAGCACTTGAATTTTTGCATCTGGATCTCATCTTTAGTTTGAGAACCTAGAGCAATGAAATACAGCAAAGTTCTGAAACACTATGAGGTGAACATGCTTTTATTTGCAAAAGCTAAAACATTCAGAAAAGTTCTTTTTTTAAGTAGATGGCCTTTGTTATTCTGAAAATTTCTCTCTTACCATTGTAATGAAGAAAATATTTTTAAAATCCAATGTATTTTAGATCCAGTGCCTGCAGTGAGCATAATGATTTAATAGTTTATAATTTTCTAAATCTCTCCAAAGATTTAATGGAAAATGTAAAGTGCTCTAATAATTCTGGCAGGAAGCAACTCCCATATTCGTATAAGAAAATAAGAATTCACAAGGCAACACCATGCAGAACTCCTCTCCTTCTGTACAGTTACTTGCACTGCATCTTCTGATGTTCAGAAAACTGCTTGGAAGGCATCCTTTCTGCTCCTACCATTGCACCTCCTGGTAAGTTAAATAAGGTGCAAATATATCAGGTTTGTTGCAAGTAATAAAACACACTCTAAGCAGGAAAATGCTCACAGTTAATCAGCAGTTGTACCATAAGGAAGAGCAGATGAAGTTGATTTCTGTCAGACTTTTAACGTATAGGGAACAGAACAATTACTATTATAACTCTCTTCTTACTCTATAAAGATACTTTTCCCTTAAAATACTACATCATTTAAAGAAGAGAGAAAAACATATTATACCAGTCACCTCTGGGATTATTTATTAACTTCTCTTTGATACCTTTGCTTCCTTTTGCCTTTATTCCAAATTCTTAACCACCTTTTATGTCATGATTTTTATTTTTAAAAGCACCGTGTTTCTAAACCAGACAATTTGTATGGTTTACTCAGAGATTGAGAGTAACAAATTTCAAAGTATGAAACAAAGAAATAAACAGAAGAGGAGTGAGATCCATTTGCTACAACACTGGAAACATGCAGCCTATCAGTACGAATGTGCTACCATTAGAAATTTATGCCTTGCTGAGTTGCACTTTCCCACTTCACAGCAGTAAAGCCTGACCTCAGAGGAACCACTTGATTAACTTTAGGGATTTGCGGTTTTAAGACTTGCTTCTTTCAGCTGTAAAAAAAAGTATAAATTGGAAAAAAATAAACCAAACAATTTCTCATTTCCTGGTGTTATATCTCAGGTATTTGCCTAGGATGCATAATCAATCTAATGTACTGATGTCTCTTCCCAGTCACTGTAACATACAGAAGGAAGGACATAGGAAACCAGAATTTGTATTTCTAAACCAAAATATCCTAAACTTACCAAGGAAATAGCAGAGTGTCTCACAGGCCTTTCACTGAATCCCAAAATCATCAAGACTGCCATTTACAGCTCTGGAATACTTTTGTCATAGTTATATTTGAGGTGCCCAGTGTTGCACTATTACAAACATGCAGGGCCATTGATGCAAGCTATGAAGGATAAATTCCACAGAGCAGGATCTCACAGCATCTCTGACACCAACTGCAGGTACTGTTATCCTTTCTCTGCTTTACTCTTCTAAATTCAGGCAACCCATAGACTTGCTCTTCAAATTCCAAGAATAAATTGTTGCTTCTTCACTTCTTATACTCCCTTGCATCTAAATTTATAAAATACGTAACAATAGTTATCCAAAATCATTCTGTACTTAGCTTTCATGGAACCTGTCCCTTTATGTGTGTTTCTTCCTCACAATGTGCCAATGAACAGATATTCCATTAGGAAACACATTTGGCTTCTGCAGTGGAGAACCAGGTTCTGTCTGCCAGTACAAGGACAGTCATGTTTCTGTTATCATCCTGAATTAAGCTTAGTTTTCAGACACTTAAAAAAATTGCACAAGATTTAGTTCTGCTAGGTTTTTTTATTAAACTAAGCCTCAGGAAGTTTTCACTTTGTTGCTAACAAATGCATATTTTAATCAAGCTCTAGACAAAGCAGTCAGCAAATGCATTTATTATTAAAACAAACTTCTTTAAAAATTAAAATCTTGACTTATTAAAAAAAAATAAAGACTTTTATGTAGTTTAGTATGCAAGAGTTAGATTGCTTGACCTCTCTTTTAATGACTTAATTAGCTGTACTAAAGCCCAGCTGGGCCTCTGCTGACAACATAGCTAGATATTTCAATCAGGCAGTGTTATGGAGAATAAGTAATAAATGCTACCTTGTCGCCATACAGTCCCAAACCAGAGTGCATGCTGGTAATGCTAAATTTGATCAGTATGCCTCATATTTCAATTAGTCGTGGTCTGAATCACTAAAACTGTGTAATGTGTATGAATTCCTGATATCAGATACAGAGCTACAGGCTCCCACAGTTAGAACCCATTGAGTTTGCTTTTATTAGCAGCCAATTAATGGCCAAAATCTGCATTGCTTTTAAAATTTATAACCTCTATTCCAGCTGCATCCATGGCTCCTAGTATACTGTATACAATCAGATCCATATCGCTGTCACAAGTCAAACAGCTGCAAACTGTATTCTGTCTGCAGAACTGAAAAATCCCTCTATACAGAAGCTTTTTTTTTAACCTCTTAGAAGTTCTTTTCAAAGCCCAGCAGCACCAGTCACTTTGCGACAATGAGCGATTTAATACAGAAAGAAAGAAATCTACACCAAGGTAACCTCTTGGGATGTGCTAGGTTTTCAAACGAATGAAACCCTATCACTTTGGCACAGCACAAGGGCAAGCAAAGCCACTTCTCCTGACCAAGGCTAAGAAAACATAAACATATAAAACCCGACCCTCATTGAAAATTAACCCATTGAAGTCTGGAGGCTCATTAAAAAATCCTGCCAATGCAGAGATTAAAATTTTAAAGTAACTTTCACAAATTAGTAACACTGGAAATTGTAATGTGGTGCCCAGTGATCCTTAAGAGATTACTGCAGAGAAAGAGGCTCATGCCTGCTTCCCCTCAAACGGTTTGATGAATACTTGAAGATTTCTAGACATTATTTTTAGGAACAAGTTTCTATTTCTGTTACTTGAGATGCCAGGAAATTTTGACGTGGTCCAATTCAGGCATAAAGCATAGTAACTTTATGTCCTGGTAATGTCATGTCATAAAGCCATATGATAAAGGCATATCTGACATCTGAAATTGTGCTATTATTTTTTTTAAGTAATTTACCATATGTAAAAATGTGCAGGCCTAGAATATTTTTGGACATCTGATCTTCCAGTGTTATCTGAGACAAACACCGAATGTTTCTGTTCTTTCCCCTGTCTAAGCCACTGACCAGGAAAAGAGGGGAGAATGAAAACAAGAAAAACAAGAAAAATGCTGTATAATTTAATGCTGAAAGTGAACAACAGACAAAAAGTATTCACCTGCTTAAGTGCCTTGATTTTATACGTGGGAGTGTGAAAAACTCTTCTCCAAAAGTAATACACAGCAATAAAAATGTTGTGCTTGGATAATACAAACTGCTGTCATGGCTATTTAAAAGACAATAAAATCCTATTTTGCCAAATTCAAACACTAATAACCAGCATTCTTTCTAACTGCTTAAATACTGCAGTAAGTCTCCTAATGCCACTGTGAAATCATAAGCTAGTACTTCAAAGGTGTTCTATCTGTTTCAAATTTAATCTTCACTGGTATGTCACAACTCATTTCATCCCAGAAGCTTTCAGATGCAGCATAGTGGCATTTTTGTTGTCCTAGGCAACCTGAACCAAATTGTTAAATACCTGTCTGGTGCCCCCAAAATGATCACAATAATATTGCTTACAGCATTTACAGCAGTGGCTATCTTGAAAAATTACACTTATTCAACTCCTCTTAGTTAAGAAAAGAATCCAATCATTTGATTCTTACCAATGCAGAGGAAATATGTTGGAAACATTTTATGTTTTTAAACAGATTTTTTTTAAAAATTCATATGGAATACAGTAATCACACAGCAGGGTGTTTATTTTGTAGCTCACTCAGCTCCTGTGAAAGCTAGAAGAAGTGAGTGGAATGTATAAGACAATCAAAGGGATCATATAGGTGTAAAACTGGTGCAAAAAGGGTAAGAGTCACACCTGGCCATAATGGGGGATGGTTCTCCCTACGTTACATGCATTATTGCACATAAGCACATATGTGACACACATTTCTAGACAGGCATCTTTTTGTTTTTCACCTGAGAATGCATAACTCATATTTCTGGATTACTAGTTTGAAATTATAGTAGAAAAACAAAATAATAAAAGCATCTTACATCTTAACAAATCAGATTGGTATTTCATGTGATTGGTTTAATTATTTTACCTATCTCTTCATATTACAGCTTTCTGAAAATCTGGACAAAATAGGTAGTGGGAAGACTTGAAAGAAGCTCTTTTATTTAAAATATAATGAAACAGTTCATGGACTTCTCCCAAAACATGCAGAACCTCTTCTCATTGTGTACAGACACATGAGGAAGGATGTCCCTAAGAGAGCGAGATTTTACTTAGAAATTATCTGCCTCAAAAGTTAAAGACAGGTGCTGCTTGCTGAAATGAGAATTCTCAAAAAGAAAACCTCCCCCCAAAGAAACCAAAGCCAAAAAAAAACAAAAAACCAAAAAAAAAAAAAAAAAACCCAAACCAAAACTCCTCCACACATGTAAGCACAGGACTTTACCAAGTCTAGGAAGGATAAATATCCATGTTTGAGACTACTTAGCTGTAACCAACAGGGATCCCTTTGACTTTTGAATTTTTACACATATTTTAGATAAAATCAGGGAGGAAAAAAGATCCAGCACTCAAGAACATCAAGTGGATTTGTGACTCTCTCTGGAGGACTCCGGGCCCTTACAAACATATGAATGGATTATGCTGATTTTATACATATTTAATCATCGTAATCCGCATGTTTTTATGTATAATCTGCAATCCATATTACAAATGGGAGAATTTTATCCACATTATAACACTTTCATGCTACAAACAACAAAATATTTCATTTAGTAAATAAGGTCAATAAAATTAAGGAGAAAAAAAAAACTTAAGAATTTTGCAGTTACTTTATTCTTTCCAAATTCCAGACAGAATGAACAAAAAAAATTGGAGTGAAAATTGCTTTTATGTTTATGTGTTGAGGAAAGCAAAATGCCATTGCTGATTTGCTTACAGTTTTTTGGTCTTTGAAGCACTATATATGTATTTAATAAAATTCAACTCCTGTTTCTAAACTTTTGAAATATGTTTCATTACATAGATGATCACATTCAATTATCTACATGTTTGGACCCTAATTATTAAGGCTGCTATTTACAACAGGCTTATAAGGCTGCTATTTTAGGAATCAACAATTGCTGTTTTCCTACTTGTTTGTACACATTAAGTGAACTAAATAGCTCATTACAGGTTGCACAATAATACATATGGTACAAACAAAACAAAACACCATCAAAGGACTGAAATAAAAGGACCATGCATAAGAGTATGTGTAGGTAAAACATAAAAGTTTGAGCCAACAGACACAAGTCTGAAGGCAAAATACAGATGTGCATAAAGATACTGCTGAAAACCTAAAAACAGAGAGCCAAATACCCTCTGCTGCCTTAACATACAAAGGGACCTGAGCGAGAGTAAGGAATCCCCACACACTTTCTCACGGGCAATGCAAAAGAAACTTTTATAAGCATAATATTGGAAAACTAATTTGACAACTAAAAATGGAGGAGGAGAAGGGAACACCCACATGAAATATCTATTATTTAAGTATTATCTGATGGGCAGTAGGTAGTATGCACATTCATTAGGGATGTCCACGTGCGACTCGTGCCTGGTTTGACTTTGTTCTGACATTCATGAATTATGCAGTCATTTCTAACACAGGGAAATGAGAGTGAATTATGCTGCCCACTATCACATATTATCTCTCTGGATACACACACTTTAACACTCAGGTTTAAACATGTTTATGTGCTGCTGTGACCACCCAAACACGAACTCACTCTGGGACTTTTTTTCTCATGTATGCAGTGTGTATATACACAAATGAGCTCACACATGCAAGTGAACAAATCACAAAGACAGATGCTTCCAAATAAGAAACACACAAAAATATAAAGGAATGAGGAATCTCCTTGAAAATCTGCAAATCTGGAAAAACAGTTCAGTTAAAATATCATCTATAACAAGATAACAGCAACTCCTTTAATGCAAAATTGTTCCTGATGGGCTGTGTGACCATTAAAACTTAATTTTTCTGCCACCAAGATTAAAACCTTACAGATATTTTTGTCCCCCCTTTTACATCTTAACAGCACCTAGTCTTTCCTAGCACAGACATGGAGTACTTTCTTATGCACATTGTTATATCTTCTCTTGCAAGTCTGACTCTATTATCACTTTGCAAGTGACTTTTTAATTACTGTTACATCTAAGATGAGATTTGGAATTTAAAAACATGCACACATGGGGTTAGGCTGGTCTTTGATTATTAAAACCTTAAGGTTCATAGACTACAAGGGTCAGATGGGACCACAGGGATCCTCTGAGGATTGCAGGGCTGGAATCTGCAGTTGCTGCTCAGACAGAGATCCCATGGAGTCAGGGTACAATCCTCCTTGGGCAGTCGGGAAAGGCCCACAAATTCTTGGAAGGAACTTAAAAATTGAAATTTCTCAATCTGCATATCTTCTGATAGAGCTTGTCCATTAAAATGCAATTTTAGTATGCATTATGGATAATTACTTTTTATTTGCCATACAATAGGGATTCTTGGTGTTTAAATTATTCCCAGAATGTACAGAATTGCGCTTTTTGAAGTAATCCTTTGTAATAAAACAGAATGCATTTTGTCAGATAGCTGGGTTTTTATCTGTGCTGTAATAAAGGTGCTTAAAAATGTAGCCTCAGGCAACTGAAGCAGGATTTCAGTTCTTGAGGAAAACCAAAGTAAAATAAAAATTTTCCCACACTGCACAATCTAGTCATTAATTTTACTGGAGGCAGCCAGACATGCATGCCAATGTTTTCACTAAGTAAATGTGTGGTTTAACCATTATATTCTGTACAACTGAAGCTAACTCCTACCAAATATTTGATTTTTAATTTTGGGTTTTTATGTCAGACTGAGAGAGTATCATTTCATACCTCTTAAACTTATTATGCTGAAGACACTATACAGTGATAAATATTTTCCTTAATTTTGACAGACATGCAGTAAAATATATATAAATTCACAATAAACTTTTCACCATTTATGCACGCTTAAGGAAATAGAAAATGTTTCTTACAGCAGCTTGTTGGATTCTAAAGAAGAACATATGTTTGACATGCTAGAAAGTAAAACAGAAACCATGTTCAAAATGTTGTATTTTTCCTCTAAGGAGTAATTATCGTAATATATGTGTGTATTTTGAATGACCAGATGAGGAATAATAAAGTACTTAGTAACAAAAAGTGCAGCTTATGCAAACACCCACTAAAATATGTACATAAACACACAGATCTAACAGTCTCCTAACTTCTGTTACATATAGACATTCTGTTATGAAACAGAAATTTTTCAGCAGATGTCTTGTTTGGTATATGCTCTCTGACATCCAAAGCCTCCCAGATGAAAAACCAGAAACAAGCAGAAATTCTAACTATTGAAATAAGCAAAACTGGGAACCGATTTAGCAACAAAGCGTAAGGATTTGATAACTCTCTGGTACGTTATAAATGAAAAGTTTTCACTCAAATGAGGTCAAGAAAATATCAAATTAAAAATCTTAAGCATACAGCACAGATGCAATGGGTTTATCAGTGATGCAGACATTTTTGATAGATGCACATTATCTCCAAATAAATGTTTCCTAAGCACCAAATATTTCATATTGAGAATAATTTGAGATAAACACAACATCTCATTATTATCCAGCATTTTCACTTACATCATAAATGAGGTGTGACCAGCAGAAGGCAGTGTTACAATAAATATATATGCAACTGCTCATTTACAAGCCGATTTGATATTGAGATTTAGAGTTTTCCTAACTTTTCACAATACATCTCTGGTTTTCCCTAGGCACTTCATACCAAAACCATCTTCTCAATGTAAATAACTTTAGAGACATATTTAAAATACTTCAGAAACCATTTCTTTTGCACTGCATCGCTTTTACTTTACAAGTCAGCCTCCTTAACTTTTATTACATTGCATCTTTAGCTTTATAAGTTCATCAGAGAATTGTGTTCACACTTACCATTTCAACACAGCATTATGCTGAGCTGTTCCCTCATGAAACAGGACTCACACTGTTGAAAAGATGGGCATTGCCTCCTCAGCAGTTTAGCTTACATAATTCAGTCCAAAAAAAAGCTTCTAACATCATTTCTTATTAACCTTTAGTGGTTTGCTCAACATCTGGTAGAACAGTATCTGGTACACTCTTAGTGGAACTACTGTAGGTATAATAGAACATACCTTTAATTAAATCTCCATCAAACATTTAAGTAATAATGTCGTTTAGCATGTGTTAGTATACAAAATCTGTTGGATACCTCCCCAAGTTTACAAAATCCATGTTAAAGGAACCAGCATTGCAAAAAAAATGTTACAGCATATGTTTGGATTTTTGTATTTCAAAGTCCTGACTACTTTATCTGAATTACAGATTTAGAGCTTTGTTATGTGTGATAGTTATGATAATATGATCACTAAAGGCACGGAGACAGGGAGACTCAAATCCCTTTGAAAATCCCTTTCTCCATTTCCTACAGCTGCTGCTGGAGTTTAATATCTGATAGAATGATGAAAAAGAACAGGCCAAACTCCAGTTTTAATAAAAATTTTAACAGGTCTACATATAGTTATGAAAAATGTTATTTGCAATGCCAATCTTTAATAAAATTTTCTTAAACCAAAGAAAATTCCCTATGGGGAATCTGTTATGAATGTGTTTTTCATATGTACTATTTAAGGCTGTTTAAAGGTTATGAAAGTGACTGGTAAAATAAGTTCTATCACAGCACAACAAAATCCTACGTGCAGTCTCGTTTTTGCATTTAATCAAATAGGTAAGCTAGTCCTTCAATTTTTCATGTTTGCTCTAAAATAAGTATTTTCAGTTTGCATTAAAACTTTTCTCTCAGTGAACCCTAATAATTCCTATCTTGTACATTAGCTGCAAAGAGAGGTCAGCTTGGCTCAAATTTACCTCCCTTCCAAGAACGTATTGATTTTGAATCCTCCATTCAGCCAGAATCCTTGCAATTCACACATCTTCTAACAAAATATTCTCTGTCATAGCCAGTTTGGTGCACACTTTAACAGTATTTGAAGAATCACACTGAAATAAAGCTAAAGCTAAAATACTTGCAAAATCCAAATTTCAAATGTTGTGTGCTACCTGATTCACTATGTGTCTTAAATTAGTGCACAGTGGAATGTTCCAACTGTACTATATCCTTGTTTCTTGAAGTAATACTATTGAACAGAAATTTCTACTTGTAATTTATGCCTCTAATTAAACAGAAATTCTTCTGGATGATATGCACTGCAAATTGTTATTAGTCCATAAAGCATCTATGCAATATCAAAAATTACACATTCCCTCTACCAAATATATTGATTACTAGCAAAAAATTATATTGCACACCTTTTAAACACGAGTCCTACCATCATCGCTATTGTGCATAATAAGGGCAACTGCAAAAATTAATTTTTTTTTTTTACTATAGCAACTTTCTGTTCCTAAATCTTACTCTTTTTTCCTAAAATCTCATTTGCATCTCTGTGGTCATATTAGAGCATGATGTGTGTACAATATTGGCTTCCTTAAACAGATGGTAATTGGTGCAAAACAGTTTATTTTACAAACAAACGTCGGTCATCATATATCCATGGAAGACAGAATATGCATGTTGCATAAAGATTAATTTTTCTAACTCTAGGCTAACAGAAGTAAGGAGGGAGGGGAAAATCACAAAAACACATTCATGAAGTTCAGGGTCCCCCACCTTAAAATTCCAAGTACAGGACTCCATTCACAGAAGTCGGTCTGTGCCCATCTGTCTATGAGAACACATGTTTTTGTATAGATTGATGTGAAATGACTGGAGCCAATTTTGAACTTTATGCAATATTGTAAAGATTTATCTAATCAATGAAAACAGAATTTCCATGCAATGGAGATGTAGTAAAAATGCCATTACTCTAAATATGACTAGCAATTTAAAAGAATAAATGGTAATTAATATAATTAAATAATGTTGGTTTAAATAATCTGTAATTTTAAAAAATATATTATCAACCTCCTTATTTTAAGTTTTTGTTGAGGTTCATATTTCCTGTGACCTTAATCAGGGGATTTAGAAAATTTTGGAGGAATCAAGGTAACAAGAATGTTTAAAAGAATAATTTATTGCTGTGACCATTTTGTCCTCTGATTTCTGTTTTGGGATTATAGTGGATTATCTCTGTCTAAAACCTATTTTTCATATCCCTGTGGAAATCAATTGACAAGTTCACAAGCAGGAAAGCAAAATGAAGAGATCTAATCAATATTTAAATTCAATTTCTATGCTATTAAAACTTTGAACATTAATTTTAAAAAATATTAAGTGCCGCCTCAAACACAAAGCCTCCAGGTGAAATTTAAACTAGCTTGAAACAAAAATATATTATTATAATTAAATACTCTAAGAAAATGTTCAGTACCTATGCAGGTTACATTTGTCAATGTTTTATTTCTGATGTCACTTTTTAAAAATTCCAATTACCATTCTTAAGAAAGCCATGCTTTTCAAAGAGAGGAGTAGCAATGCCATAGATTTTTTTAGAATAGTTAGACTTTGTGTGCCAAAATTAAGTTACTTTACCAGGAATAAATCAAAATTTTACCAAATTGGATAAACACGAAAGCAGCAATTTTAGTAATAAAATTACATTGGAAGACAATTTTTCAAATTTAAATAAATAAATATTTTCCTTCAAATCTTTTTTACTAGTATTTATCACTAGAAATTAATAACAAAAATATAAGTACATGAGAATCAATTAAATACTCTAAAAACTAAAAAAAAACTATAACTGGAAAATACAAGAAAACACCACTTTTAAAATAATTTTGCAAACAAATTAAAATCATTATTGCTTTGTAGTGGGCTTAGTTCACCTTCTAATATTAAAAAAATATATTAGCCAGCTCAAGTGTTTTTTTCCTCAAAACTGTTTCAATATTTTTCAATCTTTCTAGGTATGTTATGCATGAAATCCACAAATAAAAGATCCTTGTCATCAGGCTCCCAAACTAGTATAAAATCTTCAGCATATTAATATTTTTTTTCTATTTTAGCAAGATTACATGAAGTGAACAAGGAAGATAAATTAAATACTTTAAAAGCATATATGTTTCATTAATGGGTTTTAGTCATAATTACCTCACCTTTTTATTAAAATACCTTAGAAGTTGTTTAGGGTTTCTACAATACCCATTTTTTGATCAGTTATGCATTTTCTGTGAGAATATATTAAAATCCTGGGGTTTGAGTTGATTAGTTTCCAAAAGACGAAAAAATAGTTGTCATAATTTCTTCCTACTTCTTTGTAAAAATTTATTAGTATAATTTTTTTCTCTCCTGTTTTTGTAGATTAATAAGATTAAGATCTCGTGGAAAGCTTTGGTAACAATCTGATAATCCACAATTGTCCCTTTTATTATTAGGAAACTGGATTTAAGAATGCAAAAATTACTTCCAATTTCTTGTTCCCAAACTGCTGGTATTAAAAGTTTCCATAGCAACTACAAAGCATAATAGCAGTCCCCAAGTAACTCTCCAATAATAGCTCAAAAAAGCATCCCTGATATTTAAATGCTTAATATGTTAGCACAACTTTCTTAAACACTAGAATGAATTACTCAATTCTCAGACATTGATATTTTAAGTTCAGGTGGCTCTGTGAAGCAAAAGCCTAGTTTGCATATGAACACAGACACTCAGACATTCTGAGTCTTCTAACATATTGGACAGACTCATAAAAACGCTTTTTAAAACATGATGAAAATATTTAAGCTGCTTCAATGGAATTGTCTCTCTTACTTCTATTAGAGAACAACCTTGGTCATTATATTGGCACAGTTATAACCATGGCTTTCAGTGACTTCAGCTCTATGACCAAGCACCACCTCACAGTTCTGTTTAAAGAAATTGTTTTTCTATACCTAATAAGAAAAAGACCTCTTTGTTTTATTGCCTTCTATATTATCTGCCCTACATACTAAAGAACACAGAGATACTGCCTTTTCTTGATTTTTCTTATCTTTGAGAGCTCAGAAACATGAAATGCTGATTATTTCCTAATGAAAATATAACGACACAACGTATTACCGTTTATAAGTAACGTTTTGAGGGATTTCACCCAGATGCAACAGAAGACTGGGAACAAAAAGAAGTAAGAACTAACAATGTCAATTTTCCATTTTTGGTCCAGTGACATAATTTAATGTTTACACATTTTATACACATTCAATTTTCAAAAATATAAAAATAAAATTTAAATTCCTAATTTTTCTAGTAATTTTTTGATTCACCTTCACTGCAGTTACCAGATACTTTTTCAGTGGAGATTTTTGGTTGATTATGTTTCACCCCGCAAACTCATCAATTTATTTTTCTTATGGTATTTGAATCCAAAGCACTGCATTTGGGATTCCACACGTGAAATAAAACACATCTTTTAACAGTAAAGTCTCCAGGACGGACCTAAACACACAACTCTATGTCCAGCTTTACTCTTGTAAGCAATCCCGTATAATTTCTTACATTGCTTTGGTTTACTTGCATGAGTAAATCTACTCATTCATTTAAGCATTCACAGAGCTGAGTACAAGGAATGCATCATTTACTTCATATAGCTAAATATATACGTGGCAATTTCGCAGGTCACTGCAGCATATATATTTCTGCAATGGTCCATAGAGTTTACAATCCCTTTGAAAACGAATGCCAGGATCTTGTGAGCACTTACTGGTGTCCATAATCACACTCATGTGAGTACTGCTAGACTGTTCTCAAGAGTAAAGTCACTGAAACGCATAAGTGTTTGCAGGTTCAGGACCTAAAATTGTTAATACCATACAAGTCCTGTACAAATGCTGTGTTAAGGCGCCATCCTGAAAACACTTACTCCTGAGTATGCAGCAGCTGTATTTATTTCTGGGGCTAACCCCTTTGAAATGAAGAGCAGTAAGCAGTAAAGTCACTGCTAAATATTTAAACGACTGTACTCTGAAATGTGCTCCCTCATCCTTTCAGACAGGGAGACAAGGGGAAGGTTAGAGTTCGAAGAACTTAGTCTCTCATGTTTCCTCAGTGATGGAAAGCAGTCTGAAGCCACAGATTATCCTGAACAAATGTTCTAGTGGTGTCCAAATCTTGCTCTAACAAACAAAGCGTTGGAAACTATTAAAAAAGCAACATCTCCCAAACCCTCATCTTTTTGAGGAAATAATTCTCTGACAGACCTAAATTCCAAAGTACTCATAAACTACTGATAATGACCAGTTTCTTAGGGATTATTAATTAAGAAAAACATTTTTACAGAAGTGTCACATAAAACCCCAAGACTCAGATGGGTGAGGCACATAAAAGTCGCACTTGGGAAAGGGTAATGAAAATCCATTCGTTTTATGTTCGTCCTTGCCTGCCATGGTAACCTAAACCAGACTACAAGCGAAGCTACACTTTCAGCACAGCAGTGACTGTGGTGCCCTGGGCAGCCGTGCCTCTCCTGAGCACCCGCAGCCGCCTCTCTCAACTTTCCCTGGAGTTCAGCAGCCACGTCTCCTCCACTACCACAATTTGTCACTCCTGTCTGAGGATGCTGTCTCAGAACCATGGCCGTGAGAATAACAGTGCCTGGTGGAACATACTGTTGGACCTAGTGGAATACTTCTGTTTTACACCCTTCACCAAAGCAGACATTTCTGTTTATTTGCCCTATTTGGTTCTCATTGTGAGCTTTATCTTGGCTCAGAGATCAAATGCAAGCCTGCAGAGCTAGTGAGTGCAGACCAGAATTAAAACAAGATGCCCGCACAGCATTTGCCCGTGACACAGTTCACCTTACTAAATATTTTATCAAGATATGGTTTAAGAAACTGAAAACATGAGTGCCTCTTTCTGTGTTGCTTTATAGCATCCAGTTTTGTGACTTCTGGTTTTTCTATGTGCGTGAGCTTATAAAAAGCTTAAACACATCCATAGCAGCTGCACCAGGGCTACAAGTATAGGCAAATAAAATACTAAAATTATGTGCTGGCCAGTAGCAAGCTTCGTGTTGCACGAGACCAGACAGAGAGACACTGCATTTTCATTCCTGATACAAGAGAGAAATTCTGTGTAGAAACAACATTATTACTTGGTCAAAGTACTTAAATTCAGAATTATGCTGTCTTTCAGTTTTGAAAATAGATTTTTTTTTAAATTGTATGTATAGATTTTAAAAATACATTTTTACATATACACATTTCTAACATGTTCTGAATATTTTGGATTTGAGAAAACAGTATTCTGTCTTGTAAGAAAGATATGGTAATAATGTTCTTAATGTACCATTATTAAGAAAAGTTACACTGCTCCACTTCTAGGAACATTTTTCTTTATAAGAAGCAGCAAAGTCTCAAGTTCACCAAAAGTGTAAATCTGAATCCTTATGACATCTTTGTGACTCCTGTAGATTTATTTCATGTTCTTCGCAGAGTTGTTGTGTGGGTGATTTTTTATGTCTGTTTTGGATTGCTAAACAACACAGCATTGCTTCTCATTTTAAAATAGCTTAGAGATTCTTTAAATTTTGCTAGCATCTGAATGAAAATTACACTACTAAAGCAGTACCTACAAAAAGCTCTGATTTTTCATCAAAGGCACAGAAACATGCGCTTTGTAAGGAAGGCTCTGTATGCAGCTTCATGACTGTGCCATTATTGATTATAATTTATTTGCATACGGATATATTTCTCCCATAAAACCTATTTTTAGCTGTATCGGTTCTCTTTGTATTTTGGAACGTTACTTTGTATTTTGCAAAAATTTTTCCTTTCCTTCATTTGGCACGGAGTCAAACAGAAATATGTCCACAACTGTGGGATGTCTTTGAAGAATGAATTCTTAAAGAATAGTGGTTTTCCAAATGGATAGAAGATGGCAGCAAATATCAAAAGACTGTCCCTGACACATTTCAGCTAAAATTAAAAGCTTTAATTAATATAGTCTATTATTACTTGAAAGGGAAAATTTCAAAACACACCCTTTTTATAGTCTCACACATTTAACACAGACTTGAGCTTCCTAATACACAGGTACAGATGACCAGAAATTTTGTTTTAAAGCACCAAGTACCACTATTCATTTTCCTCTGAAAGTTACTATGCTACTATTGTTTCAGATGATAGCAAGATAACTTCAATATGGGAGTTCTGAAGCTTTCTACAAAACCGAAGTAGAGGGCCATGGCAATGGAAGCCTACAGGTATCACCACTGAGGAAGGCATTTGATCACATCATATGTAAACACAGTTCCTTTTATAGATAGGGGTAGGATTGCTTTTGTTCTGATTTGGTTTATTTGGCACTTAAATGCAGTGGTAAAAGGGTCCAGTAGAGAACTGAGCTTTATATTTCCATATGAATGCATGTGGCACCAGATAATGTAAGGTTTCTCCCAGTTTTCGCTTCCAAGTGCATGGGCCTACAACAAATAGAACATCTGAAATAGTGGCTGCTCCACTCCACAGAGGTGATCAGAAAGCAGGGAGGAGAGGGTGCCCAGACTGACACAACTTTGCATCTGCTGTACTTGAGACACATTATTACATTAATACAGCAATATTTAAAGATAACATTTGGCATAGCACAGCCAACACCACAATGTACAGCCCACCAAAGGGTCCATCTCAACAAGTCCCATGGCTCTGGTTTCCACAGACCCTCCTGCTGACACTGCAGAAGCATTTCAGGTACAGAGACAATCCCTTCTACAGGCTCCTCCAGGAAGCCTTTCTTTCTATTTCCTCCCACCAGGGATATCTGGAGCCATACAGGGATCCTCTTCAGATTTTTAAATCTCTCCCTTACTTAGATTTTCATAACATAAATTGTGCCACATTATTTGCACTGTTGCAAATGAAAGTAGCTGCTTTTTTTTTATTTTTTTGCCTTTTTTGGTTGTTGTTGTTGGTTTTTTTTGTTGTTTTGTTTTTTTTTTTTTTTTCTCCTAAACCAATAAAAAATAAAGGTAGAGATGCAGGACTCTATTTACTTCCATCCAGTCTAAACTGTGGGAAAAAACCACTTGGTTCTGTGCAACACCTCAGGGAGCACTGGTACAGCAGGGTGGGTTGTGTGTGGGTTCCCCTTGGCTGCTGTGCCTGCGCCCCTGGAAGCAGATGTGCTGTTAAGTTGCTTGGAGTTCATACACAGCAGCTTGGCGAGCGGCCGCGTGTGATATATTGGCATTATTAACTAACTGCTGTACTTTAAAGAATAAACAGGCATAAAGTAACAAGGATTTAAAGCACTAGTAAAAAGTGACTTAAAGAAGGATTTGCACATTCAGCAGCAGACCCTTTTTTACAGTTTTACCAGTCCAAAAACTGCATGTTCCTTCTCTATAAACCTTGTTTATAGTGCAGAACCATCGAGTAACAATGCTACTGCTGGCAAACAATAGCAATTCTAATTAAAACTACTTTTTTTTCTCAAATGCTTTAGTCCTGCAGCAAAATACCTATGTATAAAAACCAGGTTAAACTGTAGTAATTTTATTGTCTGCTTAAAAATCTTTATTGAGAACAGAAAATAACTTTTTTTCCTATAGTACGTGCGCTTGAAGAGACTGAACATGAACAATGCCCCAAGGACGAACTTCATTAAAATACATCTAAATAGCGTCTAAATTTTCTATATCTATTTATCTATCTGTATTTTAATAAATACATCTAAATTTTTAAATTTTACTATTTTTTAAATCCAGAGGGGTGAATAAGAAGGGGATCAAACCATCATAACAGGAATCTCAATTTCTTGCTTTAAGATTTGGGGGGGAGGGGGTGATCTCGCTTTATATTCATATCTTCCTTGTATGCTTTTCCATCCTGCTCCCTGCTTCTTTCTACTTCTGAAGTAAGCCACTTTTTGCTGACAAGTCAAAACATTTCTGTTCAAAGCTCAGTTGTGGGTCTTAGAGAAGATTTTGCATCTGAACTGCAGTTCATTCCACTCCATTTTATAAAGGGAGTATCCCACCCTTCAGAGACTATGAGTCATTGTGCCACTGCAGCTGTGACTCTGAGACTAGATTATTATTTTTTTACCATATATGCAAAAACATTGTTTTTAGGACCATGTGTTGGTCTTTATTTATTGGTATGATCTAAGTATTTCCAGAAAATCCCATCTGCTGCTCAGGAGTTTGGAGAGGGGGCCCTTTCTCATATATGTTTCCCCTTCCCTCTTAGCACACACTGTGCTAAACCTCCCAACTATTAGGAATGACAGAAGGAGAAATTTCTACTAGATAAAATGAATCTTGAAGATACTTTTCATGCCAGAAGGAATTTCCCTCTTCTAGCATCAGCATCCCTGTCCAACATTTTAGGTCCATTTCTAAACTCTTAACCCTTTCTTAGCACTAAGCCCAGAATGAAATTGGAAATGGGATGTGCTGATTCAATTATAAATGAAACTATTTTAAACAAGAGACAACATAAGGACATGAGAATCTTTATAGCACAGACTAAGCCTGTCCATTTAAGGCTTTCCATATGATTTTCAGAGCTTCAGTTCATACCATACCAGAAGTCAATTCACCTTTCAAATAAAGGACGGAATATTTCACATAAAGCATGAAGAAAAAAAAAAAGAAATAAAAAACAAACAAACAAACAAAAAAAAAAAACCAAAAAAAAAAAAAAAAAAAAAAAAAAAAAAAAAAAAAAAAAAAAAAAAAAAAAAAAACAAAAAAAAACAACACAAAAACAACAACAAAAAAACCTAAAGAGACACATGCATCCAAATGCCTGAAATCAGCAGCACATTCTTGGTGAGTCCCAAAATAACTGCCAGTAAGGCTTCATATTGCTTATCAGTTTTCTTGGGGATGTATTTAGGGAGGTTTTTTGTGTTTGTTTGGCAAGCTTTTGTGTGCGTTTTTGATTGTTTGTTGGTTTTTTTTGTTTTTTTTTTAAGACCCAACTAGATTATTCTACATCTTGGGCAGATGAAAGGGTCATTTATTTGCACATTTATGGCAAACACAACTGTTTGCCCTCTCCTTTGCAAAGAGGAATTCCAGAAGTCATTTTTACTCAATTTGCCACAAGGTTTCCAAAATAATTTTCCAATGCTAAATTGTGGTTTTAATCTAAAGTTGTTCTTTGAAATCAAAATTGACAGTTAAGTCACAGAAGGATTTGCAAGAAAGAAACAGAAAATAAAAATGGTAACATGCACTAACATCAAGTCTAATTGGCTATGCATAGGTACATCAACTCAGATAAATGAACACCAAAGCTACAAACAACAACAGAGTTAAAAACCAATGCCTTCCATATTCTTATATTGTTCCATAAGATTATTGGACTTTTTTTCAGGGAAACAAGCAATAAAAATCAATTAAATACATCAGCAATCAGAAAAATTGTAATATCATTTTCTGTCTATTGTAATAGAAATTATTGTCTATTGTAATGGACAATTGAATTGCAATATAAATTTAATGTAAATTATGGCTTAATTTATACTAAATATATTAATAAGAACAAAAATATTTAGGATACAGCCAACTACTGTAGGAATTTCTTCTGGTGCAACTTTAATACCAGAGTTTTTAGAATATTATTAAAAAGAATCGTATGTCCTGGTTTTAGTATTCCATTTATCCGTTTCATTTATTATAAACTTCAGATTAATTTTGGTAGGATTTTGCTTTGTTTGGGGTGTTTCTTTGTTTTGTTTTTTTTTTTCAAATGATGAATGAATGAGAAGGGGAAATTATTTTCCACTACAGCCTATCATATATCAAATATTATAGTAACATTAATTTTGCAATTCTTATTTCAGAAGACTCATAGACTGAGCTAATAAAGAGACAAGAGTTGCAGAAATATTTTTCTCCATATGACAGAGCCTGATTTCTTGCACTAACATAAAAAATCAGCCTCTGCTCAAAGTCTATGCACCAACATAAATCCCACAGACATACAAGATTCATGGCTCCATTTCTAGACCTCTGCAAGTCACACAAATATCCTGCAGAGCTGCTGGGTTGGCACACGATTATCTGTGCCACTTAAACCCTGCAGGATGGCAGCTGGAGCTGAAGGGCACAGGCAAAGCTGCCAGGCAGGGCAGCTCACCATGAGCACAGGCAGGGGTTGGGTGCAGCATCACTGCTGAGGGGAAAGCAGGAGAGGCAAGACAGGGATGTGTGTAGATAGACATACCAGTTATATTATTCTGTATATTACCCTTCTATACTCCAAATCATTTAATACAACAGTGCTGTGCAAAGCCAAGTCACGTCAACAAGAACTACCTAGTCTGAGTGTTCTTTACTCATACAGATTCTGACCCAAAGTTATTTTTAACCTTAAGAAACCCCCAATACAAATAAATTGTGTATTCAATTTTTTTAATATTCCTTCCACAAACTTAAAAACTTTCTTCATATTTGATGCAAT
Organism: Peucedramus taeniatus; assembly: GCA_013400575.1. NCBI lineage: Eukaryota > Metazoa > Chordata > Aves > Passeriformes > Fringillidae > Peucedramus > Peucedramus taeniatus. Next base: position 62,014 of record WBNO01013590.1, read on the forward strand.
AATTCAAGATTTTTTGCTGTGTAATATCAAATGTTCTTATATTAATATGCTGAAATTATAGTAATTTAAATGCTACAATATTGGCATATACCAAAGGAAAGGCTGATGTTTTGGTAGCACAACTTCAATTTTTACTACTCAAATATGAAAAGAATCAGCATCTTAAGCATATCAGTCAGCAGTTCCTTAATCAAATCCACTTGACCACTTGTCCCTCCAGTTTAGTCCCACCAGTGGCCCACTCAAGCTATAAAAGTGCAAAATTTAGAAATTAAGAAGCCCATCAAAGGGTATATTTCCAAATGAAAAGGCTTAAGATGAGCCTTCTGAATCAATATTTAACTATCTAAAATAAAAGCGCCTACATTTCCAGTACGTTATTTGCAGAAGGGCTGAACACTGCTGAGCCCCTTCTCTGAGAGACACAGTTCAGCACCTTTGAAAGAAACAGGATGAACTTAATTAGGCCCGAGAGGTGAATTTAAAACCCTAAGATTTAAAATTATGAAAACATGTAATTTCCACACAATACACCTAGAAATGTGGGAGGGGGAGATGGGATGGAGTGGTGCAGAGAGGATGACAAAGAAAAGGAAAAAAACACCCCGAGTTCCAGTTGAATAATTTACAGAAATCAAATGCATTCAATATTACAAAACACTATTTGGAATCTTTTTTTAGAGATAAATTATTTCATTTACCAATTTCCTGCCCCTGTACTGAATGTTCATCTGAGGTTATTACATTGCATTTTATAATTATGGGAAAAGAAAAAACTATGAACAGCTGAATCTACTTACAAAAAAAACCCCTGAAAATCATGTTCCCATTTTCTAATCTTTGTTTTCTTAAGTCTTATAATGTGTCTTTGCAGAACTAAGTGAGGTATAAAACTAGAGATTAATATTGTTACACTTGGAAATGTTGTAATAAAATGAAGACATATATTCTTCCCCCCGAGTAAATTTGAATAGTTTTCACTCTCTTTAGTGGAGCACATTGCTTCTAATTGCACATATAACATGCCTGGTTTGTAGTCTATATCCAGAAGAACAATTTCACTTGACCTTCAAAAGATAACATCAGAATTAATTTCTAATAATGTTGGGTATTTTTCTCAAAGGCAGCGATGTAAAAAAAAAAATCTTTTCTCAGCTATAGTTTTATTCATTTTCAGGTTATTCCTCATGAAAAGAAAACTGATAAAATACAATGTGTTCTTTTTTTTCCCTTAATCTCTCCTCCCACATCCTGTTTTTCCTTTGTTCTCTATCTTCCTCATATTCACCCTACCAAAGTCTAGGAAAAGACTGTCTCTAGTCAAATATTCCCAGCACTGCCATTACATATCATGTATGTACTACTTAATTCACAAAATTTTTGTGAACTCTTCCTTTCCTAAGGGGGATGTATGAAAAAGTACTTTTCTAGCTTCTAAGAAAAATTAGAAAATTTTCTTCACTTACAGAATTAGCTCTCAGGCTCTGAAACAAGAGACTAATCATCCTTTAAAAGTACAGCATTTTTTGCCTTTGTTCTCTTCTTCCCCCCTCCCTCCCAACACATGAACTGTAAAAGCAGCTCATTTCACAAAAGTCTGACGTTAATAAAAAACCGTACACATTTGTAATATTTTTCTTAGTAGAAGCTTTCATTTACACAATATACAAAAGTGAATTTGACTTTAAATAAAGAATTAAAATGACTTCTTTTTATTAATAGATCAGTCAACCTTTGTCTGAATAAGAAAAAAAAAATTTTGACCAAGTCATCTATAGTCCTGCACACACACATACACAGAGAGTTAGTTAATTTTTAGAGATCTTCTTTTTTTCTGGCATAAATTAATCATTTCATGTCCCACATATAAAAAAATGGCAATAACAAATGCCTTTAATAATACAACTTTCTAAAGTCACATCCACAAAGAATAAAAGAGAGCTGGATATGTACAAGTACATAGCATTTATAAATCAACAAAAAGCAAACATGTTCATTGTAACTTCCCCTATCACCAAAATCAGTCTCGCTTACCTGTGTATTTACTATAAACACCAAAGAAGTACCAGCAGGAAAAGAACAGTCCAACAAATAAAACACAGGAAGAAAGGGCCACTTCTAATTTTAAAATAAGCTAAACAATATTAAAAAGTTCCAAAGAGGTGCCAAGCAACTAGTAGCTGCAGACGATATGATGGATGCTTTCAAAATCAAAATTGGAGAAATACAATCTTGGAGAAGCAATAACAGAAGACACCAGCTTGCGTTCACAATCAAACTCACCAAGTTTCTTACTTAGTAAGAATTTCTAGGAGATAGACAGAAAAGTGTCTTAAGAACCGAGCAAAGTAAATACCATATGATTTAAATAAGAAACATATCTCAAAGCGTATCTTTAATAAACATTTATTATGTGCTTAGAAAGAATGTTTACATATAAACTTTGATGTATACTCTCTCTATATCTCTGCATCAGTACATTAAAATTAACTGTTGACTTTGAGAACAGAAGCATTTTATTGATATGAATTACCTTATTCTGCACAACAAGAAAGCACAGATTGAAACTAGCTTTCATAATAAAATTGGTTTTTGAAACTCAAAAATGTGTGTTTTCCCATGTAATTATAGTTGAACATTCTGCTAAAAGAACGTTATGCTTATAAGGTCTCTGGTTTTGTGCTGTTGCATTTCTTCCATTAAATTCACTAGATTTCCCATATCTCATGTTCTTTACAGCTAGAGCCTTAGAAACTTTATCACTATTTTGACTACTGGAACCCCAAATATGTACAATATTTTAATTACTAAATGACTACATTTTATGCTGCAATAAAAAAAAAAGTTTGACAAACATTAAAAAAAAAATAGAACCGTAAATCAAGTGTACATTTTTAACAACTAGTGTAGGACTCCAAAATATTTTTCAGCACTTCATTTCTACTGAATAAACGTTTTGGAAGTGCTTCAAATTTCTATTCAAAATTCTCACTGAGGATTTTGAAAGGTTCTATTTTATTTGCTTTATTTAATACAAATATCATCAAAAGTGAGCAGGAAAGAAAAACAAGATTCCATTGCTGGACCTTAATGGCTTTCATACCTCTGAAATTATATGTAATAGAGTCAGATTCTGAAAATCTTATTACAAAGCTTGCCACTCTCTTAACTTCACAAGATTTTTTGTCATCTCCCTTTCCTTGACATCCAACATGACTATTTATACTTTATGTTATTCCTCACCTGCCAAGCTTCTTTCTTATTGGTTTTTATTCAACTTCTGGGCTTGCAAAATTATTCTGTCTTCTATGTTTTTGACCTACCTGTAGGCGGTACCCCAAAATGTTTCTTCCTACATATAAATGGAGCAGTCACTATTCAACAAGGTACATTATTTTGGGGAAAGCTTATGTATCTGGTCTGCCAGAGATGTGATCTTGGTATAACTCCTTTGAGATTAAGGGAACCCATGAAAATGGAAAACAAACAAACAAACCCCAAAAACCAACAAACCAAAAAAGCACATAATCAAACAAACCAACCAACACACCCCATATTATTCTACCCCACCCCGAATATTTGAACATCTTCGGACACATTTTGATTTTCAGAAAAGTTTTCTCATTTACTTTGCTGTTTTGTCTGATCAATTTGTGAGCTGCACTTTTCACTTTAAGAATTGGATATGAAAAAACTTGGTTTCATTCACTTCAGGTCAAAAATCATCCATCACAACTTTAAAGTATCCAGTTAAAATAGACACTCATTTCAAGGAGTATTTTGCATTTAGTTTGACAGAATTCCCAAAGCCTCGGCAGTTTTCCTTGCTTTGTTTGCTATGTACAGGAAATATGCTACTGAGTCATGGCACAGTGACATATATAATTAGAAGTCCACAAATATTATAGTACATAAGCAATTAGAATTCCTTTTGGATCTATATTGGAAAGACAGTGAGACAATGTAGAGCAGTTATCTGGGTGGTGCTATATTCCAACACACGCAAACTATTTAAAACTGTAATATTTGAAAGGTCCCACCTACTTGTAGCCAATTACACTCATGGGCTATAAAATCATATATACTCTCATTTAAGAACAAAATCATTAAATCCAAAGCTGCTGGTGGTCCCGTTCAACAGATTCAAAACACTGGGTGGTCACCTTTCAGAGACTTCACACCCTGGCTCCAGCATGTGGTTGTGCATGATATGAGATAGGAGTGGTCATTTCTTACATTTTTATTAATTCACAGGAGAGTCAGATATAGAAGTCACTATTTGGAGATTAGTAGTACTGGGATTTTTTCTTTTTTTTTTTTTCCTTTTTAACAAGGCACCTAACAACGTGTGCCCTGGACAAAGGCATTTTTTATCTTATAATTGTTAGAATAATTCTAATAAATTGTAGAAGATATTATTTAAATTATTATTTTTTTCTGTAAAACCCATTTCTTTTTGTACAAATGAAAGTCCAAAGCAGTCTGTGAAATTTTATGCAAACAATTCCATAATTTAACTCCAACCTATTTGACTTATAAATGAAATCTGGTTGCACATCTGTTTACCACGAGAGAATGTCCAAAGACATTGAAAAACATTTTATTATCACAATACAGAGGAATACCAGCCTTCAAGTAAAAAGACATCTAACTTTCAGCTTTTTCCTTAAGACAGAGACTGAAACATAGACACCTGGAGGCATACAATATTAGCTGGACCAGGTAAGAGGAAGTAATGAAAGGAGTAAGAAAGAAATGCAGCTTTGCAAACAGCTGTGGTCACAGAAAGGATTGTTTTCCCTTGTTTTCCCTGTCTTTCTGTCTTTGCTCCCAACCCTCTCATTTCACCCTTTTGCAATGAATGTGGCACTGACTCCAGGAATCAATTAAGCTCAACTGCCAAACTTCATAATTGATTTTGTCAGGTTTTTTTTTACCAGGTTGGTGATTTCAAGTGGCTTGAACGAGTATCAAATTTGAGGCAGAAAATAAAGAAACAAAAAACACAAACAAAAAATAAAGGAAAAAAAAATCACCAAGAGTGTGTGACAACATAGAGAGGTAGGAAGAAGCAGACAAGGAACCAGGACTTTTAAAAGCAAAGTAGCACTTCAAGACACTCAGCATGTGATATGAATCTGAGTCTTGGGCTACCTGATACCAAGACAAGATAAGGTACATAGGGAAGAGAAATCACAGCAGGCTATGACTGGAGATTCTAGATGCCAAACATCTCCCAAAATTTCTATATTTATTTGTGTTGAAGTATGAGGTCAAACACCATTTATGATGTTTACAAGGTTTGGAACAATAGAGGTTCCTCTTTAACAGCGTCCAAACACAAAATCTTTCCTATGGTGATTCTCAACACCCTGGGGATTGGCAAGGCTATCACCACAATCAAACAAGTGTGCAGAGACACTCCTAGGTCTGTTTTGGCAACATGAACAACATGACTGCTGGAGGACCTAAAGACTGCAGGAAAAAGCAGATACAAAGTGCCAGCTCAAGTACCTGTGCTCCCAAGAACGTGCAGACGCCCTCAGGAGAATAAAGAAGGGACTAAATCATCCCAGGAGATCACATTGCCTCATTTGAGTTATCCCCATCGCCACGGATCACCCTCGCTACTGAGCAACCATGTCATAAGGCTGGATGCTTTCTGAATTGAGCCCTCTGTCGGAAGATATTCTGTTACATGAGAGTCGCGACTTTTTGGCTCATTACCATGATAAAGTCCCTGCTCAGGCTGTCTTCAGTAATAGTCAGTTGCCACAGCTCAGGGAAAAAAAGATACAGTACAGTTTAAAAATCTTTCCAAAATATCACTATTAAATTTTCCAGAGTTCAGACTATTAACCAAATAAAAAGCTTGCATACATTTACATTAATAAAATGAGTAGGTTTTTTCCTTGTTATAATTACCTCTTTTATTACAAATGGGAGGAAAACCAGGCTTCTATATCTTTTTGCCATCACATAAATAGTATGTAAATTAATTACCATCTTCCCAAATGTGTCAGTTCCACAGGAGCATTTCTGAGATTGAAGAGAATTGAGAGATTGCCTTCTTTAGAGACAAGCATAATTAGATCTAAAGCTAATTAATACTTTTTTTTACTAAATGATGTCATAGAAATTATTTCAGAGTTTTTCATGGAAACCACTAGATTTTCATTCATCTTTACAATTATATTTAATAATAACAAGACTTACTATTGCTGGTGTACTTTTTTATGCTGGACAAGGGTAAGCAGGACTAAATTACAGCAAACCCATTTCTGAAAGTTATTGAGTGTCTCCCTCTCCCATCAATATAAACGAAAGATAATTAAACACAACTAATCAATTATGAACTCTAACTATTCTCATGAAACACTGAAAAATTTATAGAGGAAACAAGACAGAAGGAAACACCTCCTAAGAAACTGTTACGGTGATACATCAGACCATGCCATGCTTTTTAAACTGCACCAGGGATGAAAACATGCACTTTGGCAAGAAGAAGGGAATTGCTTACTGTGTGCATTCTGCCATCTATTTTTGCCCAGTGAGGGCAGGGTGCCCAGCCCTGCAGGACTCGGGTCATGTCATCTCCCAAATGCTTCTTGGGGCAGACTTATCACAATAGACTATGCTGTTCTTATTAAAAATAACTTTCCACATGAGAGTCACAATAGCAAGTCAAAGACCTGTTTCCACATTGCTTCTCTCCTTAAAACTCCTACCCAGGTGTATTGTACCTAACATTTGCAGTCCTGCAGTCCAGATCCCCTAAGCCTTACAAATCCCCAACAGGTGGAAACAAGGTTTCCAAGACAATTCCTCTTCCCAACCCCCTTAAATACTACAGAGCATCAATAAAACCTACTTACAACCAAAACTGTTTGACTCATAGAAGTACTGGATCAGAATAGAGCAGGGAAGAGATGCACACTTCAGTGCTTTACCTCAAGACCCAACAGCAGCTGCTGAGGTCTTTGCAAGCTCTGAGCAACTGACATTGTTCTACATCCTTTATCCAAACCTGATTTACACTAGGCTGCTTATGGAAAGCCTGCTTTACATTAGAGAATTCCAAAGTCAATGCCTAAATTGTGATAGCACAAAGAGAACAAGCACTCTCCTTCCCTTGTAGAGGAGGGAAAGAATGGGAGGGTGAGACAGCAATGGATAGAAGAGGAACCAAATTCACAGCCTCCTCCTGCCCCCAGAGCGCATGTGATAACCTGAGAAACTAAAGATCTCTGGAAGAAATGGTAGCTCCTGGAAATCAGGCACAATTCCAAGCAAGTATGTCTTGCACACCTGAGGACAAGGAAGACAGTTTTCAAGAAACTGCTAAGAATTTACGTGCTATTGTAGTGTTAATGGTAGCGGTTATTATCCATCTTAAAAGGCAGAATCATTCAGGATTTAAATAAATTTCAGAAAATATCCAATTAGATCAATTACCTGTGTAAAACAGCCATGTAAATATTCCCATTTTTAAAAAAGTAGCATTACTTAAAATATTTTTATTAGCAAGAACATCACATTGCCTAGTTAAGGAAAAGCATGTGAGCCACTATGATCACAGGCACTGACAGTGAAATGCGATAGCTACTGCAATTACCATGGCACTGGATTTCCTTTTCTAAATTCAAGTTAAGGCAATGAAATAATAAAGGTAAAAATATTTTGTTCAAGGTCATCTGCATATATCAGGTATACTTTGTCAAAATATTTACTAGGAAGTTTTAAATTTAAAATATTTTGCTTCAAATCTCTAAGCTTTTGCTCAAACCTCTATCATGTACTTAACTGCGATAAATGCAAAGGCTCAGGGAGGCTTCAAGGTAAGAACTAAGCACTAAGTAATGAGCAATTATGACCACTAACATTAAATACAGGCCACATCTTTCAATAACAACCACTCAGAACTTGCATCCTTGTCATGCCCCGGTCACCAACTAGGCAATGCTACACTGGAGGTGGGACTGCGTATTTGCAAATTTTGCAGCAGGAAGAAGAGATTCCTAGGCGCATGCACTGACCACAACTGCATTGATGGTACTCCTACCATACCATTGCCTGATGCTTCCTTAGCTGAAAATACTTCTCTAAAAATCAATCACTATGTAATTGCAATGTAATTGTTTTAACCTTGCTAGCCCTTTTTGTACCTCACGGATAGATTGGTTGAGATTTACAACTGCAATGTAATTTTTTGTCAAAACAAAACCCACACGAAAACCAGGACAGGGAGTTATGTCCAATAGTAAAAACTAGCAGCAAATTCTAACATAAAGTATAGTTCCTTATTCAAATTTACCATTACACTATTCAGCTCCTCTTTTATCTTGAGCACTTCCCAGAATAGACATCCTGACATTCTAGTCTCACCCAGAATATAATAAATATTATCTGTCATGAGGATATAAGTCTCAGAGCCATATTACTCAGTCAGTTGCCAAATTATATCAGTTTCAGGAGAGATCTACCTTTCCTGGAAAGTTCTGTTATTCAAAGCCCACCACTACTTCCACTGATACCTTGTCATCAAAACTCTAATCAAGCTCATTGTAATATTACAAATGTAATATGTTTGACAGTAGCATGAAGCAAATTTTGTTCTAAAGTACTTGTTAAATTATGTTTCATTGAACCTGCAGGAGAAACATTTCCAGTGACCAGTTTATTCAGTAAAGAATGTCACTTTAACATTATTTTCCCTAATGTGATACCAGAAAGAAAGCTATCCATAATCAGCTGTAATTATCACATATTTATTCTCCATTTTCACTTCATTTTAGCCACCTATTCAAAAACATTTGCTGTTTACTTGCTATTTCTGCTTCCTATCTGGATGACCAAGTCTGTGGTTGTGAAAGCTGCTTCTAGACACAGAAAACCTTGAAAGTATGAATATCCAGAGGTTCAACTTGTAATGAGAAAAGTAAACATTTTACAAAAAACCACAACCATTACTATGCATGAGTATCCTCTTGATCATCTGTGATTTTTATGATACTTTCTTTCTATAAATACCTTCTGAAACAAAATCTCATTCAGAAACATTTTTAAACTGGGATGCTTAAAAAAAACCAACAGGGTAGGGGGCATTGAAAAAAAATCAGATTTTATTAATTTTGTTTCATTTATTCACTTCTAATATGATGTTGATGCTGCATTAATTCTTCTCTTGGTATGACTTTGTATTTTATTGCTCCCCACCTAAGGGCTTTTTCTAACATATATCTGTCACTTTTGTTGCAATTTCAATTTAACTAAAAGACATGACAAAAACATGGTTAAAACAGGTTATAAGCCAATTAAAAAGTTATAAACACAAATAAAACTACTTAAATGAATAATTTAGGCTAAATTAATATAATTTTAGAAGAATATTTGTTTAGAAACTAGGCAAAGAAAGCAACAGAAAAAAATTATGATATAAGTTGTAGTCAATATCTGCTGTGAGCAGCTTCTTAAAACAGTCAAGTATTGTAAAAACTGTGGATATTGTCAAAAAGAAAAAGTATTTAGATTTGACACAAAAAAAAAAAAAGGGCAGGTGGGGTGCATTTTGTTTGGTTTGGGTTTTTCCCCATCATTTTACATCTGCTAAGACAGACTTCTTGACACTTGAAATTTTCTGCAATTAAACATAACATAAAACTGGATTTTATTACTAGTCTGTGGACAGAAGCCGAAATTCCCAGAGAGGCTGTAAGTTTTCAACAGCCTCATCTGAGAGCAGAGAAGTAGTCATAACCATTTCTCCGACAGATTGGGCGAGAGCTGCCAAAACCCCGAAGGAAAAACCTTTTGTTTATGTCAGCCCCTACTCAGCACGTGGAAAATACAGCTGCAGAGCTGGTTCTCCTGGTCCTACAGTTTCACACCCTTGTGGACAAAACCAGCCAATTTAAATTTGTGGAGTCACCACTGTGACACACAGCAGCTTAATGAAGCAGTTACAACAGATCTGGGACTTGCAGGAGGGAAGGGCTGGGCCTCTAGTGAAGGGTAACTGGAGACTCAGGAGCTGGCAAGTCCTCTGAAAGCCTCCTGCCCTCATTTTATGAAAACACCATCCAAAACCCAGCCTTTCAGTACGACCCAAAAAAACTTTAAAACTTAATATATATGTGCATTTGGTAAATTAGGCTAATCTTGGACAAAAGCTCAAACCTGTCACTCCTGTAGCAGTCTCCCCAACGCCCTCTGCATGAGGGCCACTCTACAGTGGCAATTCTATTTTCCATGGAAGCAAATCCCCATCACCTGTTTAAAGTATGGCAGGGAGATCTGTGGCAACTGTGGCTGTGGTAGAGAAGAGGAGCTGGCCTTGGTGGCCTGACTGGGCTACCACCTGTTTGGCTTCAGGCATCAAACCCTAACAAGGAGCATATTCAGTCCATGGCTCCCTCCATGGGCAGCCACCAGGCTGAGGCACTGGGGGGACAAGGGCTTGGCATCTGCTAGTCCCTGACAAAAATCAAGTCATTCCCATGTCAAGTCCCTGACACCCTCAAGTCATTTCCCTTGCTCTCCCTGAACAGCCAAACTTTCCAACATGGCAGTAGAGAGGGAAGCAGGGAGAGTACTTCAATACTCAGCACCTATTAAAGCCACAATACCCCACCAGAGAACTATTTAAAATAAAATCATTCTTAAAAAAAAAAAAAAATCTTAGGAGGTNAGAGGAGCTGGCCTTGGTGGCCTGACTGGGCTACCACCTGTTTGGCTTCAGGCATCAAACCCTAACAAGGAGCATATTCAGTCCATGGCTCCCTCCATGGGCAGCCAGCAGGCTGAGGCACTGGGGGAACAAGGGCTTGGCACTCAGTTTTAACCAATCTTTCAGCCCACAGGCCACCACTTACAGCATTTTTGGGTTTTTTTGTTTGTTTTTTTTTTTTTAAGCTGGTGCAATCTGCTCTGAGCATTTGCTCCTTGTCATCAGTTTTTCACTGTCACTGACCTGCCCTAGAGCCAGGCAACCCTGAAGGGAACAGCCATGGTTCAACTATGAGCAGTTTTACTTGTGCCTACCTTACCACTGGAACATGCATACTTGCAATGCCAGCATAGAAAAATTCTAACCCTCACTCCATCTCATCACCGTCCTCTGCTTCCCCTAACAGCAAGGGGGAATGAGGACAGGAAAGAATCCATGACATGATATTACAGAAAACTTTTCCATTTACTACAGGAATTACCATTCTTCCTCACTCAAAATACAGGCACAATTATTTTTGTCAGAAAGACCATCCTCTCTTCACCTCACCCTCACTTCAACAGCACTGACAGCACACATGTCCCCTCTTTAGCAGCAGGGATCTTGTAATGGGAACAACAGTGGAGCCAGCAAAAAAACACCAGGGCAAGTAGCATGCCTATACCCTGGGCTTAGCCTGAGCCTCTGATTACCCACTGGTTACTGGGCTCCTTCACATGGGCTGCTGCTGCACTTTTGGCAGGTGAAATATTCCACTGCCACACCAAATGAAAGGCTCCTTTGCACAGTGCAAAGGGCAAGCAATCATTGCCACGCTGATGGAATTTCTTATAACCCAACTTGAATAACATGGGCTTGATTAAACAAACAAACAAAGAAAGTCAGAAATGTCTGTTATCCTCCTATTTGTTAAGAGAATCAGCTAAAAGATAAACCTGAAACTCTGGTGTATGTGGTCATCAGCTATTAGCATGTGGGGTACAGCTTGTCATATGAAGGGCTTTGCTTCCAGTATGAGTCTCTTCCTAGCAGTTGCCACAGGAACTCACATACATCTGAGACCTATTAGAAAAAAAATTCATTCTGAGTTTATAAACCCTAATAATCTCTGAACTGATTTAATGTCTTTAGTAGTAGGCTTTCCTGTATTGCTTTTACCTTTTGGAGGTCAGGTTTTAGCTCTTAGGAGGTCAGAACTGTTCCCTACATGAACATACAGCCGCTCACAATTTCATCATTTTATTTCAATTCTAGATTTACTCCCCTGGCTTTTACTAGCAGACATGTGAGGCTGAGTGTGATGTGCCACATCTCCTACCCTCCTGTCTCAGCATCTATACAGCAGAATGTCATCACCCTTGGTGCTGCTACGTGTGCCTATTTGTAAGCCTCGTGGGTGCCAATAGGATCTTTCTGCTGAAGGTTTCATCCCACATAGAATATTCATTTCTCTGCCAGTGTTCAGTGTGATTTGATAACTGCTTATTTACCAGTAACATTTGGCACTGCATAGAGAGAATGTTTTTAATATATTTTTTAAAATATTTTTATAATATTTAATCAAATGTAGGTGTTTGATTGGAGTTCTCTAACAAGTCAATTGCTCAGATCTATCCAAATGTAAAACATCTTCTCCATGACTATTAGTACAAATATCAAACTTTGACAGCATTAGCCCTTTAGCAATGCCACTGTCTCTTTTTATCTTGCACAGACACACTAATTTTTCACTTGCTCTCCAAGACAGATGCTTGAGAGACTGAATATTTATTCTCTGTTTTGAAGCCTAGGATATCTGGAAGCATCCCAGGCTTTTAGAAAAAAATCTTTGGTTTTTTAGAAGCAAAGCTACAGTTCATTGTATACTTTGAATATGGTGTCAATTTATGAGGCTACTATAAAAATCAGTTGCTGCAGATTTAATGACTGCTCAGTGTCATTACCTGAAATCTCCAGCTGTGTAAAATTTTCTTTGGCATTCTGAATGCCATTTTCCATCTCCGAGACATTATTTTGTTTGTGACACTGTACCACATCAAGTGAGTTGTTTTCCTGGCCTTTGATTTGTTTTTTTTCTCCTGCATAAAGCTTACAAAGTCTTGTTGAGGGATTCCTGGCTGCTAAATTTGCTTTTTGATTGTGAATTTTTGCTATTATAGTCCAAGTAAAAGATAACAACTTCATTTTATTGTTACCCATTGTCTACTCATTCTCCAGTCTCACTGAAGAACTCAATTTCTCATATCCCATTTCATTTGTCCTCCACTAGTTTCATTACAATGATTTTCTCCCCAAGCTTCTCAGGAGTCATTTAAAAAATTTCCCACAGAGGCTGCTCTGGTTCCATTCTTCATTTATTTGAGTAAGTTCATTAACTTTGCACATCTTAACAATACTTCAAAAAGTTAACATACAATTTTTTTTATCCTTCTCCTTTGAGATCTGGCATATTTCTCCCTTTTTTCTCTCAAAAATACCACAGATTAATTCCCTATTTAAGGATCATCACACAGGCTTGCCATAAAGCACAACAGAACAGTCTTCTGAACTATTTCTCAATTACACTTGAATAAGGTATATCTTTCCATGGTCAGCCTCCTTAATCACTGATTTCACATATCCTCAAAAGTTGACTCCTTTTGACCTCATATTCAGGGGAAGAAGAAATCAACCAAACAGGGTACAAAAACCCAAAACCCCCTTCAATACATCCTCACTTAAGCAAGCACTCTTCATGAAGAGAATTCCACATAGTATCATCCCTAGACCTACTTTCCACCACACCCCCAAGGGTTACAGAAAACTCACAGGCAAAGAGCCATCAGTCCCCTCCCAAGACCAGCACAGGAAGCTGGGGGCAGAGGGGACACTGATGCACAGAGGAAATAAATCCTCAGAACATCCTACCCCTTGTGAGATTATTTAGAAATTTCTTTTTTGCTTTGAAATTAGCTGCAAATTTGCTCAGATTTCATCCTTGTCCCAGATGACACCTGATCCCTGGCCACCACCAGCACCAACAACTTGTCTTTACTTTTAACCTACTTATTGCCTTCCCAATTCACAGAGCTTTGAAGACCTCTGAAAGGGTACAGTACTAATGCAGCATTCAAAAATAATCTGTATCTTAATGTACAGAAGCATGAGGGGCAGCTCATTATAGGCAAGTTGTTTCATTATAATGTTCATTGAAGGTGGGTGTCTTTTGTCTCTCAGGCAGTTGGATTAGATTATTATTTTATGTCTCTTACAGCTAAAATATTCTACTCTGATTATATTATTCAGATAAGACAGCTACTAATAGACCTCTGTCTATTAGCAACTGACACTGCATGTGTGTGAGACAGAAAACACCTACTGTTAGTGCCTTTTCAATAGAGAGCAAGAACAGTGTGTTACCTGAAAGGGAGGGAGGGAGTTTCATAAGCTCTGCATTTCTGCATATGCTCCCATGACAGTGCTCTCTGATCTTTTGAACAAACTCAACATGGGGAAAACCTGAATGGCCAAAACAGACACTATGAATAGTTTTCGTGGTTTCTCAAGATGTCCCTTCATCTTTCACAATGAAAATAGTGAAAGTGGCAAAATACCACAGCACAGAGAGACTATGCAGTAGGTGGTACACATAGCACATGTATAACAGAATGGTGCCTCATAAAGGAAAGAGCTCTTTCAAGTCCTAGAGCTTTACTGCACACTATTGATAGAGACACAAGGTGAATATCTATAAAATATGTTATTACTTCTGGGCTTAGGAATACAGTGCCACTTGGTTTCTTCTAGTGTTTTTACTTTCTTTTGAGGCATAACACCACTTAGTTTGAGGAGGGAGATCCTTAAGAGAGAGTGATTAGATAAAGGAAACTCATCAGTTTACAATCACTTATTCCTCTGGCATTTTCTCCTTCAGGCCTCAACATTCTTTAGCAGCATTCCTTCCCTCACCTTCACCTTGTCCCCAGACAACTAATTTTTTATCTTGGGCCTTAAAACAGTCAGATCTCATGTGTGTCTTCTCCAAAACCCAGACTCTGATAGATTATGAGTATGTCTGCTTTCTCAGGGAGAATTTTCCACAGAATAACTTCTCATCTTACCTTGGCATCAGAAGACAACTGGAACGCTTAGGAACAAAGAGAGAAAAGTCCAGTGGTGTAACTGCCTCCCAGTTCTCTTACACTACTGACACATTGCAAGTGAAAAAACCAGCTCATTCTTCCATGTTCCAGTTCCGGTCTCTAAAGGAACTGATTTCCTAAGCAAACAAAGGCAAAATTCAGTCTCTACATTCCCAATTAACCAAAAATTCAGGAAATTTTACCTGTTTTCTGAATTGATTTGGCTCACATGACTTTGATTATTCACAGTTGATATGAGGACTGAGTCTGAATTTCACCTGAGGAAAGTCTTGGAGACTAAGCTCTGCACTCTCAGGGCAGAGTAAACAGTCCTTGATTGCTTGCACAACGTGCTGTGCTTTTGCCTTGGTTGAAAATGCTTTTTCAAGATTCCTTTCCAACAAAAGCTGTAAATTTAGGTTTTTTTCATAAACTATAAAGAAGTGACTCTCTAAACTGTAGTAATTTACTAGACTTGGCAATGCAGGTAGGAAACATCTTCAACCACAAGGAGGTTAGGCATTATAAATATTTTCTGATCACCTCTGCTTCATACGTTAGCTTTTTGGTAAAAGCTCCTCACTCAACACAAAAGCATGTGCACCAGCAGCAAGTTCAGTACCTCAGAGAAAACAATGCATTCAAATCCAATTTGCAATAACTGATTTTATATTCGCCTATTATACATTTTCAGAATACAAAAGATCATAAAGTAGGATAAGTTTGCTTTTGATCACTTTAGCTTCCACAAAAACTTCAATAATCAATTATTGCCCAACTCATTTCTGTGAAGGAGCCCTTGCCACAAGGGAGGGCACAGCAGTCTTTCTTTGCCTCTTGGTTTTCCAGTAACCATGTGGAGAGAAGATGTAACACCACTTTCCCTCACTGTCAGAGTAGCACTTACAAAGTTGTCAAAACTTAAAATGGAGCACCTCAAAGATTTGCCTCACTTGCCATCCAAAAAGTGCTTATGTCCAGGTCTTAGCCAGCTAGGTGGTTCCTCAACACCAGGAAGACCTTCTTGACATGCTCCAAAACATTCTCCAAATTTCTCTTAAGAGGAGCTCTTCCCATAACCCTTCCTGGCTTCAGCAAACCAGGTCTCAAGAAGAGCTGCTACAGGGTCCTGTGTGCATCCTGGATCTCAACAAGCTTCTCCACCCATCTGCATCATCTCCCCACCCCACTCATCAGAAACTACTCCTAACCTTGTCTCCTTCACTTACTCATTTTTGAAGGGGCCACCTCTAGGCACACACTGTGCTTTCTTTGGACTCACTGGCTGTTAGAAAGAAAGAGCTTGCCCTCATAGTGAGAATGAAATGGGCCACGAGGACTCAGTATTTTACACATAGTAAGCTTTTCAGTCTTAGCAAAGAAGAGAAAAAAGTGGAATTTTAAAATATTAAACTAAAGGGAGAACTATTTCTCTCTACACTTAGGGTAAAATCAACAATGTGTCATACAAGACTTCCCCATTGGAGTGCTTTAAGCTGTTTCTGAAGCCTGGAAAACTTTATACAGACATAGCAGACTGCAAAACCACTGCAGGATTGGGCCAAGGTCTGCCTGCAAGTTTCCTTCAAAACAAGGCTGCAACTCTAAAACTAAACCTTCTGGATCGAAGCTGGAAGGATATGTCAAAATAAAGCTCTTTTTAAAATAAAAATAAAAAGAAAAACAAAATACCAATATATAAATGCTATTACTTATTAACACTAAAATAATCTCCAATATGCTCAGGTAAGTATCTTGATAATCTTTGTAAATGAGAGTTCAACATTATCTGAAGATTTAAACATAGGGTTTGAATTCAAGAAAGAATTTTACTAAACCTTACATGGTCACAAGTATTTCAGCAAACTCATTGTCCCTGTTTTTTGTCAGATGCAGCATTAACAGAGCCACAGTCACTGTCACAACTGAAACATGTAGGAAGATGAAAGCCATTTAAAAGCACACTAAGCCAAGGCATTTTACTGCAATAAGAAAAAGCAGTGTCATAACATGCAATTCCCAAAGGCTTGCCTTCTTCCAGTTGAGAACTGACTTCAAAAACTTTAGGGTCAAAAAAGTTTTGTGCATGACACTGACCCTCCATGGAAACAGAGAAGGCAGTCCCCTAGGAAAAGCCTGATTTTTGCATATATTTTCCCTATGCCTGTTCCTGACCTAACCCTTTCCCTGGGCACACCTCATGTCACAGTTGGCCAGGTACACTGTAACCTCTGTACACAACACGGAGAAGACCCTAAAGTGCCAGCAAACAGCCTTGTTGAAGGTATCCAACCAGCAAAAGCATTTGGGACAATCTGAAGACTGCAGTGTTTAGCAATGGCTCACATCTATTCCTTTCTTTCAGGCATTATTATGGCTTTTACTTGGAAAATAGAAAAACCTTGCAAATATTCTGACTGGAAAAAACTTAAAGAAAACTATGCACCTTCTTCTTCACCCAATTCTGCAGCCTCCCGGGGAGATGGGGCCAAACCTCTCACTGTGGCTTCACATGGAGATAATTTCTTTGTCTAGTTCACAGCATTTACTCTCATGCTCAAGTCTAAAACCCACCAAAGAAAACTCAAAATCCACTGTTTGCACACTGAAGCTGTGTCCCTGAAAGAATCAGAGTGGAGAAGAACATCTTTGCAGGACCATGAGATACTACACCCCATTCCCCACTGAGGGCTCCAGGGCAAGATTCAACTCCTCTTGTATAGAGTGTTCCTATATGAGGCAAAATATTTTCCTGACAAATTTCAGTTTTCAGTCAGCTGTTTTCTGAAGGAAAGGGAAGGTGCTTATAAAGCCCTTGTTGTCTGTGAAGCTTGAGCTGTGCTGTGTGTACACACACACACAGGGGAGCATATGTAGTAGCTGCAGGATCTTAAATGTGATTTTCTCATACTTTTACATGCTGTCCACTTAAATCTGAGCACTGGTCTTAGATTCACTCCAAAACTGGTACATATGTCCCTTATGAGCCTATTTTTTAAAAAATAAATTATGAGTAAAGACTGTTCAGTGAGTAATAAAAGGAACATGTTTTTTTCATTTATGCAGGTGCAACTTGTTTAACAGCATAGCGCTTAAGTCTAAGTAAAAGCATGAAATGTCACTTCAGCAAAGTCTTCAACACTTTTCAGTCATAACTTCAAATTACTACTGAAAGGTAAACCTTGCTTTACCACTGTGTTACAATAAAGAAATAAAATTTTTTAAAACATTCATTTACGCAAAACAAAGGAAAAATCTATTTTGTTTTAAAAAGCTTCAGTTAAAAATTTCCTCAGATGCCATTTTCAATAATATAATCATAGGCAGGAGCTTCCAGGCCTGGCAGTTATTTAGACAGCTGTCAATCAAAATGTCTCACAGCTACCCTACCGTGTCAGCCATCAGCTAACCCACACTTTCCCAGGGACGTCTTAGCATGGCATCTTTGTTCTGTTTTCAGATAAACAGATCCAATTTCTCAACAAACAGACTGCTACAGTCCTTTTGATAACAATGTAATAATTCAAAACAAATGATTCTAGGCTTTGATGATAGCACTTTTATGGGTCATGAAGAAATCCTCCCACCAACATCTGTTTGATTTTATCTACTTGAACTTTATCCTCCAGTTGAAGATTTATAAGCTGAAATCATCCCAGCCTATTAAAGTCAGGCTAATGTTAAAGCACTAACACAGAGAATGAAAGTGCATTTTGCAGTCATCCACCTTTTGAAATCCTGCCGTGAGGAAAAGATATCAAAAGTTTGAGAGATGTATGTTTAAATATGCTAGAAGTCTGCATTCTGCACAGAGCCCTGGATGACTGAGAGATTAAGGAATCTAACTGTTGCCCTACTGTGGGGGCAAGTTATTTACAGAACTATTATTTAGAAAGACAACATGAAAAATACAGATGTTGTTTACATTGAAAGACTGTTTTCCTAGCAAAAACCATTACGGGTGATGAAAATTCACTCCAGATTTGTCCCCCCCTCCTTGATTTCTGCATACACTGTAAATAAAAAGCACGACAGCAGACTTATTAGAGCCACTTGTTGCTTATTAACTAGATGGCACAATTTAGTCAGGATGCTTTTTAATTTAAAGAAAAAAAAATCAAGACTTCCCATGAACAGTCTGATAAAATATGCCAAGAGAAAAAGTATTGCACATTGTTACCTGAAAGCAACTTTCAGTGAAAGCCAGCAAAAGAAATTATTATCAGTGTTGTCTTAGTTGCAGAACTTTTCCAAGAAAACAATTACTCTTCCTGTGAGTGCTGACACTTCTACAAACAGTGGTAATTTAGCAGTTGTTTTCTGGAACATTCTTTTGGAATAGATTTGTTCAGTGTGTTCCAGATGACACTTTTTTTAACCTAAAAATGCAGTTCCAATTATAGTTTGTAGCATAGTGTAGTGCATAAATACATACTAAAACTTTAATAACAATTAGTTATTAGATGCTGCAAGAGGAAAAAAATAAGTACTGCTATACCTTGTGTAACACCACTTGGAAAACAGATATGAACATGGTAGTATTTGGTGGTGTGTGCCTTAAGGAGCTTAACCTGGTGTCTTTAAATATATTTCCATACTTACACACCCCTGAGTGACTGTCAGACCCTCTTTGTATGAAGGAACTCAAACTTACTTTACACACGCTATAAGTATTTTACTACAGTAGGAAGAGATGACCCTATAGATTAAAGGATGTCCTTATCACTGCTAATGTATACAGAACCACTGGAAACTGCACTGACTCAGTTCTAAAGAAACCACTTGGCCACTTTTCCACCAGCCTGAAGCAGCAAGATATGCACACAGTGAACTGCACCCTGTGCAAAGGAAAAGAAAATCTGCTTAAATACTAAGTTCTTAGAAGCTCCAACACAAAGTTTACTGAGCCATAGTGAAAAGAGTAAGGTAGATGTTGGAACAACATTTTAAAGGAGGTATCTCTGGGAGGAGCCAAGCACACCTCAGGAGAGGTTGCTTCACCTTCCATGGCCAGTGTGTCCCAGGCAGAGACTGTGGCTGTACTCTCAGGGTGGGAGTCCAGCCAAGCTTGCTGTGAGAGCCTTTGATTTCTCAGGCATGTCCCAACCCAGCCCCTTTGTCTTCCCCAGGCCCTGAGAAGCAGCTGAACTGCCACTGCCAGAGGGGAGATGCACACTGCATCCTTGCCACCCAAGGGAGAGGCTCCCTGCTACTGTTGTGCAACAAAAAGGAGAAGTGATGCTCTGCCCACTCCAGGGAATTCTCCAGGCAGTTATTTTTGTGAACTGGCAGACATTCCCTTTCTGAACAGGCAGCAGTCTGAGTTTTGCACTCTTTTTTGGGGGAATTTTGCAGGGGGAGAGGAGAGGGCAAGGGAGAGGCAGAGGGATTGTTCTTTTTCTTACAGGAGGAACAGCTCAGACAGGCACTCTTGAACATACATACAACATAAAGGAGCATAACAAGAGGGAGACTGAAAATCCTGCATACCTTCCCTTTGACTGTCTGTTGTATGACATTTACCAGATGAGTATATGTAAAGTACCCTGTAATTAAGTTCATCTGATCATAATAACTTTTAGGAAACTTCAAAAACTATGTCAAAACTCAGAAGCCAGAATAATTTGTATTTATTCTAAGTAGATGAGCATGTTGCTCAAGCATAAATTACACTTTTATTTAGCATAAATCAAGCCAAATGATTCGGTAGGGTTGTGGAACTGCATTTCAGATATGACCTGCCCTTTGCTTTACTAACTGTTTGGAGACCTTTCCCATTTCCAGCTCACAGCACATGCCCATCTCCCTGACCTGCCCCTGCCTGTGCCTGCTCCTGCAGCACCAACCAGACCCACAGCCTGAGAGAGGAAGAAATTTGAAGTTGAAAGCCCTGCAGGACATAATGACAGGTGAAAATAACAAACTCCATTTGAACTTGGGCTCTCCTTAGGCATTTCATAGCTCCTGTCTCATGAGGGAACCACACTCTGCAGATACATCATGGCCACATCTTTGCTGTATCATTTCTGTACTCAATGACTGCTGCAGTGTTAACAGGCACCTGCCCCTGCCCTATAGTCAGGGTGAAAGAAACAGAAGTTTATTGGGGGAATATATTTAGATACCAGTGTCTCCCCACAGCAGTATGTCCAAAAATAGCAAATTCTAAAAGCTGTACACTAATCTCATCAGAGAGGACCAAAATTTAAAATACAAACAAACAAATAAAAAATGCAACAAAAAAACAAACAAACAAACAAACAAAAAAAAACCACAAAACCACCACAAACAAGGAAACAACAAAAAATCCAACCATAAAAAAAACCAAAAACAAGTATCTGACAATACTTATTTGACAATGAATTAAATGATGTCTGTGTTTCCTTCTTCCTTCCTTTTTTCTTTTAAATCTGTAAATTTGTTAACTTACTGCTACATACCAAAATATTTTAAAAGTACTCAAGAATAAATGCTGCTGTGGAAGAAGAGTTACAGCCAGCATACCACACACCAAGCTGAATTCATCTTATTTAGCCAACTAGTCTGAGTTTAACACTCGGGAACAAAACAGATTTATTCATCTACATTTTCTCCCTTTATGAAACAGATTTTCTGAATAAATACCATGTGTTTCCTAAAAAACAACATAAGCATAGTTTAATGCTGGAATAGGTTTGTAGCAATTCAACTTCCTAGCAATATAATTTTAGCAAATGAGAGATTTAAAGACATGAGGCTACAGGTGTTACCCTCAAAGCAGCGTGTGCAGGTGTAGGATGGAGCAGCAGCACCAGCAGCTGTACTCCAAGAGAGGAGCACTCCTCCTTGAGAATGCTGTCTCCCCTCAGACCACTTGATGTGCAAATGTCTCTGTCTCTCACTTTCCTGTATCTGTAATACAGAGATAGTGAAGTTTTCCCTCTCAACAGGCCACCCCAAAATCTGCAGATTAATCATTCTTTCTTAAAGGGTGGATGCTGCTAACAGGCAGTGTGAGAGATGTATAAATGCTTTATTTATTTTAATATTTTGTATTTGAAATACAGCATGCCTTTGGAAGCACAGTTTGCCAATAAGCATAAAAATACCATTAATATGTTCAGATTGTCATATCCATAATCTGAAACTGAATCTATCATCAGCTGGGCTAGCAAGGTATTTTCTGCCAAGTTGCCACGGGTTACAGAAATGCATGATGACAGCAATAAATAACTTTAATGACTGCTGATAATATCATGAAAAGAGCTCTGTGATACACTGACATCATTTAGAGGTTTACTAGACATTATTAAGTGCTGTATCATGCCTCAGCTTGTCAGCTAATCATAGCAAATTGCTTGTGTATACACATATTTTTATCCTCTGCATGTATATGTAAAATTAAATATTATAGACTATTTATACATAATTTATTCAACTTATTTTCACTTGAACTAACCTAAAATAGAAGTATGGCAGTTACACAACTGGCATGTATCTGACATGTGACTGGATGTACCTTTGGATTCTATACAAATAAAAGACCTTTTCGAACAAAACTGATTACTATCCTCACAACCTCTCAAGCAGTGGTGTGATCTAGCACTATCACTGGAGCCTATTTTTCATGTGTATTTGCCATTGTTTAATGCTTTGTGTATTTGGCCTTCCTGGAAGTTTGTTGGTATGGCTATCGCAGCAAATAAGCCTTTCTGGGAACACCAGATATAGAGTGACAAGGTATTTTCCCAAACACCTGCAGTAAGAAGAGTTTCATAATGAAATTACCTTCAAATCAATAAAACAAGGGTTGGATGACCTCAGTGCTTCTGCTTAAGTTAGAAAATATTGAATACCTTACATTATATCTTGATGTGTCTTCCTCCCATCACTCTGGGACTACTGTTACCATGAAAAAGAAAAAACTGTAAGCTGCTACTGCTAACACCATATAATCCTAAAACACAGGCATTACCAAAACAAATCTAAGCAGTACATATTCTTTTCATATATGTTTTCATTTCCTTAAGGAAGAAAATATTTCTGCTTTTTTTTTTTTGGAATTTTAAGACATCCCTTAAAGGAGAGGAAGATCACTATTTGCAGATATATTCTCATATTCACAATCCTCATTAAATGTATTCTTAAATGGAAAAAAATAAGATTTTAAAACCATGTTTTAAATCATGTACACCTGTCAAAAATACAAATATGACAAGATCCCTTTAAAAAGTGACATCTAGCAATACCTATTGACATGGAAGGACTTTGGAAAGATGACATAAAGGCTTGCAGATGCACAACAGATTAAGCACTTACATCTGCTTCTGCAACTCACATGTCACCCTTTTCCATCCACCATATGATTTGTACATCAACATGATTACACCAAGCTGGGTTATACATCATAAAATGCATTTGACTGTCAAAAAGGTACCAATGCTATTCTTTCTCCTCCTTAAGCAACCATTCCCTGTGGGTTACGTATCCCACAGCATTTAGGTACAAGCAAAGGGTTTATTTCCTAGCAACCTGCAGTTCTGAAGTGACACTATGATCACAATTTATATGTTACAGGCATAATTTTAGGTATGGTTATTAACTGTATTCAGTTTAATGAACAAGATTTGTCACCTGTGAAAACTAAGAAAATATAATGTAACTAATAACCATTCAGGGTCCTAACCTAAATATAGGGGCACAGCATGCTGCATTCACTTTTTTACTTTTTTTTTAACCCTTTAAATGGCCTGAAGAAACATGACCTAGAGACTTTAATAAAGTTGTAGAAATAAATAATTTTTTGCATTGTACTGTATGCAAGGTGTTGCACTCACATAGCAAAAAATCAAATGCCTAAAGAGACCTAGCTTAGTTCCTAAAAAACCCAAAGATATCATAGTTTATTAGAGGGTCATCAGCGGTCCTAAATAAAGTTAAAGAAAGAAAGCAGAGAAAAAAATCATTATGGTTGATTATGTTGTCTCAATAACAAGTATCTATTAAAAGAACCTGAACTTCCATGCTGTTTCTGATAAACCTTCCAGTACATGACGAAAGGATTTACAGCTACCAAGATTATGAGGTGGCAGGAGTCAGATCCATTTCTGCACCTCTTCTCAAGGGTCAGTTAATGTGGAGGAAGGAAAACTTGTGGGGCCTCACTTGGCACTTCTCAGGCTGAGAAGCTCCAGCTGAATTAAAACAAAACCAAGTTCATTAATAAGTAGCATCCCTACTGGGAAGTCTAAATGAGCCTTTCATATCAGTGAGCCTTTTGTTTCCTCCAGGTGAAAGTGCTTGTGGAGTCATAAAACATCTCCAATTCTCAAACAAGACCATAACCTCCTAAATTTCATCTCTGCCCTCCTTCCTTCAAAGGGCTCTGAATTTGTGTGAGCAGCAGCACACAGATATTGGTTAGTGTTGGCAAACAGCGTGACAACTGCAACACAAACCCAAGAGGGGAAAATAAACAACCCTTCAGTCATCCCAATCATTGGAGCCACGTGGGCATTTAACATGCTGTGGGTTCCTCGGGTCTTGGAGAACATAAATTAGTGCAATAAGTGATACAATTAATGAATTTCAGCAGTCAGATATAAGCATGAGTAATGCATCCAGGAATAAATCAGGCAGTTGTTAAACAACAAAGCCCTGTTGCTTTGGGCTATCCTGAATTCCTAGGCTCTCTTTGGATCCACTCATGACACAAAATCACTTTCCAGACAAAAAAAAAAACAAAAAAAACCAAAAAAAAAAAAAAAAACCCACACCCTGTAAATGAAATTTCCTCTCAGACTCCTTTAATTCAATGCACCTTTTTCCCAGACCTACCTTGCCCCTTGAATGTCTCCTATTTCTAGGACCAGAGAGAGTAATTTTCTCCCTCTCTGTCTTCATGCAATGTCTCCCAAACTCTAGCTTCTGTTCAAGAAGGAAAGAATTTGTCTACCTAAACACCTGATCCTGAGTGTGTGCATTTTCAGGCATCGTATCTCCCTTCCAAAGGCTGAATGAGATCTCTTCCAAAATCTATTTCAGTAATTTGGGATGAGTGAATGAAGTCATCTGTGCCATATAAACCATGCCAGGTGATTCCATCAGGAGTGCAAAAGGCTTCAAATAATAATACATAAAGAAAAAAATATGCCATAAATAATCTGTAAATCATATATTTTTGATAACTTCTATCTACAGCTTCATTTTCTAAAGCAATGCAGTTTAAGACCAGTTCTTTCCAATGTGCATATCTGTCCTGCAGATAAATATTTGCTCTGTTTAGCAGCTGAGCGCTTGGCCCAGCTTGTAAAGGGTGAAAAAAAAAATTACCAAAGCAACAAAATCAGATTACTGCTATTTTAAAATCTTAATAAGTGTGAACAGGCAAATGTAGGGCAGAAATCTCTTTTTGAAAAATGAATGAATTCAAGACTCTGTTTTGGAAATGGATTACTCTTCTGCCAATTTTATGTCAAAGTTATAACATTTTGGGTAAGAGCCCAAAACATTAAGAGAGCGACTTACCAAATCTTGAACTTAAATAATCTGGTTTCCTTTGTTTGAAAACTTAGAGCTTTGGTAAAATCAGAATTGTGAATTATCAGCATGGATTTTACACCATTTTAAGACAAGCAGATATAGTTAAAAGAATCCAAGTCCAGTTGTGCTCAGTCTTAATGGAATGACACTAAAATGACATATTTTTTCTTTCCTGTCGGGTGTGCTAGCCAACCAGAGAACAGGCTAAAGCAAAGTGTAAATATCTGACACAAGAAAAATGCCGCTGTGACAAAACATAAATGTATTTTAAATACTTAGATCAACCCAGATTTTACAGAATCTTTTACAGAATTTTATGGAAAATCCTGCTCCCTAGCCTTTCTGGAAACTCAGTCAATAAGGAGACTAGAGAGCATTACATTTATAAAGTGTCAAAGCACTAAAATCTATCACAAACTGACCCAAATGAAGTGGTCTGAAGTTCTGCATCCAGTTAAATAAAAATCCCTGAGACACCCTGATTTCCCTTTTGGATTTAAAGGCAGAGAATTACAGCTCTTTCCTGTTTCTTCCTACTCCCTTGCACCCGTGGGAAGGTGTCAGCCAGCGGCTGCCCTGCCTGAGGCTGTGCTGGGGTATGGAGGGTCCATGGGAGCCCCTCTTCACTCAGAGCCATAAGGGACAAGGCGTGCTGGGCCCAGGGACAGGCAGCTCTTGAGGGGCTTTGGGAGAGCCTCTCCCTGGGGCACGTAGCATGTACAGAGGTGAAAGTTATCCATATGCTTTGCACCACATGAGAGGAGAGCCGCTCACTGCTGGACCCTGAAAAGCAGTCAGGAGGCTTTCTCAGGGCAAAGGGCAGAGGGGTTACCTGAGGATGGTGTGTACATGAGCTTTCTACTGCACTGGTACAGATTCCAGACCTAAAAATAGGTCCTGGCCATTGCCAGCTTAGTGCAGTAACCCGAACCCCGAGGGGCAGCTCCTGTGGCCAGCACCCTTCCTGCTGCTCGCTGGCATGTGTTAAACAGCTCCTCATACGGGCCCTGCTGCTGGGACTCCCAGTCCAGCGGCCTCCTGACGGCTGGTGACGCTCTCACAACACCTTCCTGCAGCCACCGTGCAGCTGGTGAGCTGGAGCAGAGGTTGCCTTGAACAGCAGCTTGTTCTCTCAGGGACACGTCTCACTCAGCAGGAATATTGTATAACAGTCTCCAGGTTGCTTGAACCTCAACAAGACAGAATCACAAATCACACTCCCCTGATCCACATCACCGTGGACACAGCAGTCCCCATTTCACACCTCAAAAATTGCCCTGAAACTTGCTGTGGAAAATCCAAATTTTACACAAATCTCAGTGAAAACTGGATTCTCACTGTTAGGTGGAGGTCAGAAATCTGGAGAAGAATTAAAGCTATCAAGAAAAAAAATAGCACACAGCAAAAACTTCTCCTTCATGTTCTACAGAGATATTCACAAAGCATGAACATGCCTCATTTATTTTGGTAATGCTTTACTAAGTGAGGGTGAGGTGCTGGCTGTCACTACATCTTATTCCCCAACCCCCTCAGCACAGATCCAGCTCCTTGGCTTTTTAGCAAAAGCTCTGTGATGCGGATAAAGTAGTCAAGCTAGGAAATGAACCTGGAAAAAAACGTCAGATGACTGAGGAAAATAAGTATACAAGCAAATAAAGAAGATGGAAGAAATTAAAGCCTGAGAGGACATTGAAAAGCAATCAAGCAGCTCCAGACACTGATGTGCCATAAGCAGAGGCTCTCAGCAAGGACTGAAGACAACTCTGATTCTTAGTAAGTAGACAGGCTCCAGAGCAGCCCAACCTTTGAAATGTGTAATATATATGCAAGAGTCTTATGAAGACCGAGTTCTTCCATATTCTTTGTATGCAACTTTGCACCCTTCCCTTTTTGACTCTTGACATTTTGGATGATGGCAGTCTAGAGTATTAACTGGTCTTCATCCAGGAGTTCTCCCAGTTCTGTTGCAAAACATCCTCTCAGCTCATGGTTTCCTCAGATACTCCTAGCCATAAAGATACCCCCCAAATACCCCAGCTATCTAATACCTATCTCCAAAAACACAAGAAAACCACCACTCTCCAAAGTACCACCAAAGCTCTCTGGAGTGAGCTGATTTTCAGAGCGTCCCTAAAATGCTACACAAAATTGAGGTAAAGATTATAAAATTCAAATATTTCAGCACCATGGACTTGTTGGGCCATGCTGAGTAATGTATATTGCATATAAAAGTGAATCCAAATTAACATTTCATAACAATCAGTAATCTACATAAAGGGATGTGAGAAAGGTAAGAAAATCTATGTGGTGAATTAAATTTATATATGTATTTTATCTTTAAAAAGGAAAGACACCTTTATACTATAGGCCTTGATATCTTTGAAGAATTACTCCCAGTACTGCCTTAGGAAGGATACCAGGGAAGCATATTATTCTGTGGAGATGAATTGCTTGTCTACATATTTTCCTTAAGATTCTGGAGCTCTTGGATTATGTTTTGTAAATCAGTTAGCTTCCTAGCCAGAGATTAAGGTAAATTCTGCTAAGGACTAAAAGTTGACTTAGAGCATTAAGAAGGATTAATGTTTAGCTGTGGTGAAGCTGAAGTACTAGGTTAGCATGTTTACGCAGTGCTGTAGATCACAATTAATCCAAAATTAGTATAAAAGATCAACAGCAACTGCTCTCGCATGCCAGCTTGGCTTAGTCCTAAAATCAAGACTTACTTTGGGGGCAATCTGTGTGCAAAGTTGCCGTGCGTGTGCCCTAATAGGTTTAAAGCTTCCAGAGGAATCCATGCATTTTAAATGTTTAGCTTCCTTGCCCTCTGCTTTGAGAAAATAAATGTAGAAGTCAGTACTCGAGATGCTTCTGCTTTCTATCTGTGTCATGGATCTGTCTGAATAGGTTGGTGCTAGCAATGAACAAAAGCAAATACAATTTCCTGCCTTATAAAGAAGAGGTTTTTAAAATATGTGCTTTCATTCATCATTAGAGATTAATAAGAAATAACAGGGTTTTTCTGGCAGAAAATGCACATTTTGTATAACAAAAATAGATAAAAGTACACATGATGTCCAGATATAGACATGGGCACGTGTAGTTTTGAAAAATATATCTATCAGTTCTGTAACCACAGAAAGTGTATAGTAATATATTTAAAGACATAGCTGAAAGATGATCTTAAATGACATATAACAACATAGTTTAACAGAGAGAGGTGAGGGTGTGGGGTCCTCTCTACTTCAAACTTAAATGATGATATCTAGCTCTCCAAAACTGACAAGAACTCTGTGGTCTTCAAAACAGGAGCCATGCTGCAAACATGCAGCCCAGCACGTAACCCAGCTCTGACTGCTGGTGCATCTTGGCTTGACCTCAGCATGGCCAGCCCAGCCCAGCCCTGTGTCCTTACAGATCTGCTCTCCTCAGGCTCAGGGATGAAGGGCTGGGAAGGCCAGGGAGGGAGTCTGGAAGGCAGCCCATGGCTCCAGCACACAGGCTACCACACCTTTGAGATCACTCAGAAGAGAGCAGCATTTGCTGTCAGGGACTTAATGGCAGTAGGCATAAGGAGGCTGCTCTGGAGGCAACCATCATCAGACAGCAGCAGGGGATTAATTGCCCTTAAAGCAGAAAGCAGGTGCCAAACTAAGAGATTTGTCTCACCTGCAACATGTGAAATTAAACAGGTGAAAGTAAAACCAAGCCCATTTTGTAGAACAGAAGCCCCGTTCTATGCGTCTGACTATAAGTGCCTTGGGTCCTTTGCAGAAGGATCTACTGTGGGTGTCTGGGGTCTTTTTGTGGCTTATTTATTTCTTTTCAGGCAGAGCATTTTCAGTCTCATCCAGAAATACATGTTTTTGCTTACAGTAGTGTATTGCTCTAGTAAAATCAGTACTAATTTCAAAATTAATGGCTGAAGTTGCTTACTAATTATTGATCTTTAAATCTTTTATTTCTATACCAATGAAAAACCAGAAACAGACATTCTGAGCATCACTTCCCTAACACTGAAATACATTGAAACCAAAGGAATAGGACAGTGGTATATTAGGAAAGATATACCATACACATCCCAACAGCACAGAAAATGCTGATGCCAAACCAAATGAGTTGAGAAATTTCAATCGAGTTTCCCTGTGCATTTCACAGCTGCAACAAACATTCTTGCTGGGGTGTGCCCAGCAGTGAGGGCTATTTGCAGAGCTGTTTGCTAAGCAATTTTTTCATTTACTGGTTACTAAACTTACAAATCAATTCATTGCTTCCACTGGAAGAATACTGAGAGAGTACTTAGAGATGGTAGCATCTGTGCCTATATCTAGCTAACCACATTCAAGCTGTGATGGTGATGACATTTGTGAGACTTGATTAAACTTTTCTTTAATCCCATTCTTTATTTTAGAAACACACACGCCAACAATTTCATATGTAAGTCTTAAAGGGAACTCTAAGCTGATGCAATGTGGCCTCATGCAAGAAATTTGAAAATTCCATTTCTGAGGTCTGTCTCCAAGAGACACACAGGGCTTCCTGTTTATGGGACTGTTCATGCCCACAAGCTATGTATTAAGAAAAGACAGAAAAAAAAGTGGGGTGAAAACACAACCCAGGCAAATTCACTAAAAATACAGATCAGCTCACTGTGGGCTTGTGCTGGATTATTCTCTGATTCTTGCTGGGTTTTCTTTACTAAAACACCCAGCATCTACCCTGAGGAGATTTTGACCCACCACACTAAATCAGACCTTCCTCAAGTTTTCCCTTGTGAACTTGTGGAGAGGCTCTGGTAGGTGATTTTCATATGAGGACCTCATTCTTCTGCATCACCTTCAGCCTCAAATGAACAGGAGAAGCTGCCCAAATACACTTGCGCACCAAACACAGGTTAAGAAAAAAGCCTTAAGGATTCCTTCTTTTAACCAGGAAAATTCAGCTCAGGTACATCACCTAGTTTTCAAAGAGCTCCCACTTTACCCAATTTTACAGCTGGGCAAATGAGACAAGGAGAGGTCAGGACATGTGCCTAAGGTTGTACAGAGATAGGAGTTTGGAGTACCTAGCATGTCCCTGGAACACAAACCCTTATGCTGTGAACAACACTGCCTGCTTATGATGCCCTCAGTTTCAGTAGCTACAGGTTTCCTGAGCAAAGGTAGGTTACATTAACTGGCCTGAAAAGCCTTGTAAAGCTCTTACGAACAGAGGCCAGAAGCAAAATAAATCTGGTGTACAAGTTTTTTTTCAGAAAGCAATGCCATCTTTGCCAAAGGTGTTTCCTTAGAAAAAATGAGGCAGATCTGCACACATTTATCAACTCTGCTCTATATGGTCCTAATGCTTCCAAGCAATGAGCTCAGGTTTTTTGATTTTGCTGAATAAGTAACAAAAACAGACACACACACACACACACACACANCGTGACATGAAGTGGACCCATGTAGATATTAACTAGCCTGCATCTTTGAAGAGCACATTTTTCTTCATAATAGAAAGCAATCTTCATCTTAAAATATTAATATCAAGTCTTCATTTCAAATGTTTTTCACTTGTTTTGTTACCCTGTAGCAGAGCTACACATCCTGATCAAAAGAGAACTACTGTTTTGTTGTTAAAAAGTAAACATGCTTTTCTACAGATCAAAGCCACAGTGGCAGAACACACAGTGGAACATGCCAGCTCAGAAAGAAAGGGTTACTAACCCCTGCTTTCAAGTATGAATGATTTATATGCAAATATGGTTTATGGTAATGCTCATGAATATCTGCTTTTCTGGCAGCCCAGAGATCCCGCATGCATTACTCTCACAGATCAGGGCTGTGTGAGGAGGTTTTGGGGGCACATGTGCACATTCAGAGACCCAGTTTGCTGTGGAAGCCTTCCAGAAAGCCAATAGCTGCTTGCACCATAAAACTGAACGTATATTTTAAACTTCTCAGAATCAACAGAAACAAACAGTATATCAAATGCCTCTGGACCTATGCAGCAAGGGTACTGCCAAACCCCAAGTATTCAGGATAAATCATGAGTGGGAACCTCAGATCATGAAAGAGACCTTTAAAGAAATCACAAGGTAGGAGCATAACTTGGTCTCTTTTACAGTAACTTTGGAAGACCTAGTTTTGAAAAGATTCATTAACTCACATTTTAACTGGGTGTTTTTTCCTGAAATACTAAGCTCTAGCACATGCCTATTTTACACAATGAAAGCTGTGACTCAACCCTTGCTACTTGCCTCCGAGAGCTGGACCTTTTCTGAAAAGAAATCCCAAAAACCTATGAAACAGCTTAAATTTTCAATAGTGAACTGGCAGCAGAGAGGCACTGAAGAACATAGAACTCTCCTGAAGCCTGCAATAAAACTTCTCCAGCTAGTCAAAATGTGTTAAGAAACTCTGCTTCTTCCAATAAGAAAGCACACAAACTATCTTTAATTTCCAAAGTATTTACCTCCTCCAGTAAGTGCTCTGCAACACAGCAGAGCAAACCCAACTGTTTCCCATTAGGCAACAGTGTGTCACAGCTTTTCTGCACACACACTCACAGCCATAACTCATCGCTAGCATTTCTGTGCACATAAATTCAGACAAAATAGAAGGATGGGGGAAAAAAAAGGCAAATCAAAAGCCATGAAACCTTAAAAACAGTTACAGTACCTGCAAGCTCCAAGACAGCACTCACAGTGGAAGCTTTCCTGAGGCAGAGAGCCCAGCACCCTGCTCTCTATGGACCATCTGCAGACCTGGTCCCAATATCCACATTTAAAGAGACAGAGGAATGAAAGTAAAACCCATCGGCTTTTATCCAGGCTGTTGTACAAGAAACAACTTTCTTTTTATTTTTTAATGAACTGTTTTAAAAGAGAATCCACCAATAAAGTATCACACTTGTGCGCCTTAACCAACTGCAAGACAACAAAAATGTAGCAAATCACACTTATATATCAAAAGTCCTAATGACTCAAACATGTGTTTGGAGCAAATGTAAATATTCCACTCTCTCAATGAGCAAAGCTCTTAAGTGTAGGCTTAATTTTATCTCTCCTCAATAAATCATTTTTAAGCAAGTACCTAAATATAAGCCCACATTGTACTCCCATAAATACTAATAGGACTTAAACATGTGCTTAAAATTAAACATGTACTTATGTGCTTCACTGAACCTGTCTAGGGGACATTATGATCGTGTGAGTGGTGAAATCTCTCAGACAGATTGCTTACAGGACCCTGGACATGCTCTGTGCCGTTCATAGAACGAGAAAAAAAACACCAGAGGATCTGAGCCATTAGGGGTGGATAGACCCATGGCAGTAGGAGATTATACCTTCTATTTTTTCTGCTGCAGGAAAGTCACATACAGATAGATGTCATACAGTGAGGCTACAGAAACCCAGTAGATTTGCCAAGGTCAAACAAGTACTTCGGCAGCCATCCTTAGCTGAGGCTAATGCATGTACTAGGCAGCAGCACTGAGAAACTCTGCTGGTTCTCAGCCCCAGCTGATAACTTGCCTGATGCTCCTCTAATTTAGACCATGGAGAGTGACCTGTGAAAGCTGGCGCTTGCCCACAACTTCCCTTTCTTACCCCTACCACTGCTTGACCCCTGCCCTCACCTTGAGAGCCCACCAGGGACCAGGAAATGTGAGAGGAGGCCAGAGGTTACCCTGAGCTGGACATTGCTGGTTCCAGTACAGAGGGAAGGTGTCTTTGCATCTCGCTGTCCAACTCTGTATCCAACTCTATTTTAACTGGCAATAAATTAAATTTTCCCACTTCAAGCCTGTTTTGCTCATGCTGGTAATTGAGTGACCTTCCTGTCTCACCTAACCCAGTAGATTTTCTATCTTTTTTTCTACACAGTGCCACTGAGAAAGAGACATAGAGCAGCTGGGTGAGCAGCTGGCAGCCAGCCAAGGGCAACCTACCACTGAGCCTGAGATCCCAAAATGTCAAGCTGGTCCACTTTGGTCCGAATCATCATTTTTTTTTCTGCAAGTGAGATGAAAGGAGTGATTCATACATACCTAAATACACAGAGACATAATCTATATCATGAACATATTGCATTAATGTCAAAGAGCATAATAAAATTACTTCAATTCTATTCATTGTTAAATACCCCTATGATGATTTTTTATGAAAGAAAATAATATTTCCTTTATTTACAAAATACAAGTTATCAAAGAACAACAAAGACAAAATTGGGAGCTAAAACCACATGGATTGAAAAAAAAAAAAAAAAAACCACAACAAATCTACTAGTTATACAGTTATACATTAACTTCAGATGCCTTCCCCCAAAAGATTATTTTTAGGTTAATTTTAGAAGCTGCTCATTTCACAAAGAGGCATGGCTATGACCAAAGTACTATACCATACTCAAAGGTGTAACTGCCACTGTGATACATATGCACATCCAGCCTAGTTCTCCTGGAATGCATCAGTGTTAACACACAAATGTGTAGGATTATGAGATTACTGAGATCAGGTGCTTCTGCAAAAGACCAATTCAGTAGCCCTAATTGCAGGAATATGGATCCTAAATCAAAGTATCTAGTATTTTGAGTGAGTCACACTATCATGGACATACTCATACAAGCTGTTCCATGACTGTTGGTCCCAGTGCCCAGCTCAGGCTCAAAGATGTGGTCAGCAGTATAAAATACCCTAGAAAAAACCCATTTACAGTTAAAATCCTCTGCATCACTTGCTAGTTTTATCAGTCTGTTAGAGAGAGTCAGAGCAGAAAAATGAGATACTAAGCCATTCTCCTGAACTCTGCAGCACAAACCTCATGTACTGCTGGGATGGCTGCTGGGTTGCCTAAACACAGCATTGTGGACCCACAGACAGCTGTTGCTGAACAGGTTTACCTCACATTTACATGATTGTTTCATATTTAATATTCAGCAAGTGTAAGTTCTGTGTTTCCAAGTATACATATTTACAAACACACCATAATAGGATTAGGAAGTGAGTCCTCAAAGATCCTTGGAAATTTTGCACTGAAATATAAAGCAGACAGTTTGAATTTTTTTGACTAATCTCTTATTAGCAGAAAGATTTAACACAGTTATACCACTGCATTTTAAGTGGCTGATTTAATTACACTGTAACGTTCTTCGGAATGTCCACTTTTTTCTGCTGACGTACAATCTAAGAAAAATATTTTAGGATAATAAATTTTAATATCAATTTCTTAAGAAAGACTTATTTTTATAACTAAAACAAGAACATCGATAACTCCATCACCTCAGAATCCCTTTCTCAGGAAAAAAATAAAAAGAAAACTAGCCATAGGGTTGTTGTTAAATGCCCTAAGAGATGTATAAAGCACAGATTTCCATGGCAATACTGTTAAAATACACCTTTGGCAAAAGATCAGAGCACCAGTCAACACAGGAACCAAATCAGGGCACAGAAACCCCTGAAGCAACCAAGCACCTCAGTGGCCTTGAGAACTTTGTGGGAATCACTAGTGGGAAACATCCCAAATGGCTCCCCAAGACACAGATACAGTCAGAGCTGGGAGCTTATTGAGTAAAGATGGATTCAAGGGGTTAGACACAGTCAGTACTCTCAGGAAACAGTGACTCCTGGCCATCACTGGGTTTTGACGGATGAACTTCAGCATCCAACTCGGGAAAACAGGAATACAGCACAGCAGCACTCTCATTTGCACAATGAATTATTATATCACAGATTTTCTAGTTACTAAAAAAAAGCAAACTAAATGGAAACAGAGGAAAACTGAGCAGTACATCTGTTCCAAGGCAGATTCTTTCCTCCCAGGGAGAAGGCCAAATTAAAAGGTTAATAACAGAATTACTACGCCTCTCCAGTGGGTAGGTTTTAGAACAGAGGGGAAGCTTTGAGCCTTTGGCTCAGCTGCTCACACAGAGCTGGAAGCCACAGCCAACTGACCGAGAGCAGGAGGAACTGGGCACTGGATGCTCTTCTATATGGGAAACCTCAGACAAAGAAATCCTACATCCAGATGAAGGCCCCCAAGTGCTAAAAGATAAAGAGGTTGGCAGCCACAGGCTGCCCATCCAACTGTATAAATTCCAGCCTTTCTCTCCCATGTTCATCCTTGCCTCCAGACCTCATGTCCATAGCACCTCCCTAGCTGACCCCACAGCATAATGAGTATCTAAATGGAAGTTCTTAAAAAATCCTACTACCCTTAGCTTTCCTGGGGTAGCTTATTTCCAGTTCCAGTTTTGGCCAATGTCTTTTGCATATGTGGATCCTCAAAACCACAGGTGAACTTCTTGAGACTGAGCCACAGATACCATATTTGGTAAAACAGCTCCTGTCTATGCTGATCCAAATAATATTTGTCACCAATGACCAGTAAAAATCAGTCTTTCCCCATTAAAAAAAAAAAAAAATCATACTTCTAAATGCCCTTTGCAGCATAAGTGCTACTGGTTGAATCCATGGGGTTCAAGGCACCAGCCTGGCCTTGAGAACAAGCCAAACAAAAGACCTAGCACTTCTCAAGACAATTGTTTTTCCAGTCTAAAAATGGCTTCTGCATATTTTTTTTGAGAACATGGTTGGTCTCACTGTGTTTCCTGCTGAATAACCTGTGATTTCACCAGCAATTTAAAATGTGCAAAATGCTTGGCTTTCCTGTTGACATAACTCACAGACTGAGTAATGCAGAGGAAAACAGCCTCAGTCCACAAGTTGTTTGGCATTTGAAACTTACATTGATTTTTGACACGTGCAGTTTTCCTAATACAAGCAGAGATTCAGCCTGATGTTGTACAATCGATCTCTTATTAAACATTTACCTCAGTACATCAGTATTTTTATTTTAGTTGCCAAAAAGGAAATTTTCTGAAAATCTTCACCATATTAGTGACCATTTAACTGTGTTTACCAGTGAGTCTTCCAAGATGAGGGAAGCCAACAATCTTGAATTAGGACTGTAGAAATGAGATCATACCACACATTAATTTACTGCATACGGCTGCTCTGCAAAGTTTGCCATGAAGCATTTTCGGGAACTTCAGAGACAAATCATCTCTACGAAATTCTATTACTCTATATAATGTGTGCTTTCTCATAAATTTGCTAAATTTTACAAATAACTTTAAGAAGAAATTCTTCCTACAGCTGCTTTGTCCCTGGGTTTTAAGATTTGTCCTCGCTCATCATGGTGAAAAGAGTAGGTGCAATGAGGAAAAATATGTTGAGAAGGCTGACAGAGAAAAGTCATCATCAGTAACGTTACACTGGAGTAAAGCTGCACATAAATCATGCGCCCTAGGATAGCTGGAAGTCCTCTAAAACGAATTGCTAGTATCTTGTCTTGTACCACAACTAGCAACATGGAGAGAAAAAAATTCCACCAAAAATCTGAAGTCTACAGTATTGTAGAAAGCATTCATTCAAGAGAAGAAGTGATTTTCTGAAGCAGTCAATAATAGAGATGATGACTGTACTAGTACTCAGTAACCTAACAAAACAGATAAAATTAAGTAATTCAAAGCTTATATCAGATGCCGAATAGAGCTGCATGTGTGTGTGAGGAAATGCATAAGAGTACCTGACTGCTTCTTTGGCCATGAAGTGCTTAAATCAGAAGGCATTAAGAGTGTCAAAATAAATACCTGGTCCAGCATTGTGAGTCTGAATTTTTTGGGTTCCTTGAAGACCAGAAAGAAATCTCTAACCCAAGAAGTCAATACTGGATGAACATTCAGGTCACTAGCACAGATTCACTGTGCCAGTCTTTCTCTCTCTTCCAAGAAAAGGATGGCTAATCCTAAACCACAGACAGACATTGTAGGAATTGCAGGAATTGTATATAAGCCTGTGTCAAGTACATTTTTATAACATGCAAGACTAGGTTGCATGCATTGATATTAAAAAAAAAAAAAAAAAACCAAGACCTCCTGCTCTTCCGCTTCTATCTCATAACTATGCTCCATGGAAGTTTTTCTAAACTTACTGCTGAAAAAATACTCAATATATAGGGTTCTGCAAAAAACTTTTTTCCCATTCTTAAAATATTTCTACTTGAAAATAATAAAAATATAGTTTTAATACACATATATTATGTTAAATTAATTGGATAAATAGAGATGTGGAAAATTTACATCAGTAGAATTAATAATTCTGACTCTGGCATGGGGCTGGGTTTAATGTAAAATTAGATTATTATTTTTACTTGAGAAATTCTTATAGAAAAGAACCTGAAATTGTCTATGCAAAATCTTGCAATTTCATCATGTGTTTAATTTGGGAATATTTTTCTCAACAGGATTTCAATTATCTGATACTATTCTCAGAGCAGACTATCACACATGCATCCTGCTCATCTGTCAGGGCATTTGTACAAAACCATTTTTTTAAGGTAAAATTTTTTAGACAGTAGACTTGAAAAATTGGTTGCAGTCTTTAGCAAACAGTGCATTAAAATTCCTTCAATTATGTTCTTATCAGCTTAAAAAGAACCAAAGAAAACTGATATGAAAACAAGGAGACATTGTGTTATGAATGAAGGCTGGTAAATTGGCTCCTTTTCAGAAAAAGCTGAAAAACATCGCTTTAAGTTGTGGCAAGCAGCACAACAGAACCTGCTCTAATCATATACAGATGATGGGAATTTGTCTAATGTTTTATGGTGAATCGTTGATGAGGCCTGCAGGAGGAAAATTTGTAGAAATAAAATCACCTTGACAGTATAGCACTAGGGTCAAAAAGCAAAGTAAAGTCAGTGTTCTTAGCTTTAATAAAAACAGTATGATCTGTCATCAACACAGCATTTTTACACTCTTGGACAATGCACTCTGGGAGCTCCTGCTGGGTTTCATTTGATTTTCTTGAAAACCAACAAAGGACAGCTTATGGCTGGTAATTCATTATGACAGCAGAGAAGTTATAAAAATATACATGTTTAGATCCCTGTAAACAGCCTACACTCCAATTTTCCACACAGAAACTATTAGCCAGCCTAGGTAAAACATACCTATAAGCTATAAAGTAGATCTGTTAGCTTGGAGGATTTTTTATGTTTGAGATGTTTGTTTTTAAGGGGAGGTTTGTGCCTTCTTTGGTTTTTGGTTGTTTTTTTTTTTTTTTTAACTCCAAACTTGAAAGTAAAGACTTCTAAAATTTATTATTGTAGTTTCTTGAAATTAATCTGCCTTCTCTGCTGCAACTGTATTTAAGGCACATTTGGGGGAAGAAGCTTGACAAAGTGCAAAGAGGTATTGTTAAATACCTGAAGGGATTGTACATACATTGCATCACTGTCTAAATACTGACTGGGCAAGATCACAAGGAAAAACAAACAGCAGGGTAATTGAAAACATCTATGAACTAGATGATCACAGAGGTGGGGTGATAGGCAAAAGGATATACAATTCACTCCTCATTGCCTGATTTTAAACTAATGTTAGTGCTGTAAGAATGAAAAACAGGTAGGAAAAGAAGAGAAAAAGGAAAGAAAAATAAAGAGAACACTTGAATTTTGAACTTCATGGGCAAAAGAATATTTCAGAGAAGCAAATCCTCACTTCCAACAGCCACTCTAGGAAATCTGGATAAAAAAGCCTTAAAATATGTAATTTTACTTAAATGTTTTTATTTTAAAGCTGCAATCACTGACAAAATTTTGAAAAGATAGCGCATAAAGTTCTCTTTAAGCAGAGTTTTTGCAGAAAAGAAAAACAAGTACCTGGATTCATGTGAGCACACTGTCTCCAGTTCAGCACTGATACATAAATCATGTATGTGTATAAACAGATAGAGGGGCAGAGTGGCATAAAGCATTTTGAAGAATCCCAACCTGTGGCTAACTGATCCACACCAGCAGGAATCCTTATGGTAGACACAGCACTACTGACCAAGTGCAAAATAACAGGTACATCTGGCTTAATTGGTGGTTGGGAACACAAAGCAATAAAAAGCACCATTTCGCCAGAAAAGCTATACACCCCTATTATTTAATCAGAGGGATATAACCCATGTTGCTACCCCAGGGAAGTGTAAGCAAGCCCAGATTTTGGGGAGGGGTGGGGGAAAAGAGGGGAGAAAACACAACCCCACTCTCCCCTCCCCCCCAAGATTTTAGGAGATAACTACATTACCAGAAAGTGAGGTCTTTTATGAGGGCAGGTGCTGTACTTGGGTACCTGCTTTGGGACTCTGCAGTGTAACACAGGTAGTACAGCTGGTTCAGCACATGCATGCACACATGTGTACAGAGACTTAAAAATTACCAGCTTTCACAGACAATGAATGATTCCATCTGTTTTCATTTTTGTGTTGCTATCCACATGTGGTTGATGTGTTCTCTGAAATCAGTTGATTTCTAAAGGTTACTCTGATCAGCTGTCCAAAGGCACTTAGATGTTGGGCACTACTGGAATGCTGTATAACCAATATGATTCGCAATGCTGTAATAAACTTTCCTTTCTTTATCTTCACTACTTTTCTCTAAATTGAAGAAGAATCATTGCTACATTTCCACTGAGGGAGGAAGGGGCTCTGACCAGCCATCCATGATGCAAGGAGTCACTCTGCACACTTCTGTCAACAGCTCTGCCTCCTCCTGACTGAAATTTGAGGGCAAGGTGGTGCTGCCCTTGTAGTTTGGATAGAGCCTGCCTGTGTCAGATCCCACTGAGCATCCTTGCACAACTGAAGACTGGGTTTGTCTCACACAAGCAGAGCCTGCACTACTGGCTTTGTTGTGAAAGTGCATTCCTGGATAGGTGCAAACACTTGGGCAGTTTTAGGTTGCCCAGTTGCCCACCAAGTTGGCAGGGGGGTCTGTAAGCACGCAGGGTGCAGCAGCCACTCTGCAGGGATTGCAGAGATATGGTGCTTGATTCGAGAGCTCAGATTCCATTTAGATATTGCTGGGTTGAGCAGTATCTAAGTGCACCTAGATATCCGTGATGGAGGAAGGAGATGAAACAATTTCCTGAGTCCCAAATGGCATTTTACTAGCCCACATGTAGCACCTACATATTGATATGAATCTTACATATATTTTTGAAATTTATTCTCTATGATGAAATGGCAAAAACTGAATGTAATACAGACATTAAAGAGAAGATCTAGCTTCACTGGAAAAAATTAAGAAAAGCCAACCATCTCAAGGGGGGTTAAGGTTAGTAGTGAGAAGGTGCAAAACTAATTGACCTTATTATACAAATTATACTTGTCCCCAGTAAAGACATTCTTCTTCATTTACATGGGAACTACCATTCTGCACTTCATTCTGCATTTAGAGAAGCAAAATTAATAGTGGAGTTTTTCCCCAAAACACACTGAAGGCAGGCAAGTGTGACTTCTATTAGAAGCATCTTGTGCAGCAGTCTGGATTCATCCACTTGTGTCTGGTTCTAGCTTTCTGCTCTATTCCTCTGAACACGGAGAACAGCTCTTTGACCCTGACCCAAATTTCTGTCTGAACTTCAGTTTCCTCTCTGGTTTCTGGAAATTTAATTCACAAGTGCGCAGGTTCTTACTTTAAGCATCTAAAGCATTACAGTTTTCAAAAAGAGCAACAAGCAAGCCAAAATCATATATTTTCTGGCAAAATATCTGCCTCCCTAGGTATCCATCCAATCCTCTTCTTACCAACCGATAAGCAAAACACATATCATTAGTCGAATACCAAGAGAGCAACAGGCAAAATCAAAATCTCAAATGCAGGTTGTATCTGCCCCATCACTTACAATTTCACATTTTGCTGTCATCCCATATCAGGCATACATTTAGCACAAATTTGCATCAAATGTGAAGACAACTGCACGAAAGATAGAGTTTACATTATTTTTCCTCCTCTTAAGTCTCATCATCCTTGAAAAACTAGGAAGTCCCTTTAGTGGGACTTCTGCCTTCATAACAACAGCAGAATGGGCCCTTGTGGAGCAGTGAAACAACAGCTCAGCTCATTTCAGGTCTGTGCTATTTTATTGAGCTGGCAAAAATCTCATGTGCAAGCATAGCAGCCCTGAGAGCTACAATAACAGTTAGCAATATCCCAGCCCAATGGAAATCCATGGGAGCCTTGCCACCAACTTAAACAGAACCAGAATCTCACTCACTACTTATATATGAAGGAGTAAAAGATGAGGGAAAACAATTTAAAACATCTCCAAAACAGGAATTATTGCTTTTCTTTCAGTCCTCCTGGAAGGAAAAATGATTATGCTTTTTAGCTGTCAGAAAAAAAATCCAGGGTAATTCATAAGGTATTACATTAACACATATAAAACAAAATGAAAACCAGCTTCAGACTATGACCTTTCACTCCAGCAAAAGCTGAAGCAAGTGTATTGCAAACCAAATTAATACACATTCTACTAGGCAAATAAATTCAAAACAGGGAGTCAGATTCTCCTCACTCTGTGCTCTGGAGCTCAAAGAAGACATCAATTCTGAATAGGAATCAGACCACAAATTGAAAATGCCAACATACAACACTGATATTTTTAAATCTTTAAGAAAAAAAAACAAACTCACCAAAACAAAACCCACAGTATTCCAGTAACGTAAAATAGGGAAGAGGGATTTTTAAAATATACCTTGTACCACTACAGTATTCTCTGCAATTTTGGAATTAAGTCTAGGATTTTATTTTCAGCTCCCTGGATCCTGATGTTGTATTATCATCAGGCAGCAAGGCTAGAAATCCAGTTTGCCTAAGTGCACTTCTCTACACGTAGTTAAAAAAAAGAGGTCTTTAAGTGAGAGACATGGTCTGGTAAGTGGAGTGGAAGTTACAGAAAATAACGGTGATACTGTCTATAAAAAAATCTAGTCAAATGCCATGACAATTAAAATTAAATCCCCACAACCTTATGAGTAAAATAAATTTGGCTTATGCAAAACTCTAATGAGGGAGATTCTTAATTCTTAAGTGAACAAACAATGCAAAAAGGATCAATTTTGTAAGCTCAGTACACTGTATAATACCATATAAACAGAGGAAATATATTTACTATAGCAGAGACATTCTGCTACAGTTCTTCAAAAGCAGATATTTAAAGTTTACTTTCACATGGGTTTTCACTTTTTGACCTGCTCTTGACCTGGGTAATACTTGCAGACCAGTGAGTTTAAGAAGGCCTGGGATCTATTAAAAGAGTAGTAGCTTGACTTTTACTGACTAGCACGCTGATGCTTTAAAGTAAATGTTATGGTTTGTCACAGGAACCAATTTGGTTACCGTTTGTTCTTCCTGCCCCTGCCTGCTGATATTTTTTCAAGTGTTTTTCATTCTTTAAATTCTATAAAGAAACCTGCATGCTGTTATTTTAAACTTCTGTATCTTTCTTTTGAGTAGTTCATATTTAAACAGTGGGCAGTATACCCAAAGTTTAACCCCAGTGCCTTTTGGTAGGACTTGAACTCCACATGCACTACCATTTTGCTCCTCTTTTCTGGACAGTCAGTTATCATGGTAAAAGATCCTATTTACCTGATTTTTAAAGGCATAAATGGCTATAATTCTTCTTCCCCTAAAGTAATCATAAGCAATGCAGTACACTGTGTATTTAAGTATTGTATACTAGCTTCATCACCTGTTTAAATTTGCACTTCAGTTTTTATTGCTTTATTTTCTTAACACGACTGGTTCCTGTGATACCTTTCCAGCTTTATGCAATGTGTAGGATTTTGTTAGATATGTCAAAACATTGAGAAACTTCGACAAGTTTGACTGAACACTGTGACACATCCCCTAATTTTACAAGGGACAATTTTTTAATATCTATGTTCAATTTATTGGCTTAAAATAGTTCTATTTTGTGCAATATTACAAAAAAGGTGCAAAATTTCTTCCCTCCCACCTTGAAATTTCAAAACCATAAAATCTCAAGTCCATGGGGAAAGGCTATAGCTGAGTCCCTAGCTGGCAATGTGCTTGAGAAGTCCTGCATTTTTATGGTAGGAGAGGTACATATGAAAACAGGAATGAATCAGTCCTCAGCAGACATTAGCTGATGCTTG
The DNA here is from genome assembly GCA_013400575.1 of Peucedramus taeniatus. Classification (NCBI taxonomy): domain Eukaryota; kingdom Metazoa; phylum Chordata; class Aves; order Passeriformes; family Fringillidae; genus Peucedramus; species Peucedramus taeniatus. The sequence goes on from WBNO01013590.1 coordinate 105,374, forward strand.
ACATATACACAGCAGAGACTGAAGCACAATTTGGGTTGAGCCTTATCCTTTCCTGTAAAGCATTAGGTTCAAAAGGGCAGTAGTTGTATAAATCCTCTAACTTGTATATTTTTCAATATCCCATTTTTATTTGCCTGAAAACAAAGGGCTTGTGTACCAGCAATGACTTATGTCTCAAAATGATATCAACTGTGTAAGTTTATGTTCACAAAACTAATCACTCCTGTTCTCCCAGGTCAATGCAGAAGGGGATGGAACACAGCAGAGAAGCTGCCTCTCTTCCTATGGCAGGTTTATTGTCTTGATTCTTCCATGAATTATGTCTGATATTATATAAAGGGGATTTTCTGTGACTCTCCTCCAATATTGTGAAGTCTGTCAAACAAAAGAAATCTCTAGGCTTTTGAAGTTGCCTGTATTGCACCTTTAAATTGCAAGAAATCCAAACTTGAGAGGGTTTGTTTGAGGCAGAGCTGTTGACTGACTAGAGACCTTTAAAAATTCAGTTAAGAAAACATTAGCAACGCTGGACAGGATTGATGAATGTATCAAGTGAGAGCCTGCAAAACCTTCAGAAATTAAATGGGGTGCAAACAAACATGCAGAAATTAAGTTGCTAAGTAAAAAAGACGCAAATGTTTCTTATTGCTCCTAATTGTTTCTTCTTCCTAGCACAAGTTCTAAAACTGTCATGCTTACACCTAGAATTTTTAAGATCTTGTCTCCATTTCTAATCATCCTTCTAGAATCACAGATTTTGCCTCTTTTTTCAATTTGTTACTTACTGATTAGATCTACAGAGAAATGATAAAAGAATATTTAAAATCCCTAATACTGTCTTTGGATATCAAATGCTTTTGGAGGTGTTACCATTAAAACAGATTTCAATTTGAGCAGCAACTCTTGAAAGGCAATTAAACCAAAGGGAACATTTTGGTAAATAATTTAAGAGGGATTTTCCTGCATCAGTTCCCTCACCTTTATTAACAGCAAGTACCCTACCTTCACATAGCAGCAGCATGCAAAATTTTACTTAAAAAGTGCTACAGGGTACTGCCACAGTAACTTTACTGTGCAGTGAAACATTTACTGAACCTGAGACAGGCTAAGCAGCATTCCACTATATAAATCAACTAGGCTTGGTTTTGTTCAAGCAATGTTATTAATGGGAATGTGACTAACTGAAGAAGTAGATACTGTGATACTTCAAAGAAATCCCACCCATCCCATTCTGTGTTTTTCTGGGATGTAAGATAACGTTACTGTCTTTGGTGTCCTGTTTAAGTCTGATTAAGGAGTAAAACTAGGCTACACTTGTGTAAAGGATTTCCTATTGCATTGAATGAGACAGTTTACTTCCACAAATGAAAGTTCAGTGACTTCAGACAATGCTAAAGTTCATTAGATTTGGTTGGCTACTAAAAGAAAAGCAAAACAAGGAAAAAGAAAAAAATTCACACCCCTTCAATGCTTCCTATTGAAGAGCAAATAATATCTGGAATATTTACATCTTCTCTTCAGCTTTAGTTTAACATGCAAATACTTGATTCAGGTTAGTGGTTTGCAAAAAATACTGTCCAAAGAACAAGCATTTCTTTGTGTTTATAAATATTTTTACATTTTTTTTCTTTTTTTTAATAAAAAAAAATTAAGATGAAAAAATGTTTACCAGAATTTCCATTTTTACCAGCTGTAGAATCATTACCTTTTAGTTTCTCAATCTGTAGACAAGAAACCAAATTGCTACCATTCACAGCTCTGGCAGGCTGCTGTAGTCACCAGAAGAAGGCTACCTTTAACTTGATAAAAAAGGATTTTTCTGAACAACTGACTTCAAGATTTTAGAAACAATTAGTGGTAGGATAAAAAAAAGACCAGTATTGTAGTAGCAATAAGATTTTTAAAAGATACAAGAATCTTTTATGGCTAGAATAAGCATTAGAACTGGTGGCTTACTGATGGTTACCCCAACCCCTTGTATTTCCCAGTGTAACGGTGATTGAACACGCTAAAGGATCAATGATAGATAAATGGAGTCAGCCTTGGTTTCTAGGATTTACTGGGACACTTAAGAGTCAAACTCAGAGCTTAAAACTGTTAATAGAGTGATCAATTTGGTAACAAATATCAGATAGGATTTTGCAGTTGTGAGGACAAGAAAAAGAGCACTTTATTTTCAATAAATCAACAAAACCAGAAAAGAATCAACACATAGCAGAAAGGAAAAAAGAGTCATAACATTCAATTAATTTCAATTATTTCATCAACAAGTATAAGTAGGTGTTTTTCTTAATAAATTAGGGAGTGTTGAAGAAGGAAGGATAGGCTTAGTATATTTTAAAATTAAGTATAGCTAGTATATTTTAAAATTAATACAAGTCACAACATTTGGCTTTGAATCCAAATGTGTATTCAAGCTTTTGAGATTTTGCTAGTGTTAGCACCTGGGGTTTGAGTTCAGGACTTTTTAAAGCTAGAAAGCAGTCAAAATCTGCTGATCTAATATGAGTTGTTCTGGTTCTACAACAGGTTAAGCAAACCTGTGCAGGAAAATTAACAATTTACCCAAGCTTTATCCAGACTAAAGGCAGGTGTCCTGGATCCTGGAGAGACTGAGCACCTTCCACTGCTGTTTTCCATCTTGATCTGGAATTCAAAGTAAATAAAGCAAGTTTGACCCAAAAAAAAGTTTGCAGCTAAGATTGAAAGCAGAGTTCATTTTTTTAAAACTCTTGCAATCTAACAAGAAGGCTTTTATCTCAGAACAGACAGCTCAACTGTCTGGATCAGAAAGCTTCTTTTCCTAACTCTGTGGAAAGAAACAAAAAATTTGTCCCTTATTTCAGAATAACCAAACTTCAGACCAACTCTCTGATGTGTAAAACATAGGCAGATGCCTTGATATCAGGTTATAGATTGCATGGCAGGATTGAGAACCGCTGAAGTATCGATAAACTTTTTTCACAAGATTTGGGAGAAACTTTTTAAATGGCAGAAAGGCTTAGCTCACATTTCCTTGCCTTCACCTCAAGTCAGTTTAACCCCCATTTTCCTAATTTCTGAATGGATGTTTTTACCAGATTCCAAACTGTGCTAAAGCCCACGGTATGGGATTTATTCAAGTGTTTCTCAACACACAAAACTGCATTATCTAAGACTTCTTCTGCACAAAGATCTTCTCTTGTCTACTCTAGAGAAGACAAAGCCTCAAAGGGAGTGTTCAGCAAGGCTGCCTAATAACCCGACTGAATCTCACAAGCAACCTTGTTTAGAGGGGATGAATGGGGAAGAATGACGAGCAGGAAATTAAAGCAGAAGAACTACCCATCACCATTTAAAATGAAGCCAGAAAACGGGAAATTTAAAGGATTTTAAAATAAAATGGGCTTCCTGGATCAAAGCATTGCAAAAGGAATACAGAATTTTTAACCTTTAGTTAGCCAGTTCAAAATCCAGCAGGGGTCAGGAGGGATGAAAGGTTATCATCCTCTAATGGTTTTCACAAACTTAATTAAAGACTCCATCAAACTTTTTATGTTCAAGTGCACAACCCTAACTTCCACAGGAGACAATAGCAAAACTCATATTGACTCAGAAAGGAGCCAGCCTGTATCCATAAATAGACATCACGTTGATGACCGGAGATAAGCTTATTAAAAAAAAGAAAAAAGTGAATACACTCCAGATGTAAAGAAGTTTGGGGATATAGACATGTATTTCATTATTTTAGTTGCAACTTAATGAACAGTCTTGCTGAGAAGAAAAAATAAACAAGCCAAAAGGAGGTAAGGCCCAAACTAAAGAAGAGCAAATAATTAAACTGTCCACAGAAGGACAAGCATCATGAGAGAGACAAAAAATCTTAGGTTGTTGGGTATAAAGTTGTATTGGATCTCTACTGATAAGCATTTCTCTCCCCTTTCAAAAAAAAAAAAAAAAGGTCTTGATCTATGGTATCACAGGCAGAAGCAAAATAACTTGTCATATAGACGTGGTTTTCGGTTTTAAATCATGTTTCAGCTTGCAAATGCAAATCTAGTTAGGAAATGCCACGGCAGTATGTTGATTCAGTAACAAACACAGAGAAAGCATTGAGCCTTGGATGAGCCATAACTCTTTCAGAAAGAAATTTGCATTCATTGACACATTTTTGACACAAATATACAAAACCTGCAATCTGTAAGTCCCCGTCTCATTTGGCTGACAAAGATTTTGCACCTAAACTCCTTATTCTGTAAAGGCCATGTTATGTCACAAGATCCTGATGAACAGATTTTTGCAACCTCCTGGGACCCTACAATTTACCACTCTCTTATTTCTCTATTTTCTAAACTCTCTAGTTTCTCTAATTGTAAGAGGTTATCGTGGGCTAAACTTAGAACAGGCAAAACCAAGGAGGAAGAACCGAAGTACATAACATATTCAAGAGAAAAGCGAGGAACTTGGGAACCAAAATTTCTCTTGAAAAATCCTCTTTCAATGTATTAATATATTTGCATTTGTAGCTGGAATTGCTTGAAAGCCTCATCTAAGTGGTGCCACAGCAAAGAGGAAGGGGTAAAAGAAGAATAGGGACAAGAATTGAGAATCTGGCTTTTAAAAAATGTAATAGTCAACTTACTACCAAAACGCTACCGGTCCTCATGCATTTCATGGGAAACTACACCTCTCTTCCCCTTGCGTTTTCCTGTGCTGTTAAATGACAAATGTCATACTTCAAAACTCTTATCACTGACTCAAATTGAAGTAGAGATATTCTTAGAGGCTCACAAAAGTAAGAGCCACGCACAGACCTGCAACATTTCTTCAACAATTTTGTATAAAGCAAGCATTTTCTTGAATACCAACTTGAATGTTCAAGATAAAACCATTCTCTACTGATTTAGGCTCAGGATTTATCCCCAGAGAAAACCTGAACATCCTGGAATTTGTCCCACATAGAAAGGAAAACACATTGAAAATAATTTCCCAGCAACTTAAAAGTTAAAATGTTTAAAGTATTTTTTTCTGCACTTTCATTTTGAAATCTGAGGTTATAATATCAAAATGCTGAAATTAAGCTGAACTTTCCATTTTAAGAACCATGGTTACAGATTTGTCTGTTTGGTGCTTTTTTCCTGGAAAATTCTAAGGGGATGAGCACATTTTTTTGTTGAAAAACAACCTTTATTAAACACCATACATCAATGGAAAAATATTTCACCAAAGAATTGCACCAATCTCACACAACCAGCTGTTCTTTCACAGACAGGAAAGAAAAAAAAAAAACAAACCAGCTTTCTTGGTAGAAACCTTGAAAATATGAAAATGTAAACTAAAATATCTTTTTAATTATTTATTGATGTTAGAAACTAAAGTGAGTGTTGTCATTTATATACTTAACTGTTTACAGTACTTGTCTTTCCTGAGCATCTGAAGACCTCTTGAGAAACCAGTGGGGGAAAACCAGAAAACAGGACTTCATTCCCAGCATTCCTTAAGTTTTGTGCAGCAGATAACACTGACCTATGTGCGTAAAATCTCACTAAAATCACTAATTTTCAGTAGTTTTCTATGGAAGCAATAGCTGATAGTTTAATGAGTCATCTGATGTGACATTTTCATCACACCGTGGGCTTCAGCCACAGTAGCTGAAGGATATCTGAGTTGAATGCTCTCAGAATTTGTTGCATCTGCATAACCTATAAGTAGCTTGGGGTGCTGCTCACCCCACCCAGCCTAGTAACCAATTGTCCAACAGTGACTGAATGGAAGAACCCCCAGAAATTCCTCAGATAAGACCTTAAGACTTCTCTATCTGGAGAACCCTTGAATTTTCCTGCCTCCACTTCCCTTAGCTTTAAAAGCAGAGAATGACAGCAACTGCTTCAAAGCCTTCCAATGCATAGCTTAGTAGCAAAAAAATAAAGCACTATAGAGAAAAAAAAACTTGACATGTTTTTCAATGCAGAGGAGTCCTGAATGGTCACTGTGGTTTGGTACCTCTTCATAGATAAGTCTCTCTTCTGTTGTCTTTCTGACCAGTCAAGTCAGGTCATTTATCAAACTAATTGCTTTAAAGACAGACATTCTTAGGCAATCTGTTCCCTCTCCGTATTTCCCATTACAGTCATTGAAAGTTATGTATGCAGATGAAAATGATAACAGACCTCTTGTGCTCTCAGAATATTCCTTTTTTAAACAAACACTGGGAACTCCAACAGCAAACATGGCTGAGTCCAGTCCAATCTGACAGTTCTTGGAGTAAGAAAATACAATAGCAGTACTAGTGTCAAGCGACTCCAATCCATTGTTTACCCAAAAAGTTTGAGAGCTGATTAAACAGTGAGCTTAAGGTCTGGAAACATGTTTAGCAACAGCACCTGTGTGCCAACTGAAGACAAACATTGCCGCCATCACCACATCCTGCAAACAGTCCCCACCTTCCTTCTGTCTACTACTGAGAGATAAAAATTAATGTGACATGAAGTTGCGTGAAAAAATGCTGGATTTACACAACATGCAATTCACACCAACCTACCTGAAAAAAGTTAAGTAGAAATATTCAAATGCAAGATTTCAACTGATGTCTGTTATCTATTCAACTGAGGTATAGCCAGCATTTGCACTTTTGGAAAGTACTCTCTGTCCTAGTCCTCAGCCTACAAGATTCATTGTGCAAGGGAGTGGACATGAAAATTGCCACCAGGCCTGGAACCCATCTGGTTTGTCCTCAGGTGTTGCAAGCCATCACTTTGTCATTGTAGAAAGCCTACTCGTTGACAGGACACTTGCAGACACTTGGCCCCTTGGGACACACATCTACCCTCCCTCACCAAAAGACCGCATTTCCATCCACAGCAGACAGAGCAGCCTTCTGCAGTTCCATTACTCCCTTGGCCCAGGATGGAGCAATCAGGGCTGATGGCTTTCAAGGGGGATTACAAAAGCTTTGAATAAAAGAAACAGTATAGTAAGATTGTCCTTCTGCTTTCTCTTCTTTTTATGGCTTGTTATTCCTTACAAACTAGGAAACAAGTGCTGAAGTCTTTGAAAAAGATAATTGCCACGCATGTTGGATGACCAACTCTGCTGTAGGGCTCATTTATGGACACGACCAAAACAAGACAGACCTAAAACTGCCTAAATGTGTGAGATTACAGCACTGCCTTGCTCACAAATAAAATACAAAAAGGGACACTAGGTGTCATGATATTATGACTTAAGTGTTCAAGAATTATATAAATAAATAGCAGTAGATGAATGAGTGCATTACCTCAGAAGCTAAAACATTTGTCGAGATGTTTACATCTAAACAAAAGATTCACCTGAAGGTATAAAGGAATGAGTGCTTTTTCAATTCATTCCAAAAGTTCCAAATATACTTCCAGCAATATGAAAATGAAATGGTGTGCCATGTTTAAAACAAAAAAACAATCAGCCAAAAAACAAACAAACAAAAAAAACTCCACACCCAAATACCCAAAGAAAAAGCCTCATTTAATTATTCCAGTCACAAATTTTGGAAACTGGTACCACTAAACACAATTCCACACCTTGCCTATATTTTATTACATTCCTATAATACTTTGTAGACACTGCAATGAGACCATCTAGTCCTCTTTAGTATTCTAAGCTTTCAGAAGCTTAGAAAACTAAGTTTTTCAGTTGATGTTCAGTGATGTCAGTAGAAGAAATTCAGTTGATTTCTGTGACCCTTAAGATAGTATGGAGATATCCATATGTATGAGTATGTTGTAAAATAAACCCTTAAGAACTTGCATACTGTTAGAAAGATTTACTTGGGGGTCATTCCACTAGGAAGTGGAATTGTCAGTGCTATTCTATAATTATTGTAAGTAAATAGCTAGAAATAAAGGTCAGCTGGTGAAAAAAAATACTTTTGAAGAAGATCTAGAGGTTCTTTAGAATTTCATAATTAAGCTAGAAAGGCACCTGATAAAAAACCCAACAATCTCATGCTTTCAGTGTTTTTCCCTATGCTGCATGCAATTGAATTCACTGCAGTTCATATGTGAACACAATCTTTTTATTGGTGAGTCCCCTTTCAAATAACCAAATTGATAACATCATTAAGCAGCACATCAAACAATCCAGTTACTGTGGGCTCACTCCTATCTCCTTCTCATCAATAAATCCCCCTACATGATACTTTTCAGACACTGAACAATTTGGTCATTTTGGGGTATTTATATGAGCATTGATGATGTGCCTAAGTAGCTGACAGCTTGCTTGTGTTAAACTGGAGTTCAGCTTTGAGTCTGCTGGTGCAGACGCTGTTCTGCTCCAAACATTCAAGGAAACTGCAGGAGCCATTTAAACACTAACATACCTTCAGTGAGAAGCATCAGTGTCACCTCATCTATACTTACTTTCTTCATCACACACGTGTTTGCCTCAGTGTTCTTTTCCTGCTGTGCCACTTAGTTCTGCTCTGAAACTTCAATCTGCCCTACAAGACAGCTCCTATTGTTCTTTATTACTGTGGCTATTGCCATAAAAGAAAATAAGAAATGTTTCTATAGATACATCAGCAACAAAAAAAGAGAGCTAAGAACCTCCATCCTTTACTGGATTAAGAGTGACAAAGCCTGAGAAAAAGGCTGAGGTACTTCAATATCTTATTAGCCTCAGTCTTTAATAATAACTAACACTTGTTCTGTGGGTACCCAGCCCCCTGAGCTGGAAGACACAGAGCAGAATGAAGACCCCACAGTCCAAAGGAGGAAAGGTCAGAAACCTGATACACATCTTATACACACTCAAGCCTATGGAGCTGATAGGATCCACCCAAGGGTGCTGAGGGAGCTGGTGGAAATTCTTACCGAATCCCTTCCTATCTTTAGCAGCAGTCCTGTCTAATAAGGGGAAGGGTCCTGGCTAGTAAGGGGAAGATGTTGTTTACCTGAACTTTACTAAAACCTTTGTCACAGATTCCCACAGCATTCTTCTAGAGAAACTGAATGCTTATGGCTTGGTCAGGTGCACTGTTCACAGGGTGAAAAAACTGTCTGGGTGGCAGGGTCCAGAGGGCTTTGGTGAATGGATATACCTCCAGCTGGCAGATAATCACTAGTGGGCTTCCCCAGGGCTCATTTTGGGGTCAGCCCAGCTTAAAATCTTTATCCATGTTTGGGACAAGGGGATCAAGTACACCACCAGTCAGCCTGCAGATGACACTGACTTGGATGAGAATGTTGATCTGCTGTGCTAGAGGATAGGAAAGCTCTGCAGAGGGACATGAACAGGTTGTATCCATCGTCCAAAGCCATTTGGGTGAGGTTCAATAAGGTGAAGGGTTAAACATGGGTCCTGCCCAGGGTCACAACAGTCCCATGCAAACACTCCAGGCTTGAGGCAGAGTGGCTGGAAAACTGCCCTGCAAAAAACAATCTGGGAGTGCTGGCTGACAGCAGCTGAGCATGAGCAGCATTTTCCCAAGTGGCCAAGACCACCAATAGTGCCCTGGCCTGTATCAGAAAGAGTGTGTCCAGCAGGACCAGGGCAGTGACTGCCCTCCCTGTACGTGGAACTGGTGAGGCCACACCTCGAGTGCCATGTCCAGTTCTGGGCCCTTCACTGCACGAAGGACATTAAGGAGCAGGAGCACATCCGGAGAAGGGCAATGAAGACAGCCTCTGGAGCCCAAGTCTTATGAGGAGCATCTGAGGAAGCTAGGGTTGTTTAGCCTGGACAAAAGGAGGCTAAGGGGAGACCTTATCACTCTCTACACCAACCTGAAAGAAGTTTTCTGCAAGGTTTCTCACTTCAACAAGCAATAGGACAAGAGAAAACCTCCCCAAGCTGCACTAGGGCAGGTTTAGCTTGAATATTAGAAAAAAAATCTTAACAGAAAGAGTCATTAAGCATTAGAACAGTCGACACAAGGAAGCTGTAGAGTCACCATCCCTGCAGGTGTTTAAAAGAAATGTAGAGGTGGCACTTAGGGGCATGGTTTAATGGTGCACTTGGCAGTGCTGGGTTATTGATTCAACAATCAAAGTCTTTTCCTACTTAAACAATTCTGTGATTCTTTCGGTCATTTTATCCCACCTATTTCATCCTCTGAGACATGCAAATTATATTTTACCTGTAAAGCAGGATTTTCCTTGTTAGTCACATGTAAGAATTCCAGCAGTTATAAATTAATGCTTTTGGGGGAATTTCTAACCTAACCTGGTTCTTATAAACACTTGGGATACAATTCTAAAATCTATTCCTTAAAGTTTTTTCACACAGGACCAGACATGTCGCAGGGGTATTCTTAAATATTTATAAGTTATTCCAAAGAGATAAAAAAAGAAAAAACTGAGAACATCCCAAATGTTCCCATGCATGTTTGAGTCTACTAAAAATTCTTAAGATTCTCCCAGAAAACAGTGTTCTACAAATGCAGGGTCATGTTCTTTGGCCTCTGCATTGCCCCAAGCATATTTACCATTATTATAAGACCTGTCATTCATCTCTTTAGATCTCTGAGAGAAAAAAAAAAAAATGTTTAGCTGTTTTATCTAGTTAGACAATATCTTGATGCAGAAACAAGCACTCCCAAGCCTGCGTGTCAGCCACAGAACATCTGTGCTTTTGTGCTGGTGATTTTGTGACACTTATAATACACAAAGAAAAACTTCTTCCAACTTTTTCAGCAGACAATTTACATGCATTTTAAAAATATAATGAATGTGACATCCTTGATGTCCTGGGTGCTAAAGAAAATATGTGCACAGCATGTAATGGAACAATATATTCATTGTACCAACAATTTTTCAATATTACAAATTTATCAGAGAATCAGAAGCTGTACAAAAAATAATCTTTTTTTTCTTGAGGCTATAACGGTTTCAGTTTTGTGTATTTGAAGGCAATGATTTTTTTGGTGAGTCTTCTAAACTCCTGCAATATAAATAACCAATACACTGATGCAGCATATGTATCAAAATACTAGTCATGTCCAAGGCCAGACTTTCTTTCTTCAGACATACATCAATTAGTTTTGTTACTTGGCTGGATGCTCAGTTTCTCTGGCAAAACATACAAGAACCCTAGCTATGTTTTTCAAAGTAAATTGAATTACTTTAGTCTCAAAGCCCACTCATAATTCTTAAAATTTGCACATATTCTTGTAAGTATAAAGAAAGCATTTAAGTCTATAAGAGAACCTCTTTACTCAAAACCATTGGTATTTTATTTCTCTTGAGCTTTTAGTCCTGAGGCAACTAGCTTGCCATGAGCTCTAACATAAAGTTGGACTTGTGAAACTGTAGGTCTTTCCCTGGATAAGTCAGAGCCAAAAATCTTTGCCTGGAGGCTGAAATGAAGGAGATAGAAAATATGAAGAGGACAGAAAATATGAAGACACCCCTTTTTGTCACCCATCTTATCACCAAGACAGCTCTGCCCATACTTCAAGACTTCAAGGTAGGAAAATTACCAACACCTTAAACTTTCCTAACTATCCATTTGATCTTTGCACCAAAATAATCAGAGCAACAAAATATAAGGAGGTTAACCCAGGGATGTAAAATAAATTATGCTCATTTATTCATTTACCTGGAAGTAACCTCATGGCCACTAGGACAAGCCGAATCAATCTCTGGGATTTAGTGATGAACAGTAATGGGATATTGCTCATGGTGACTCCTTATCCCAAATTCAGCCACAGAACTTCCATCAGCTTCTTCCCATAGCCACCTTTAAGTGTTGCAAACCCACCCTCAGGGCAATAGAAGAGACACTTGGTAATTCTGCAGCCTATGTGCCAAAAACTGCCATGCAGTTCCACACACTCACATGCTTCTGCCTGGCATTTAAGTATTTCTGCAGCAGAAAGATGAACAAGGAGAGGAGGTCTATAATTTTGTTTTACTATTGTTTAAAGGCTTGACATGCTAAGGAGACATCACCTCTGAGCTTATGGGACCCTAAGGCATGGTTGGGAAAGAGAAGAGTGTTTGTTAGTTCTAGCAGGAAGAAGAGGTATCAGATACAATTTAAAAACATATAAGCAAGATCATGACTAAAAGAAAACTTTCAAGTGTTGAAGGACTAAAATAGATCATGTGATCTTCATCAGATTTCAAACTGTGAGGTGAAAATCAGGCAAAGTTAGGGGAACAGCAACAAGTCTGCAACAAAATTGATACGTATGAGAGATTCAGTAAAAAAATGAAAGATGAAGAGAAACAAAACATGAAATTTGAAAGCAAAGAAGATACAAGTTAAGTGGTCTTCCAAACTAATCCTCTGCCATTTTCTCAATGTTTGTAAACTGTGAGTTAAACCATGACACTTTAAGGCATACACAAGAATAATTTTTACTCCGTAGATTCTTCTTTTGAAAATTACCCACTTCTTCTAAAAATATTTTAAAATATTTATCCTTTTTGCTGATCTGATTGATCTAGCACTATAATTCTTACAGGATGTAAGTCACTGTGTGCATACTGATCCATAAATAACGGGAAAGAGGGATCTGCTCACCTCCTGTGAGCAAGCAGAGCCACATTAATGGAACAGAGAAGGAGGACATGCCATTGCATCCCAGCTAAGCTGTTATGCAATAGCTGGAATGATGCAAGATCAGGCTTGGAAGTGGGAGCTGGGCTTCCTATTCCCTGTCCTGAGAGATGCAGAGCATTGCAGAGGTATCTGGTGAATCTCCAGGGATAAGGTTCAAGTCTTGTCACTACAAATCACCCTCCGCCAAGCAATTTGTGCAGCAGCTTATAACAGCAGTTAAACAAAGGAGTCATGGGGCCATCCTCCGGACTGAGGGCAAGGCAGTTGCTACTGGGGAGAGGAGACTGGGAGATAAAAGCAAAGCAAACATGCCAAAGTTAATAGGGCAGAAAGGCTCAACCTCCCTCCGATCCTGGCTGCGCGGCAGGAAAAGACGGAGCGTAGGCTATGAATGGATAAATACGTGAGGGCATCTGCACGAACCAGTCACACTGAAATCTGTCATCTTCCCTCAGTGCTTGCCTGAACAGGTGGGGTTTTCAGCTGCTCTCTGGAGACAGGATACTTGCATTCATGCCCTCAGACTGTGCAGGAGCAACTTTCTACAGACTTAAAGCAAATGTAAATAGATGTACATGGGGAAAGCTCTATTTATAACAGAAATGTCAGGTCAGATTGCTTTATATTTTCATGATGCAATTACTATTAGTATTATGCAAGAAAAGACTTTTGTCTTAAGATTTTTAAAATAAAATATTGGAGGCTGCTAAAAATCATGGAAAAATTGAAAATGTAATGTTTTGGAGAACGTTTGCCTGTTGTTTCTGGGACATTCCCTAATCACTCTAGGTATTTTCCAAAGTGCAGAATACAGTTTCAGAGCATTTGGAAGACGCTTTTCAGAGTCTGATAACTGAGAATCAAGTTGTAATTCCAAAAAATAAAGGTTGTGCCTGAGGCATTTTTACTTCAATAAACAAAAAGACTTTATATGTCATTCCAGATCCTTTGCCTCTTTGCTCTTTTCCTTCCCTAGAAGACTGGGGACAGAGAAGTGTCTCATTCCTGGCAATCAGACAGTTCTTCAAAAAAAATTTCATAGTACAGTCTATGATTCACCAGGCATACTTGGATGAAGCCAAGTGTCTACATACTTAGAATGGTATTTTGCAGAGTATGTGAAGATTAATACAACTTTCCTAATGTGGCTAGTGGGCCCAGTTAAGGCAATGACTTACAGACCTTACAGACTAAGCCAAATGAACCCCTGAAAAAATCCCAGCATCCTGGGTGGCCTGCTGCAACCTGTACCATACCCACAGTGCCAATTGCTGTGCTGTCAGGTACTCAACCAGATTTAAAATACCTTCAGTGCCCCTTCTGACTGCAGCTCAGACATAGGTGGTATCCATATAAGAAATAAACCCCATAACACTCCCTGTATCATGTATACAGAGATGCAGGAGAGCCCAGGATGCACTGAATGGACTTCTAGGAACTGTGGAACCCTTGGCTGCCATCAGCCCTACAGTAAAGATACTACAAGCATCACAGCAGAGACTAAGTGAAGGAAAGGCTTATCAGGGAAGTGAGGCAGAGTCATTTATTCCTATAGATACTCCATAAAGGTGCAGCTTCTGCATATAGGTAGAGAGCATCGGGAACATCTCCATGCTTCCTCCCAAAGCAAGATTACTTGCAGAGCTGTAGGCATTGCAGAGGTTTTCTGGGATCACCAGGTATCAGATACTAGGAGGAGGAGCACAGGGGTCTTAGAGTAAGAAGGTATATTTTTTAACCCTTGAGTTTTCAGGATTTACTTGTTTTTGGAAAAACAGAGACCACACTAAGACTAATGGAGTGAAATAAGCTTGGGGTTTAAAGCAGTGGTTTCACATTATGAAGAGGTTATGAATGAAAAGCGAGGATTCCTGGCCTAAGCAACAGGTATTCACTTTTCACTAAATAGTGGACCAGGATGGAAAAGGGTTGATAACCAAGGAGTTGCAAAGAACTACTCTTCATCTGAATATAAATAGCTGAAACAGGGGGGCCTGGAGTCTAGGGATTTTTCCGACTGAAAATGGGAGGCAATGGGAAAGACAGCCAACCTTTTCAGCCAGGAAGGTTTAGCAGTTTCAATTCCTGCAGAATTTATTATCATGGTGCATTAAGGTTGCTCATTTCCTTCAGGAAAAGGGAAATTTCTAGGTACATTTCTTAAAGCTTCTAAGGGATACAATTTCAAAAGTCCTTAATAAGAAATGTCAGGAATTTTGGCAGTCTTGTAGACCTTGATCCAATAAATTAGACAACAACAATGAGCATTCCTCTTTCCCACTGTTATTTTTGAAAATGTTTTAAAATAAGGATGAGAAACTCCAAAAACCAAAATAAAAATTCTAACCTTGTTTCAAGACTTTACATGAACTTTCACTTTTAATGTTAATATTGAATTGCTCATTTTCTAATATAATCTTGATTCAACCACTTCATTTCTACTTATGTGAAAAAATTGCAGTGTGTATAAATATTACATATGAAATTAGCTAGATGGTGATGCATGTGAGACATTGAAGCAGGAGATAAAATATTTCGAAGATCTCAGAAACATTTTCCATCAAATTTTGTCGCAAAGGACGAATTCTGATATAAAAACACATTTTGTTTTTGCCATATGCCATTATGCCATAAACCTGGCATGGTCTGATAAACAGAAAAAAAACATAATAAACAAGATAATACATAATAAAAACATAATAAATAAGAAAACATCAGTCACTTATTTAAATGACACATTATATATAATGGTTATTTAAAAGCCAAAACAACTGAAAGTATTACATGAACTTTCAGCCAAAATAATCCCTTTCCTTAAGGAAGAGTCCACAAATGGGTTAAAATACATAAATATTTTTGAGTCTCGTTTTAGTTGCAAACTGACCAGAACGTTTTCTGTGGGTCCAGCAATTCATTTGATCAATATTGTTTTAACTCAACATTGCTCCGAATTCCTGTCTAAATTACTTAGTACTAAACCAAAAAGCACTGTCTGTCCAAAAACCACTAGTGCATTGCATTATTCCAGGGATGAATTTGGTACCAGTTGAGGAAACCCAGGGAACCTCTAAGGCTAGGACAACACCTTTCAACAAACAGCATTACTTTCAGTTATTTACCTTTGTAACACTTTGATCAGAGGCAAAGTCTATAATATTTTTCATTTGGATTCCACATATAATATTCATCACTTTGAAAATTTTACACTGCTCCTGTAAGTACATGACAAAAGTAATCATAAAGGAGTGTTATTTTCTAAGGCTGCTTGCCCCCAACATTTGATTTCTTGTCTACAAGGCATGGACATAGCCTTTATTTATAGCAAGAGGCTGTTATGCAACATTAAAATAAGATTCAGAAACTGAAAATAATCTCTGAGTGTATGCATAAAATTCTAAAGGCCAGTCTCTGAGTACATGAGTATACTATTAACATTGACTTCAGCTGATGCTGTGAGAAAGAGAGACATTTTAACCCCACAGTACCAGTCTCTGCAGGTAAACTGCTAGAAGAGACTTTCAAAGCAAAGAAACTCCTTTCTCCTCCTTTACAAATAAATCTATTGATTTCAACAGCACTAAAACATCAGGCCCCAGCATGCAAAGTGTTGTTTGCAAAGATTTCAGTCAGCGTTGCACTTTAGAAGGGCGAAGGGCCTTATAGGATAAAAAGCAAAAAAGAAAATTCCTTCATAGAACAAACAAACATGCCCAATTCTTTTTCTGCACTGAAACATAGTTTTTATCCTAATTTAATTAATGTGTTACCTTGGGGCAACACAGCAGTTCAGAAAAAGGTACAAGGAAATTAAAAGGGCAACAGAGCAATCTTACCGAATAGTTCTCTAAAGGAAAAACATTGAGGGACTCTGACATAAATTTGTCCTTTAAGGAAAGATAAAAGAATTCATTCAAGCTGGCTAAATATTTTCTTCTTTTAGATCATAACTAAAAATGATACAAAATCTGAAGATCATCAGTCATTTTACCACATGAAGAATGGTTTACTAGCAAAGTCAAAAATATAAATATGTACAGATGCTTTAATTTTTGCTATGTAGAGGCTATTTCTAGGAGAGAGGGGAAGATAATTTTCATCAGGATGCATGAGCTGTGTTTTCTTTTATAGCCTAACTTGAGCATTTTACTTTGTATCTCACGACACAGCACTGCTGAGCCTGCATTGCTCGTTTCCTGCTGTAAAAACACCAGTGCCGACGCTTCCCAGTGCCCTTGGTTCTGGGCAGTCTCACACTCAGACCAGGGCTTTGAATCCCCAGACGTGGAAGTGTCCTGACCTAGGGATTAGCTTGGGGCCACCATGAAGAGATGAAATATAGATGTGGATGGCTTCTCAGAGCCCATCAGTAGCATTAATCTGTTTGTCTGGCTATTTATCCTCATTTGGGTTGGCCAACAAAACATCAAGACTAAGCAAACATGGAACTGCCGTTGTTACTCATCCAGCACCAATTGCTGCTGCCCTGTTCCCACTGCACCTAAATCTAGGATATTTGGCTTAACTAGCAGCATGGGCTGTAATGAAAAGCAGATGTAGACGCTGCCACCTTTTGGTGATAGCCAATTGGATTATTACACATTCCCCGAATTCACTGATGTTGCACCTGTATCCGTCCCAAAGTGGTTCTGGCACACAGAGAGAATCTTCAGCTCCTGACCAGTCTGAAAGGCAGACAGAGCTTGTCTTCTAGGAAATACTTTAGAGATTTTTTTTTCATTACAGTTTGTCTAAAGTCATCTTGCTGTGTCAAGGCACTATGGCAGTCCTTTCAACTTTGTTCAGACAAAGAGATAGGCTACAGCACAAGCCCACCCCAATCATTTAAGACAAGGCCTTGGCATGAAGGGAAATTAAATTCTTTACTCCTTAGACCTCTGAGCATTAGTGGCAACTTCTAAGAACAATCTTGGTGTGTTTTTTTCCTAGAAGTTTGTCCATTGCATCACAAGAGGAAAGGACAGAAATACCTGGGTAGCAGAAAGATGTTGGGGAGGAGAAGAATTTCCATCTTAGCAAAGAGGAAGGGTCCCTACCATCCACACCCATCCCAGCCATGGGAGCCATGCAAAGCAGCAGAGCTCACAGCAGGTAGCTTTCAATATGCGCAGCCTGGCCAGTGGGAGGTTCGCAGCAAATCTCTGCGAGGCTGCCAGCACTCCCACTCAGGGCCCTCCCAGTACCCCACAGCATTCCAGAAGCTAGCGCTCCACCAGGCACCTTGCTCCTGCTTGTTGCATTTGGGACATCAACCTGGACTGGAAGAACATCAGCACCTGAGCCACCATGGGACGTCATGCAGCACCTCCTGAAAGAGCACTGAAACTCAGCACTCAGAAGGTTGACAGAGAAAAGGGAGGAGGGAGGGAAAGGGGGAAGGTGGTGTGCCAGCACTCAGAGCAGCAACACACTGTCTAAAAGGCTATCCATTTTCCTGACGGGTATCCAGTGTCCTGCTGTCAACAGTGTGCAACAAAAAGGAGCGTGCTGCTCCATTCCAGGGCAGCAGCAAAGTGCCCTCTGCCACACATGTCCTCAAGGCCCTGACAGGTAATTCAACCTCTGCTGAGCATGTCCCTTGGGCACTCTGCGCTCCTCACTGCCTGGACTGTGGCTGGCTAGAGCACACCAGTCCCACCTTCCATGGGATTTCCTTGCCTGAGAATCAGCAAATGTGGTGCTGGGTGAGTCAAGGGAAGTTGTTATTCAGCCACCACAACCACATAAACAAAAAAACAAACAAACAAACAAACAAACAAAAAAAAAATCAAACTCCCAAAATTTTTGAAAAGTTAAAATTTACCTAAAAAGTTAAATCAAGTAGGTCATTCTCTCCGGGCAAATAGAAACCTAGGCAGCCTCCTGAAAGTGTTTTGCTTGTACACAGCATTTATTCATCTTTTTTTTTTTCTCACTTATATGGGCACAACAGGAAGAACTCAAAGTAAACCCTCATTTACCACAGTAGGAAACAATCTGAATAACAGACAGAGAAACATACAGATAGCGGCTGTTCCAGTTGGGTTACCAGGCTATTAGCACAATGCCTCTAGCTGTCACAACACATCACCCTTTGCTCCCTGATTGTTAAAACTTTGTCTCAGTTTCCAAGCTGTCTTTGCTAACAAACAACCTTGTTCCAAGGCTTTGAACTTAATCGTTACATTTGTAAGTGGCGATAGACTTTGTCACCGCTACCCTGACTATCCAGCAACAACCTTGTTGAACATTAAAATGTATTACTGCAAGCACTCAAAAGTTCAGAAATGGAGGAACAGTTAAGGATTTTGTATTTTGATCTCTGCACACTGTAAGGATGATGACTGATTAGTACTACAAGATGTAGCCTCATAGAGGACTGAGGTCCAGTTTTACTTTAAAGACACACAGTAATTTTTTGTGTGATGGGGTGATAGGAAACACCAGAGTTTCCACAGATCAATCTAAATGTGGCCCATGGGCAAATAAACAAAAGTGATATAATTTGGTGAGGGTTTACATTTATTGAAGTAAGTTCTCACACAATACAACTTCTCTCTCAAGAGTTTTACTTTTAGGCTACAGCTAAAGGCTTTCATTACTTTTAAGTGAAAAAACTGATTTACTTGGACAACAGAGCTGAAATTACACTTTGAAAAATAGGTTTTTGAGGCTTTAACTACAATTACTCAGTCATATATGATTGGACATTTTTAAACTTCATATTTCTTCATGATGTTGGTGAATTAATTCCACTGAAAGGACATCCAGTGCTAATCCTAAGTTTACAATAATTAAGTCAAGGCTGCCATTTGGATCTAGTTTTCCTAGGTATAATAAGGAAGTTGTGGTGCTTTCAAGAAACAAAATACACTTAGGTGTGGGGTTTTTTTAAATATCAGAGGTGTCTCTTGATTTTGTGAGTCTAACATGAATCCCACACACCCTGTACAGATGATTTTTTTAATCTTTTATAGGTTTTTATGCATTAGCATCCATGGCCTTATTACACAGGGATCCATGCACCTTTCCACTCCATGGGTCTCTACCTGTGTTTGTTTGCTATCTATTAAAGAAAACTAGGTAATGGAGGGATTTGAGCAGTAAAAGCCTTCATCTTTCTTCAGTCTCTATCCATGCTTTTTCCACCCTTCACAGTTTTAGATCCCATACAGGACAGTTTATGGTTACCCAAGAATGAGTGTCAGAATAACAAAGAATTTGCATCTGTGTAGCATCTGGAAATAGGGTTGTGGCAAAACTGAGCAGTAACTCCCTGCAAACTACCTTAGCACAGGGATTACAATTATTACTTAACTTATAAAAAATGGTGTTTAAAGTGCTAAAACCCTCAAACCAAACAAACAAAAACACCAATCAAACAAACAAAAAATCAACTAAAGAAACCCCAAACCTCCTGTTTTTCTAACCAATAGCAGCTGGAACTAAGGCAACAGAAACCATATAAGCAGCTTCTCCACAGCATACTGCCATCATATGGAAAGAAGCAAGAGGCTGGAGGACTGAGCGAGACAGATATGACACCCACTGGGCTGGGAACAGCACAGAGCTCTTCTCTGTCAGCAGCAAGTGCCAATCTAACCTGCTAACACCAGCCCAGTTATACTTAGATATTGGTTTGTGACATTCATCTGGTACAAATAGCTGAACTTAGCTTCTACTCTGGTCTTTTACACCCAGTTCACCATATCTAACCTGTCCATCCATACTGGCACACTAGATCCCATAGATGGTTTAGCCACCTCTTGCACTGCATCCCTTTTGCCAAAATGATCTGACTCTCACCAGTCATAAAGGTTTAAACGTGAGCCTAAGAAGGTGAATTGAAGCTGCAGCAAGCCAGGGTCCCTTCCCAGGGAGCAAGCTGGACAATTCCATCATGTGCTGCTATAGCTTGTCTCACCTGGTGCTTTGGTTTCTGTTGGAAAACTTTGTGCTGGAATACTGGCAAATACATACTGCTAGTAGCAGTGGAATTAATTTTACATTATAAACTGATATTAAGTTAAATTACATTGCCTCCTTATACAAATCAGTCACTCACAACACCTGTACACTGATTACTACTCCTGAAAACCTGACTGTGTAAGTGAACGCCCTCAAGAAGCTGAAGAGGTCCAGATTTTCAGTTTGGGGGTCTATCTTCATTCTGACAGGAAAGATGCCTTTCTGCTCCAGTAGGCAGGCAAGAAGACTCTGTGGAGTTCAAACCCTGAGTTCTTCCAGGAACAATCTTGCTCATGTGGGAAAGACTGCTGGAAAATCTTCTTTGAAGTCTTTGTTATATTCCTGCTGCATCAAATCCTCTGATGATGGGAAGTAGCATAAGGCCACTGACATTCAAGGTTTACCCCAGCAGGCTTATTGCTTCTGCAAGGTTTTTTCAAGGTATGGTTCCAGCTGCAATAAGATGATTCATAGACATTGGCCAATATAATCTCAAAAACAGAGTGGCTACTGTAACATCACATTAATTCAGCCTTTTTTGTTATTTGTTCCCTTAGAAAATACTGACCTGAATTTAAACACACTGTTTTAGCATAAAAAAGTTACAACTCATAAAAGAATATCTGACTTTATAAACCTACTCAAAGCCTTTTACTGAAGAGGGAATTCTTGGTTTCTGTGAAATTGAAAGATTTAATGAATATATTCCTGTTATAATATGACATCTCATTTTTCTTGCTCATAAATACTTGTCAGGTTTATGATTTTTCACTCATTGGCCAGGAATTGTGTTGCACAAGCTCAGATTGTGGGTGCTCATACCAAGTTTAATTTCACTCACAAGTAGAGTTGACAAAAGATCACAGTCACTAAGCCCTGGAATTACCCTAGATATTGCCCTCTGTGCTCTGCAAATGAAATCCTACAGAAGACCCTTTGGAAAAGAAGAACATGATGGTTAACTCTCAGAAATCCATTTTGCACAGGGCAGTGTCAGTACACAGAGAAGCACTGAATGACAGGCAGATCTGCCAGTTCCTGGATGAGCAAAGTCAGATGCTCAGCATTATACTCTCACTGTCTGCCCGTCTCAGGCTGTTCCTTTCCCACTTTCCCTTGTTCCTCTCTCATGCCCTTGATTAACTACCAGGTCAGATAAGAAATTAAGAACAGTGAAATCAGAACCAGATTGCACCTGTCCCCAGCACAGTCAGAACAGAACTGAAATAAAGCACTTACGAAATTGCTGTGATCATAACCTTCAAAACATCAAACTCCCCCAGCTGTCTGCTCTCACAGACCAGGCACTAGAGTGAAGAGCTGGGCAAGAAGGCCCAGCAAGCTATTTCTAACAAAATGCTGTCACTTTGGGAAAGGCTAAAGCAGTCCACGGAGTAAAGATCTGTTTTTAGCAACAAAGCTTCTGAAAATAGACGTGACACTACTATTTAGTTCATCAGGTTACGACTCAGTAATAGAGGGATCACTTTACTGCTATTTAATTTGATGCTGTAAGGGAAAAAGATAACTGCTGTTATGAACGAAGCACTGCTTATCTGCTACTTATCTATTACAGCAGCATTTGTCATGGTGAATGCTTATTGTAGTGGAACACGTTATTCTTGAAAGTTATAGAGAATATTTCAGTCTAAGGATTCAGCTACAGGAGTTGCATTGCTGGTCCTGCTCCTAGATGCATACATAGGCATAATTATGCATGTGTGCCTATATATGTACAAGACCTCTCAGTTCTATACAGTCAAAGCTAAAGTCTTCTTTTTGCTAGCAGCACATTTCAGGAACAGCCTCGCTTATCTGATGAGTGCAGGTAACTCTGAACCTTACCAGATTTTTCACCAAAGAGAGCCTGATAACAGAAAAAGCATCATTGGTACTTCAGGGAAACCATATTCAGACAAGGTTACTCTTTAAACCCAAAGAGATGCAGGAGAATGGGCAGTCTGCCTGTAATCCAAGGCAGGAAACCAGGTTTACAGCTCCTGCAGTAGGCTCAAGGCTACTAATTAGATCTCCAGCTCTAGTGCAACAGAGAACATCTCAGAATGACAAACAAAAAAGTTAATAATTTGAGTCCCACATGTCTAGCACCATAAAATTGTGAATGGAGTAACAAACACAACAGAAGGTATCCTGGGCTGAGATGTTTTCTGCAGTATAACTATGCTTTCTTTTGTAGAACAGGCAAGAATCAACTACTTTCATTGAGAGACACTGCTAAAGACAATGTGGCAGCAGTCCCCTTTGTCAATCCCTCATGAGCCACATACTAACAAAGAAACCAGCCCATACAACAAGAACAACAACAACAAAGAAAGAGAATGTCTTCCATACAGTACTCCAGGTTTCCCAAATTCAAATTGCTTTCATAAGTCTGAATATTTGCTGCTTTGTAATTAAAGGAAGTTATGAAATGCTCCTCCTAGTTGAAGAGAAATACTGACAGATGTGCAACTAATGCTACACTTCAAAGCAAGAACATAATGCAAAATTGTCTGTTCTTAAAAAAAAAAAAAAAAAAAGTGACATTTCATTAGGTAGCAGTCTGGTTTTGGTTTGTCTGGTTTACAACCATAACACAACCCCTTTGCTTATTAAGTTGTCAGAGGAACACAGATTAGCACATAGATTAACAAGGAAAACATATACCTTTCCAAAAGAATGATCCATTTCAATTAATCACTGAAGCATGAGTGAAGTCACAGGACATCTACAAAGAATTTTCACACACTCTGTTTTGGCTATATGTACAGTTATGTGTATTAACAGAACCCATTTGAAGATCACCACTGCTTTGACTCTTCTTCCCAATAAAAAGTACTAACACACAAAGGTCTTTCTGAGCTCCCACAAAGAACAACAGGAAATCCTCAATGGGAAAGCAAAAATACCCACAGAGGTGTGAAAGAGTAGAACACAATTGCACGGTTAGATCCAGTTCAGGTATTTAGTGCTTCTACTCACAGCTTTGAACAGAAATTAAGACATGGATGCATGTACAGGTAGATACTCAGCAGACTGTTTGTTCCTGCTTGTAGGCAATGGTTATGGTACTCTATTTGCACAGGTCCTTCATTAGTGTAGACTGCATATTATACCACTGTATCAATATACTTTAGACCATTAAACAGTTCCATTAGAAAGCCATTGCTAAGAAAGAAAAAAATATTATACTGTAATGCCTCAGCCATGATAAAAACCTAGCTCAGGATTGAGCAAGTGACTGTATCTCAGACCAAAATCAGGATGGCATGTCACTAATCCACTGTTATTCTCTAGGATTGTAAGGGACTGCTTAACAAATGCTGCAAAAGTGAAGCATTTAAAACAAATTTGTGGCTACTGAAATGCTTCACAAACAGGTTCTTGAAACGTCCTATTGCAACATATGTCCCTGGCACTAAAAACAGAGACAACATCCAGCTGTTAACTGCATAAACCTCTGCCACAAAGCTGAGTGCTTCATATGCCCCCAAGCAAAGGACAGGGTGCATGCAAGCACTACAGCTGGCAGGGACATTAAAGCAGACTGCTCACCACCACCCTCCAGGAAAAGAGCTGAAAGAAGAAGCCACAGAATAAAGCATCTGTGTTATAATTTATGTTTCTTTTCAGTCCAGATCAAAAATAAAAAGGCGAGTGAGACAAAAATGTTAGGTACACTTTTCGTGATAAGGGGGGCACTTTGCTCCTAAGATCCATTCACTTCATATTAGACTTTCCATCCTTATCCCTATATGAGGACAGTTTGGGAAAAAGTTTTTTAGTGTAAACACTTTTTTATTTCCCACTGACATTTCAGCACGAACATCAGCAGAAAGATTAACAGATGCACATAAGGTTGTACTTTAAATTTTGTCTTTGAATGATAGAATTAAAATGTACGTAACTCAAATTTTAAGAAACTGTGCACTACGAGATTAGTCATTATGTTTATCAATGTTCATCAGTGGTGGGATGGTATTGCTTAAAATGAAATAAGCTACTCATTCAGAAGCCCTAATACTCTGATGGCTTATCTTCAGGTTAGGAATATATTGCAGATTCTCTGTCATTTTAAAACAGACAATAGATTTAAAAACAGAAGGCTTGATAATTGCTTACGGGTCATGCACAATTACGTCTGGAAAAGTGAATTCCGTTTTACAAGGTAATAGCATAGAGCAACACCTGCAAAGCAGCTCAATTTTAATAAGGTCATTCAGATTAATTAAAATAATCACTCATACCAAAACCGAATAAAATACAGGCAAAAAAAAATTTAGCATCTGACCAGCTTTATGCACCTTGTAATTTACTTGACTACTTCTACAAGACTTAATATATGCTTAAATCTTTGCAGGACTATGGCTGACCAGCTCTGTAGTTGTTTCTCCTCTTGCTTAAGCTTATGCTTATGGCATAAGCTATGACAATAAAATTGCTAAAAAGTATTTCTTATTAATCCAGTTGTGTACTGAACTGCATGTTTCTCTGAATCTGTCAAGTGAATTTTTAAACATCTCCATAACTTGAGTGCCAATACTGTTAACCATGAAATCTGTTTTGAATTTGAAATGGGGGGAAGGGAGAATATGACAGGAGGGAGAGATAAATCCTTTATTTTTCTTTATCTTTTACAAATTTTATTACTTCAGTCAAAAAATGTGACTGAAGCAATAAAACGTTACTGTTGCTCAGTGTAATGGTATGTGTTTGAAATACAACCCATTTGCTCTTCATTCACTTCATCAGAGTTTTGGCAACTGCTAAAGGCTTCAAGTATGTGTGTAGAATATTCCTTATGCTATCACATCCATATTATTTCTCCACTTACCATTTCTTACTGAGCTATTTTTAACAGTTGCCCACTTATCAGTTTTCTATTTATGGCTATGTGCTTTCCTCTGTCTAAAAACATTTAATGAGATTTGTTTATGAAACTCGTTTGCAATGCTTTGAATGCTGGCAGCAGCTACAAGAGGGAGATCAGAGACCATAGGTGCAGCTCTTCCAAATCCCTATCCTGACTACAGACTGGTGGTTAGTGCCAACTCACATGAAATATGGTCAACTATGCAATCCTAGCAATTATACAGATGACAGGACACAGCCTGAGTTTATATCATGACATTGCTCCATTGACCCTCTCTCTCTGACACTAGGGACGCTATCTCCAGGAATCATGGAAAGCAATGGGAATGCTGGGGAAGTAATAGACTCCAAGTTCAGCTGGGTATTTGGGGAGCTCTGAAAGGCAATGTGGCAAGCTGATACTTAGCTGTCTTGTTTATCCCTTATTCTGGCTCCCTCATATTTATCTAGCTGTTTATGGACACCTAAAAGCTACAAAAGCTGTTTTCTTTGGCTCTGAACTACAGTCTATAAAATACTGCTCAGTAAGGGGATCATGTTTGTGTCTTTTAATACCTAGCCAGGTGCTTTTCAGAGTTGGCAGCAGTGTCTTTACTGATAAATTTGACTGCATTTTATGTCTTTTCCTTTTACAATTACAATGCAGACTGCTGTTCAGCTATTGCTCCCTCTAAATCATGCATGAGCTTGGCTTGTGGTGAAAGTAATTCAAAGACTTTCCCACAAGCCGTATGCCTTACCTACTAAAAGCAAATTAACAAAAAAGCAGGGAGTATAGAAATTCCCATCTAAATAAAATTAGTTTGGATTTTCTTTCCTAACTTCTTAGGTAGCTAAAGGGCATAAATTATGTTTTGCAAAAGCTTAAAATCCCTGCTTTTCTGAAACTAGCAGAACAAGACCAGTACTGGAAACACTGCAGACTGGTCTTACAAGAATATATTTGGGTACAACAATTAGTATTGCATTGTAAACTTTCTGACACATTTTGACTCCTACAGCACCATTTCTGTAGTGGTCTAATTACATATTTTTCATTTCTTTTCCTTAGAAGACCAAGACATAGCAATTTCCCAAAGCAAACTTCCTAAGAGCAAAAGGGGATGAATCTCTGCCCCAGTGTTCCACAAAGGACAGGGATTTTCATTCTGGTCAATATCAGTAATTCTTGATATCAAGTTTCCTGCTCACTGACAAAATTCAGTGGTGATCACAACTTTCCTCCCTCCTTTCCCATTTCTATCCTATGAAACTGCACATTTCACTTATAGTGACTTACGGTAAATGAGTTACCCAAATTTTCTTAAATGTTTCCAGTTTCCCCCTACTGGTTCATACGAAGAGCTCAGTGGATATTTGTGATATGTGACAGCTGTCAAGAAGGGCCATGTTCCTGGAATGCAGCACAGAATGCCATCCACAGCACAAGGATCATCTCTTCACATAGCCAGGAAGGGTACACAGACCTTGGCTCAGTTCAGTGAGAGCTGACACAACAGGTTATCTATTTGCCAGAGTCACCTAGGAACACTTGTGTACTATGACAAGGTCTCAGGAGGTCATTCATTCTGTTTCAGAGAAGCATAATAGGACATTAGTGCCTAGGAAGCGCTATAAAGGCATTTTAAATAATTTCTGATAACCTTAGAAGAAGACATTAGGGTTTGGGTCTTCCAAGAATTGCCTAGGTTTTCTGCAAACTTTGGCATAAATCAAATGTATATCGAGGTAAGCAACTGAATTATTGACAAAAATTGAATAAATTCACAAGGGTGGTGCCTAAGGCCAAATAACAAAATCAGCTTTGCTTAAAAACAGCAGAAATGTGGAAACATTTTACCTCTGTTTAGCTTACAGTGCCTAAGTGACATGCAGTTTTTATTCCCCTGAACAACACTGCATTTCACATAATAAGTATGGCATTCAGAAGGCACCTCTGTGACACTGAGTAAAATCTCCAGTGTGGGACATTTAAGTAAATGACAACTTATGTTCAAGACATGACAAACCTCATAGGAAACGTGAAAATAACTGATTTTCCAAAAACGTTCATAGTATTTCTTTTCCATAAGATAACATTCCACAAACTGTTCTGAACTGAAAAAAAAAAAAAAAAAAAACCAAAACAAAACAAACAAAAAAAACCAAACAAACAAAAAAACCACATCGTTTATAACAAATACTCAAATTCACTGATCATCTCCATCATAGAAAAGAATTTTTCTCTAGAACAAAGCAGAACACAGATCACTAAAACCAGTATTTTGGGGAAAGAGCGCTGTGCAGGACAAGACCAGAATGCTCTGCATGTTCACATCTATAAAGGGGTAGATTAAAATGGCAAAATAGGTAATTTCTATGACATGTATACATGGGCACTATCCCTTGTTGACCTTGGCAATATTTCAGAGGGAAGCTTTCAAGGATTAACTGTTCAATCAATCAGATTTTATGACATACGCCAACTGGCTTCACAAATGCACTTGCAATCAAATTGCAGGAATAACAACAAAAAAGGTTTAATCTATTGTTAGCTCTCACACCATAACACACAGAGAAAAGTTGCACGCTTTGGCAGGAACAAACTACATGTTTCAGAAACTCCTCACCTGCCTCAGTCTGTAGCAAGGGTAGAGTGCAGCTCTTGAATAAGTGTTTGGGGGATCTTCATATAGGAAAGTGCCTTTTTGCACCTCACTCTCAGCACTTTGAGCTAATGAGAACTGACCCTTTTGCAGCCAAAGAAGAAAATCTTTCCCAATTGCCTATCTATGCCAGTTGCTCCCTTTGAGACACAGTAGAAGGCTAAGCACATGCAAACATAAGAGATAGAGAGAAGATGCAGCCTGAAAGCAACCTTGTGTGCAGAACAGGATCTATCTTATTACTAGAATAATCAAATTGCATCAATAAGCCCTAGTCAGGGCTGCATGACCCTGAAGATTGTTGTTGTATTCAGTCATGATATAAAAAGACAGTACTGCCCCCAAAGAGCTTAAAACTGAAAGGTTGCAGCAAATAGGTACAGATAAGCCAATAATATCCCCAAACCAAATAATGATGGTTTTGAGACAGATGGAAATACAAAGTGAAGGACATGATCTTCTAACAAGCTCTTGTAGCAAGTACATTTAGCAGGAAGAGGGGAGAAAATCAACTATCAATTCTGCTGTATACTATATCCTGGTAAGAACAGAGCCTGCCATGACTCAAGAAGGTATACTCTATTTCATATGTATAAGCAATGCAATTGATTCCAGGTGATGTTAGTTTACCTCAGATTAAGCAAATCTGTAAGTGCTTTATTGAGTGAAAGCCAACCCCCACATATTTCATTGCAAGATATTTGAGTGGAATCAGGACAAACAATGATAGTCTACTAATACACAGAGAATCCCACAGAAAGCCTCAACAAACCCAGTTATCTAGAGGGGTAAGAGCTACTCAGTATCACACCTTAGCTACTTCTGATGCCCTTTTTTCTGCAAAAATAAAAGCAGCTAACAAATTACTTAAGGAGTAGAGGGGAGATATTTTGTGTGGAAAAAACCAAAAGGTAAGGATGAAGATAGTATGTTCTCACCCCAGATTTTTTTCACCACTGTCATCTTCTAGGTCAAAGGGTAGATCAGAGTATTAACTCTGGGAAAAATATTCCTACTATTCCAGTTGAGTGACACCAGGATATGCAGCTAATCCAACATATTAAAAAAATCAAATATCCCTTTAGTAGATCCTATTAACACAAGCAAATTATCAAAATTATTTTTCTTTAAAATATTAATAATCATCATTTTAACTTTGTATCAAATATCCGGATTAGATTGGCCAAATTTGATATCCTTGTTTGATTTGCTTTTCCTTTCACTATGGCTGCGATCGTAGCCAGTACAGCCAAAAATCTGGGTAGGAAACTTTGACATGAGCAGTAAGGGATCATTCACAGCCCCTAACTTGTCCTGAAAGACAGCTGTGAAGTTACCTTGGACTGCAAAATTATTTAGATTAAAAGCTTTGCCTCATATTCCCAAAAACATCTCTTGAGGACACTTCTACAGCCTCTACAGATATAGTTTTCTGTGGGGATTTACAGAGGTCTGAGTAGAGAAAGACAGGGACCTTTGGAACAAAGCAGTACCCTCTTCTCTTTAGCACTGAGGAGAATATTTGGCACAGTCAAACTCTGCCACAGTCAAACCAAAAGGAATTTTTTTCAGTGTTACCTACATATTTTTATGTCTATGGTTGATACATTCACATCAATTACAGCAATTATAAATCCAAAAGGAAGAGATACTGAGGTTTATATGATTATACTGCACAAGAAATTCTTTAGCTGAAGATTTAATTAATGAACGTGTGTTATTTGTAGGTGGAAGAACCATAGAATAAATCAGGCTGGAAGGGGATGCCAACTCTAGATATGGCTTACAAGATAGAATTCATAAAAAATGAAAGGAAATTCAGATATGCAGTGATGCTACAAAACCTTTGATATCCAGGATTAAATAAGAAAATTAACTCCTTCTCAGAGATAAAATTAATAAACACTCCTTATTTCTTTTTATTAGAGCAATTTTTTATTTATGTTCTGCAGATGTTGCACAGAGAAGCAGCAGAAATGTAGTCTGTGCTCCAAGCTGCTTTCAGCTTGCACTTAGATAAAACCTAGGTGAAGTCCTTAAAAAACTCTGAAGTAGACAATTACTTTTTAAGAAAAAGTAATTAAGAGAGCCAGTAACAAAGTTCAAATATATATGTGCACACATACAAACAGGTACATGTGGAATACAGCCCCTTACCTCAATGTATCTCCCAGTAAAAAGTGACTTACTGTTGAGTGATTTGATCAGAAGTTGCTCTGCATAACTGTATTTTAAAAGGTTAATGGTATAAGTCTATTCTTTTTATAATTCTACTTACTTTCCAGTCTCTCCTGTCCAGACACTTGAAAAGTGTGAGAAGAACTAAAAGAGGAGAAAGAAATCAAGACTATTTCAAGTATACTCTTTGGCAAAAAGTCTAGATCAAACTGATAAGCCTGCAGACTGCTGTGCATACTCTATCACAGTCTTTAGGAAGTGATACAACCACACTGTACTTCCAAAAATAATACTCAGAAAATAAGACTCTAGATAACAACCCAATTTTATTAGAGTTCGGATAGTTTAATCAAAAATGAAAACTGCTGCCTTGTTTTCCCACTGTACTTTCCTTGTCACTTTACCAGGTCTAAAGCCTTTTTTACTGAAGAATAAATATTTTTAAATTCCCTCTATTATTCAAGATAAAGAACTGTGGTATGCTGTAGTGCTGCTGACAAATTCCCTCACTAGGGTAAATAATTCATTTCTGTAGGACCCTGCAGACACTTTTTCCTGTGGCTCTCCTTTGTTTTCCCTGATGCATCACCTTACACACACACCTATTATCTGCTTAATCACCACTACCAGAGCTCAAGTGTTGCAAAAGCAATCATTTAGCTCAATCATCCTTAGAGTTTTCTTTATATACATTAAGAAAAGGAAGTACAAAAACATAAAAGCTAATTAACAGGCTGTGACTGAAGAAGGAATAAAAATAACTTCCTGACCCCAGGCTTTCTTGAAGCCCTTTTTTACCCTGAAGGTATTTTGCCAAGAGAATGAACTGAGGAATATTATAAGCATAGCAGCTCAGAAAAGGAAGGAAAGGAGAGAAAAGGCTTGTACCTAAGTAACAATCCAGCCAGAGCTTGTATTAAAGCCTAAGAGGTCTCAGCAGCCCTGTGGTTTTAAGGAAGACCTCTAATACCTGCTTGCAAAGTATACCTGCTGAGATGCCCATGCACAATGACAGCTACTGTGCTTTGCTCCATTTGCTTCAGTGGAAGAGATCTGAAGACTTTGGCAGAGCAACTGAAAGGCATAAGTGCCAAAATTATATCCCTTGATGGAGCTTTGCTTAGCTCACTTTGAAAAAAAAGAAGTCATATCACATTTTCAGCACATTGAAATGACATTAAGGTTGCACAGTCAGGCATTCAAAGATGCAGGAAAATACCAGAGTTGAGGTTTTATGTGAAAATTAAATTAGTCTCATAAGACAGACATTGTAAAACTTATCGTTATTCTAAGGTGCAGTTTTTCATTACTTTATCATTTACTTCTCTCTCCTCTCCTCAAGTAAGATCAAATGCTGCCTGCCAGATTTCAAGTGGAAAAGCACAGACTTGAAGGTGTCTCTCCCTACTCCTCCAAGTGAAGCAAGATGCAGGACATTTTCCCTTTATAATATTAAAAAAAAAAAAAAAAGTCATTTTCTGTCAACTTATTCTAAGAAATACACTGATATAAGACTGGCTGAAATCCTTCCCCTCTCCACCTCTCCTGAATGAAGACACCCATCTGGAAAATCTCAGCCGAAATTGTTTAAGCTTTGGCAGCATTAGCACGGACAGTTAAAAACACGCCCTTCTGCCTGA
The DNA here is from genome assembly GCA_013400575.1 of Peucedramus taeniatus. Classification (NCBI taxonomy): domain Eukaryota; kingdom Metazoa; phylum Chordata; class Aves; order Passeriformes; family Fringillidae; genus Peucedramus; species Peucedramus taeniatus. The sequence continues at coordinate 137,193 of WBNO01013590.1, forward strand.
AAGCGTTAAGCAGCCTTAAGCACAGGTAGTGTTAGCAGCCTTGTCCATCATATATAAACACAAACAGAAGAATGAGATCACAATATTCAGAAGTTTTTATAGTGGGAAGGAGATCCACTGCCAGACCTGTGTGAGGAATATATTTAATGCCTCTTCCAGCCAATGCAATGGCATCCTTCAGTAACAGGATTAACAATAGATATTTGCACATTTTCCTATAACATCTCTGCCAAAACAACTTAGCCCTGGCCTTCCAAACCTTTTGTCATACCCTCAATCTCTCAATTACACTACACCCAGCTCCAGGAAGATATAAAATATTCTTTTTCTCTATAGATGCTGAAGAAAAAGTCTGTAGCAGAGCTTTTCTTCTGCCCACATATGTGGTTTGCATTCCCACTAGAAGACTGTGTTAGCAGTACGTCCCCAAGAGCCTCCTCTACTCTCTTCCTTGCACCCTTTTACTATTTAGCTGACTCTTATTCTATATCAGGTACTGCTTTGCACTAAAAGACAGCTACAGTAATCATCCCTCTTCTGATCAATAAAAGGAGATCCCTTCTATGTGTTCAAAAATCACACTCAGCTAATTTGGTCACAAGTTACTTAACCAGCTGCAAGAACCACCAGGGCAATTCACTGCCTTATGCAGTGCAATTAATGGCCCCTTCTGCCCTTCAGAACTATCAACCTCAGAATCCCTGTAATGAGCAAATTATCCAGAAACTAGTTCTGAGGTTAGTGTTATTCAATTAAAATGTTTAAGAATATCAATACAAATAGATGGTTTGGTTTTGCGGTTGGTTTTTTGGTTTTTAGTTTGGGGTTTTTTTTGCTTTTTTCAAGAGAGGGAGCAGTGCTATTTTAAGAACATTGGTTCTAGGTAAAGGGTAGAAATGTAATGGTAACATTCACTGATCATCAAAACAGAATGCACACACAATGGTTATGTCAAGAGTCCTCTGGCACTGCTCTTGTGCTTCCTCATATTGGAAAGGATATTCACCAGCAGTGAGCAGGGGTGAGTGACTCAACGTAAAGCTCCCCAGTCTTCACTGCTGGTGTTCCCCAGGCTATGGAGCAGACCACCACCATCCTTCTCTAAAATCTGTGTAATTTACAACCATGCCCCACTTTAACATTATGATTGAAGTGGACAGGCTGATCCAGTCTGGAGACTGTTTTACAGACTAAGGTTCATTTCAAAACACTTGTTGCCATGGGGCACTCCTGCCATTTCCATTAAGGCAGTTCAAGTTCATGGCCTAGATAACCTCCTTGACTGTCTGCCTCCCGGGTCTGTGAGCCACATCACCTGACTCAGGACATCAGCAGAGGCCCATGAAATCATCCTCCTGCCAGGATCAACACCTCCCAACAGCCTCTGTGCTGTTTCATATAAGCACTTCTAGGTGGCCACAAGGTCATTTGGTTGAAGAGGGAAATGTTTGGTTTGTGTTAGCTAAAATTAGTCGATGGGTGCAAAGTATTCTTTTACTTTGCTGTTAGAAGCTTGAGAGTAGCTGGATGTTCTAAACGGAAAAATTATTACTATAACAAGGAAATATCTTCCTTTCAAAAGTGCTGTGTCCTCCATGTGGCACAGAGCTCTCAGTTATCTTAGACTGAGTGGGGTTTTAAACATGGCAGGGGAAAAGCTTTGGATTTGGATTTTTTTTCTTTTGTATCATTTAATGTATTTTAACAAGCTACTGCATCAAGTTCTGTGAATATTGTGCAGATAAAACTAACTGGGCAAAGAGCTCTTGAAAAGAAAATATTAATGAACAAAAATTGATGTATTCCACACTTTTTCTATTTTTCCCCTAACATTTATTTGTTAACTTCCTTGAAGAAAGCAATTATATAATAAAATGTATGCAGAAGTGGGGGAAAGAAATGTGGTTACCATGTAACAGAAATAAGTGACAAGCATTTATTTTCTTTGTGGTTTGATGATGTCACTGACTTTGCCATTTGCAGCCAGCTTAAAATCAGGGTTTACATAAAATAACAGCCCACAAGGACACCGCACTGTTGCAGCGGAGAGTCATTTTCTAGGCACATGTGCTCACAAGTCCTTGAGCTGGTTCAGGCCCCAGCAGCTTTTCTCTCACTGGCCTCCTGATAGAAAGCAAAACATGCCAGTGGGGCTCCTCAGTAGAATGGCATTAATTATCTCATAGTCTTGTATATTTGACTATGGGTTGATACGAGCATAAATTCTCAGACCTTCAACAATCCATTCCCCAAATGTACAATTATCAAGGACACAAAAAAGTCCATTGCAAGCAAAGTTGGAAATTTGCAATAATAATTCCTTGTTATTTTGCCCATCAAAAAGCCAGAACATAGATGGGCAGTCAGGTTTCTATTCCTGCAGCCCACCCTTTGAATTGTGCCTTTTCCTCCTTTTGCGCAGCCAGTTCTCTCAGCCTCAAAAAGTCCTGATCACTTTTCCTGCTTAGCTTGCTGGGAACACACAACAAATTCACACCAATTTCTGTGTGTTCTTTCTTCAGGCACAGCTGATTTCCTCAGAGTCCAGTTCCAAGTACCCTCCTATCCAAATGGGAAGGTACAAAGGGTAAATGGCGATTTACAAGAGATATTTAACTCTATTCTGTCAAATATCTAGGGATTACACTGATGATACTGAAGCATCATAGTTGTCAGCAGGGATTGATAACAGGCTTGTGGACAGATTCCCTACATTATAACAGACCCACGACAGATTTTGCACATGGGAAACAAGGAATGTTTTTGGTTTTACTTACTAAAACATGAAGTGAAACATTCAGTTCATCTGCAATATGAGTTACTTAATTTCTCTGAATTTCATTATTCTCTCTTAGAAGTATGTTATTTCAATAATTCTGTCCAGGATAATCCAGCATTTGGAATCAAGGGTACTGAACCTTTGAGAGCTAGAAAACCACCTTATTATGAGATTGAGAGATGCAGAAAACCACAGTTTGAGAGACTGACATTTTTACTCTGACACATTAGTGCAGTATGTTGGTTTTGACATAATTTGAAGTCTTGGTGCACTATGCAACACCAGAAATTAATGACTTCCTATTTCTATTAAGTCCCCTTCACTTCAGAAATTTTTTCATTAAACAGACAGATGCCTGACTTTTCTCTAATTCACCAAACCACACTGACTTCAACAACAACAACAAAATCAAACCAAGTCAATCTATTATTCAGTCCATTTCAGGAATTTGCTTGACCTCTAAAGCATATAACAAATACCCAGGCAGCAAGAGCTCTGAGTGAAGAAAATACATGCCTCAGTCTTTCAATGTAAGCAGAGCAGTGTGCTTCAAAGTAAAAGTTACTGCACCATTGACATGATTCCAGCATTACATCAGTAGTACTAGTTTCTACAGCATAGAAAAATCAAGTCCTGGCACAGTCTACCCTTGTCAGCCAAGCTACTTCCCCAAGTTTCCTCTTAGAATAAATCTTAACCCCCAAAACAGAAAAGTTAAAGGTGCAGTCTTCCTTACACAATCAACCTACAATTTGGCAAGACCTTAAAGGGTTAATTACACATCTGCTTTTGCTGGCCTTTTTTAATTCTAATTAAAAAAACAAAAAGCTATAATCTGGATGACAACCATGGCCATCAACTGTTAATATTTCTGTTCATTTGTCATGCAAAACAAGGATTCCCATTTACTACTTTATCTTTAGTATTGCTTGCTCATAAGCACTTTTCTATCATCATCTGTCAGTTTTGAACTTGAAAAAAGTTACACCACAGGTTGCATTTACACTTTGCAGCTGGTCTAGGTAAAACTTTTATATCACTTGAGAGGATATATATTTTCATGAATCTTTACATTCTATCAGATGCACAAAAACCAGAAGAATTGTGCATTTAATTGTGCACAGTTATTCTTAGAAAAAAAAAATCATAATAATCAAAAAAGATCAAAGATAAATAAGAGAAATATTGAACTATGGATGCTACTTTCACGATCTTTGAGGTTGCTAGATGGACCCTTAATGGACAGCTTGACATAGGTTCTTAAATGGCAGCCTGCAGGAAAACAAATCTGTGGGTTCTTTTTATATGCAGAGGGAGGTTTAACTTGACTTTTCAAGTTTCTCAAAGCTGATCTTAAAATACTGTGCATACTGGAGACCATCTCTAACAGAGCAGAATCCTCAGAATGCACTCAGGGTGAGTGATCACAAGCTTTCTTTTTCCGCTCTGAGAATGTATTAAGAGTCCAAAATTAACCAAGTCATTGAAAATTGTAATAGAAATCTATGTATCTGAATGCTGAAAGAAAAGAAATTGAAGTGAGAGCAAAGATTTTTTTTTTCCAAGAGAACTGGTAGTCAACCAATAGTACAGTTATCTCTTGGCATCTTCCCACACAGACTAGATAACTTTTTTTACACTAAATTAGGCAACCTGAAAAGGTATGGAGCTCAATATTCATTGAGTGAAGGGTTAAAACATAAGCACCTATAACAGCTAGGAGCTCAAGGAATCCTATTTAAACAGTCTTTTTCCAACTTTCCAGTCTTTGAATAACCTCATCAGGCTCAAGGAATTAAATAAGAAAAAGTTAAGGACAATTTCTCCTCTAAAAACCTATAGAAAAGACATTTATTTCCCTTTCTACCTAAATTATTTTACCCACACAATATAAATAAGCCTGGTCCATAGCATCTAGCCATAAATAGAATTCCTCCAGGTATAGAAGCAAAAAAGTCTACTAAAAACTGAGAAGTAACATCCACACCAAATGAAACACAGGCTAGTCATCTTCTCTTTTAAAATTGTTTTTTTAATTGTTATTTTTAATGATCTAGTCTTATTATAGCAACGTTCTTTGCACCTTTTTTCTGAGTCAGAAGGTTTAATAAATGTTGTATGTTGTCAAACTATAGGTACATGGTGTGAATAAACTGCAGTGAATGTAACCTTTCTCTTCTAACTCATGTTGCCAAATGATGTTCTAGGGTTTCACTGAACAGGTGAGAAATGCACAAACTGCCACAAAGTCATGTGACAATTGGACCCTCCAGTCTAGAATACAGCAGACAAACATACGAAAGAAGCTGCTGCAGCTAGTTAAAATAATCCACTGAAGATAGCTAACACTTAAAACATTTCATCTGAGAATACATCTCATTTTAGCTGTGGGCATGCTTGGGTTCAGAAGCTGGTTTCTAAAGTAACAAAGCAAATATGTGAGCTAACTGAACAAATGATAAAATGCATCTAATTGAATCCCTCATTGTTGAAACCAAATAAAATAATCTTAGTCATGCTGATACCTATGTTCATATCCATTTTTGCATCTTCTGAATCCAGGGTTTTTATGTTAAATGCCAGCTGTCAGCCACAGAAAGCTCATCACGTTATAAAAAAAATCTTAAAAATAGCATCTAATCATAAACCAAACACTCTGCAATAATATCTTTGTAGAACAAAATAATACTGAAGGGCACAGCCCTCTCCAAAACATGCATGAAATTGCCATGGACGTCTATTAGGACTCAGTATACAGCAAAAGAGCAGGATGTGGCCTCACAGAAACTGCTTCAGAGTGGTTTACAAAAAACATACCAGTTTACAGGCAAGTCCTTCACCTCATACAGAACCCCCACAGGTCAGCAGGATAGCTTACTCTGTAAAAGGGCTTCAGGGGACAGATTTTTATGTGAATAAAAAGCAAATTAAAAGAGATGTTGTTTTGAAGTTTCATTTATTTAGATTAATTTATGCAACGAAAAGTGCTTTCTTTAAACAAAATCTGTGAAAGGTTATAGTACAGGGCTATGTCTCCTTTTTCTTGTACTTCATATTTATTAATAGCTGAGTAATATGAACCTAACCATAGCCTTTCCCTTAAAGCTAAAAAAATCTGGATATTCTCTCTATCAGCAAATAAAGATAAGAGCAGCATGCTGAAAATGCCGATTTTACTGCATATTTCAAGAGGTGATAACACAATTTTCATGGCAAATTCTCTTTTCTCTACTCAAAAAAATCAATAACTTAACCATGCTCTTTCCCTTGAAAAAAAACTCGAATTTTCTGAAAATATCCATTACAAAGTTATCTTGGTATTATTACAAATTTATGACATCTCAAGAGCACAAATAATTTGTAATTATGGCATGGTGGGAAATAAGCAAATATGCAACTATTTATGGTGGGAAAGCCTTTAGGAAAATTTTACTTCTGCAAATACACATGAAAATGCTAAAAACTAATTGAAGAATACGAAACAAGAGTGTTTTCGTACCTATGCAAAGGTTCACATTCAGACAAGAATTCCACTTGAAGAAATGAAGCCTACAACGGCTGAATACATGACATTTACAAATAAAAGCAGCTGCCATGAGGAGTCTCTTAAAACTAATCAATTTTCCAATACATTTTATTATGGTTGTCAAAAATCCAATGATGCAGGTTAGTAGCATGGAGCTATAAAAAGCCCCACACACCATGCCAGCTGCATAATCTTTCCTTGTTTCAAAGTCTGACAGTTTCCCTTGATTAAAATAAGGATACTTCATTATGAGCATTAGGCATTGCTTTATGAGTTATGTAAAGTTTATGCTTTTTCATTTATGCTTTAGAATTTTAACCACATTGTCTCACTTATGCATAATCCATCAACCCAGGTGACAAATATTCTTCTATATTTACACTCTAGGAATATACAAGGAGCATAGTGTATTAGCAGCTGAAACTACAAACGCCACTGTCAATCAAACTGGCTAGCATAGGACCATATTTCTTGTCACCAAGAGGCTTAAAGCAAAGAATCTGTGCCTAATTCTCTTAAACCTTGCAGGTCAAAAGGTTTTAAAATTATTTTTGACACCATTTCTTTGCTTTGTCAACAGGCCTGAGTACTTTTTAACATGTAAAGGATATCAAAAAGCTGCTCATCGTAACAGTCTGGCATTAGCAATTTATGGATTTAAAGTCTAGAGTGCACGGTAATTCCACTGGTACAACAGCAGGCTGTTCTGGAGTGAGAAGATGGAGATGTGGCTGTAGGACTAACTTTTATTAATGCAAAACCACCAAACCAATCAGTTGTGCTCCAGGCAACCAGCACTTGCTGAGCCAAAGCCACTGCACAGCCTAAAGCTGTGCTGCACTGCAGAACAAACACCCCATTGTCAGCACAAGCTGTCACAGAGACACCTTTCCTGCCCTGTGGCTTTATGCCTGATTCCAGGTCTTGCTTTGCCCACATACTCTCAAACACAAAAATAGGGTCTCTAAATGGCAGCAGTGATGTCCTCCTTATTTGTTGAAGTACTCTGCACAGAGATGACAACCACCATCCTTGAAAAATCATGGCTTTTAAAAATTTTCAGAAGCCAAACAATTTGAGCCTTTCTTACTAAAGATGCTGTTCTGTAGCAGGCCCAAATACCAGCTCAAGTTCTGGCCCCATCCTGACAGGTCAGCAGAAGGAAATAATTCCTTCCCAGTGGAGTTTACAGAAATTCTGAAAGTACTGAATGATTGAAAAACAAGTCCCCCACACAAACTGCTGGCTGCAGCTCTGTGAACAGTAGCCAGAATTTTCCACTCTCTCTCCAGTAGTTTGAAGACACAGTCCCTGTGATCTGGCAAGGAGCAGAGAAGACACGCCATGGAACAGGCAGCACAGCACCTCTCAGAGAGCCAAGAGCTCACAGAAACAGAGGCTGACCCACCACTTAGAAAGTACTACACAAACCACTTCCCAGTTTGTCCAATAACGCAAGGCTGCTGCATCTTCCTAGCAGAGTGAAAAGATTTCTGTCTGAAAACAAAGACAGCAGGCCGGGCTGAGAGATTATGTAAGCAATGAAAACACTTACATGGCGAAGAAAAATAGGGTGAATGTCAAGTAACACTGGGGAGAGCTTGAACTTGGTCATGGAAATAAAGATTTGAAGATAAAAAAATGATAATAGAATAGTACAAAGGAAAAAAGTAAAATAGATTAATGTGAAAGAAAAAAAATAATCTTCCCATCAAGAAGGGAGAAGAACAGATTAAGAATAAAGAAAAATACATTGTACTTACACTGAAGAGATAGTCAGGACTAGAGTTCATTGGCCCAACATTACATTCAAACATTAGAATAAAAACAAGTAGTGAAGGAAGGTTAAAAATTCTGAAATAATAATGCTCATTGGCCATGTCCAGAGGTACTTATGGGATCACAGAATAATTTAGATTTGCAAAGACCTTTAAGATTATTGAGTCCAACTGTTAGCCTACTGCTGCCAAATCTATAACTAAACCAAGTCCCTAAGTTCCACCTCTACACATGTTTTAAACACCTCCTGGGATGGTGATTCTACCACTTCCACATGCAGTCTGTTCCAAAGCTTGATAACCCTTTCTATGAAGAAATCTTTCCTAATATCCCGTCTAACCCCTCCCCCAGGCACAACTTGAGACCATTTCCTCTCACCCTGTGCCTTGTTATGTAGAAGAAGAGACCAACCCCCTACCTCACTATAACCTCCTTTTAGGTAGTTAAACAGAGTCAGGTCTCCCATGTCTCCTTTTCTCCTGGCTAAACCCCCCCAGCTTGCACAGCCACTGCTCTCAGGACTTGTGCTACAGATCCTTCACCAATTCCACTGCCCTTCTCTGGACTCACTCCAGCACTTCAATGTCTTTCCTGTAGTGAGGGGCCCAGAACTGGACACAGTAGTCGAAGTGCAGCCTCACCAGTGTCACATAGAGAGGACAACCCCTTCCTAGTTCTGCTGGCCACACTATTCCTGTTGCAACCCAGGATGCCATTTGCCTTCTTGGCACTCTCCAAAACTTGTCATGAGGGCTCCCTCTCTGTCAGGGAACAGGTATTTAAGATCCTGCAATACTAGGCTTTACAAAAGTACACACACTGTAAGAAAATCAGATTCTTGGACAGAACAAAGATGATGCCTCCATGCCAGTGAAACTGGTGGTAAAGAAGGCAGAAATGATGAGAACAGGTGCTGGTGTCCCTTCACCTTTATTTTACTGCAGAGCTATCATTGCCAAAGACTATATTCCTCTCCTATTTCCAAAAGGCTGTACAACATTAACATATAATTGTCCCCAGGCTTTCCCAAATGTTACACTTAAAACAATTACTATTTACAGCAGCAACAATTATATGCATCCTGGAAGACCCCCAGCCTTTCTGGAGTGGGTTACCCCCACATTCTTTCCCACCCTTGCAAGAGTTAATTCTCCTGTCAGCTGAACTGCTTAAATCAGACACTGAAGCAGAGGGAGGAGGAGGGGGAGGGAGGAGAAAAGAGGGGGAGTGTAGCCAACAGGACAACTCTACATAGCCCCTAGAAGTGCTCTGAGGCTGAATTTTGGCCCACAGCCCAATGCTGGTGAATACCAGTGGCTTCAACTATATTAGATGAAATATTATCATAAGGTTATATCCATGTTCCTCCCTGCACTGTGTGTGTGCACTGTGTCTGGTTTTTATTTTGGTTAAGGGCAAGGACACTGCATTCAACAACCCAAACTGACACTCACAATTAAAACAGTGTATTTCATGACAGCATATGCACTGGGACATAAATACCGAGTCTATTTAGATAAAAATTGTTATGCACCAAACTGAAGGAGAGACGAGCTAAAGAACACTTGCACACAAGGATCACGGCTCAGCCTTCCTTAACTTTACCCTTTGGAGCCTTGTGTCAGGACAACAGATTATTTACCTGTTTCACCTCCCTTCTTTTCCTGCACTGTTTCACCATGCAATTCAGAAAGCAGCACAGCCACAAGCTTCTCATTTCTGTGAAGACAGAGATGGACACAAACCTCACCCCAAGGTCTGACCTTTGTAAGGGTTGCAACTAGTCTGTCAGAATAGGATAAGTGATAGATAACAGCCCATCATAAGGGCAGGAAGAAGAAAAGGAATAAAATATACTTTCCATACTGGAAAGCAAGCGAGATGAAAGGCAGAGATGAAGGATTCACATCAAGAAACAAGGTGAAAGAGATACACATATCTTGGAAGTAGAGACTGCAAAGTTTGTGAAAAACAGGAGAAAAGGAGACCCTCAGTGAGAACAGAAACAGACCAGAAGAAAAACAGCAGCCACATGATGAACCCATTCTAACATCAAAAAAAGGAAGTATAGGAATTTGCACTGTTACTGGAGAACCCAAAAAAATTCAGATGTTTACAAGGTAAGCAAATAATCACTCGGTGGTGGATTACAAAATATAGTTCAACTCAAATAACTTCTGAGCAATTTGAAGCTTCTACTCTTCTTCTTCCTTCTAATTCTTGTTTTCTTTACTATCTTTCTCTTCCTATCCCCAGATCAATTACATGTTCCTTTTTTTATAAAACTGAAGATCAGTTTGTAGAAAAAGAATTATCTCCCTTTCAGCAAAATTGCCAAGGCCTTTACAACCCTTACTTTTTTCTTTCCCCTTTAACAACTGCCAGTTCCAGTGTGCTCCTTTCATCCATATTAGGTGGCATTACAGATGGTTCTGCTTTAGTGTAATGAAAGTGTAAGCTTTTCTGCTGATTTATAGCTGAATAATACTTATATTGCTTACAATACTACAGTTTTATATGTGACATAGAAGTTCTCATAGTTTCTCAGATGTCTCTTCAAAAAAGTGGAGTACATTTTCCATATTGAACAAAAGGATAATGCTAATTGATAAAAGAATACCACACAAGCAGTCATGTTTAGAGCTAAGAGAAAATTCAGGGAATTTCCAAGAAACTGGAAAGCAGAAGAACATTCATAAAGTGATGCCCCAACTCAGCCTGAGAGAGAAATTACAAATTCCTTCCTTTTGTAGGCGTGCCATGAATTGAATGCATGTCACACTCAGTTGCTCACTTTATCTGGTGCCTTCCAAAATTTCTCTTGCTAGGCAGCTCTGATTGCTTTCAACTCTTACTGTTAAAATAGTTGGAGCCTAAAGTGCAAAATTCTTTGGAAACATTTCCCTTTGTTGAGAAAGGTACTAGAAAGTCATACCTGCAAGAAAAACAAGCTACAAATTGGCAACATCAGGTTTCAGTAATAATCCCTTTCCATTCTCCAACTAATTCCATCTAATTCTCAGAAGTTTTGCTTGTCTAAGTTTGAGATGCTTCAGATATGGATCATGCAGAAGAAACTCCCAAATGCAGAAGATCCAAAGGTACTAGGCAATGCAGCAAGGCTGTCAGACTTGTTAGGACAGATTCAACATTGATTCAGTGTGTACTCTGAGGAGGGCCCAAGAGCAGGCTTTCATCCAAACCTATTGAATCCTGGTTTAATTTCACGTTTAGGCTGAGGTTTGGACATGTTAATATTTTTTGGGAGTGATTCATCCAAAACTTTAAGTTATCCAGGAAAAAATGTGGGATTAAATTAATCCTAGATGTTAGCATTTAAAAAGGAAAAACCATGTTTAATATGATCTGAATGGCAGTAGAAATGTGAAGCCACAGAAAAATGATACATCTATGGAACAATAGCATAAATTACTAAGATCAGTGCATCTTAAATAACAAACCATATTCAGCAACAGTCTCTAGGAGAGGGATCCTCTACTGAGCAGAATTGGCTAAGAAAGTAAGTCAAATCTTGCCAGCACCAGGAGAAAGCAGAAGTAAGGGGCACATCACCAGTCATGTACCAAATTAGCCCCACTAATCCAGCTGGGTACTCCATAACAGCTGCTTTTGGTTGCACATGCAGTACAGGCAGGCGTGGAAATCCAATTCCCTTTCACTCCTCTACACCCAGCCCCCAATAACCCACAGCAAAAAAACTGCTGCACTTTCTTGCCAACAGCAAAGACTCTGGGATTTTAATCTGGGAGGGAGGGAAGAAGGAGAAACAAAGTGAAGCCTGCAGCTGGTTTGGGTCTCGGGTGGGAAAAAAAAATTGAGAAGTCATAAACTATTGCGTTCTTCAAGAGAAGATGGGCTCAGGAGTTTGGAAAGAAATTTCTGATTGCATTGAAAAGATTAAAATAGTGATAACAAAATGAGTTTCAGAAATGGAAAATGGTCTGGAAAAGAAGTCTCCATATCTGCATATCTAATCTGCTTTACTTCAGCTGTCTAACCAAATCGTTATTCTGCACTGTGGGTTCCTATTAGAACTATCTGATGGAAAGATCAGGTGCCAAAATATTTATTTCCACAGTGAAAGGCACATTAGGTGCTGAAACAATCAACAGTTTTGTTGATGTTTACATTGTGAATATTTAAACTCTGGTTAAATCTTAAGTGATCATTTTTGTTATGAAAAGAAATGACAGGACATTTGTATTTTGAAAGCATCTGAGTTTATCAGATTATGATTTTTAGCATATTTGTGGTCTTTCCCTAAAGCATATTGTTTGTGTGTGCCTGTGCAGCTCAAGTGTTCCTATCCTGTTAGCCAAGATGTGTATGGAAAAAAGCACTTTTATTTTATAACTGGGCCTATGCTGCTGTATACCGTGGGCCTCTCACTCTCCAGCAAAGATCCACAAGCCACAGGACTCCAAGCTGGGAAGCTGCACTTCTCACCAGATCAATGACAGAAGGGAGTCTTGATATCCACCTTGCAAAAGTTCAAAATCAGCTTGGTTTACCTTCCCACAGAGCTCTCCCCGTAAGTTTGCCTGAACACTTGCTTCAATTAGCTTCAATTTTTAGTACTTTAAAGATACACAGGGTTAGGGGGGAAAAAAAAAAAAATACCCCTTCTCTGACCATACAAGAACTTGTGCAAAGCTTTCAAGGATTCAGCAAGGCAACGCAGCAGAGCAAAACATACAACAAAGAGTTCTAAGAAACCCTAAAGCACAAAGTGAACATCATCTTTTCCTTCACATGCTGTCCCTTCAACCAACTGCCTGAAATGAGGGATTGACACTCACCAAACTCAAAATCCTGGTCCCATATGAGACTAAGAAAGTTGCCGTCATATTGCCATCATGTGTGCACATCTGAGGGAAGGAGGCTCACCCAACAGAGGGAACCAACCAGGCAGGGCAGGTTGAGGACTGTCAATACCCCTATGCAACTTACTTCAAATCCCTCTTCCTCTAAAAATGATATACCACTGTGATATAGGAATTTTTGCAGGAAGTCTGCTAAGCACTGCATGTTGATGATGCACAGAGACAAAGCCCAGCTGCTGCACAGGCTTCTTACAGAGGAATGCACTTCCATGAACATTTGTGTGCACACCCAGCACGTCTTAAAAACAAAGGGGTAAAAACCAAAACAAGCCCCTTCTTCCAGCCTGTCAAGTCACACACATTCAACAGGTGATTCTCTGATCCAATTCCTTCTTTGGACTTCCCTGCACTGGCCCAGATCTTACATGTTTCTAGCCTACTGCCATAATTGCTTTGTTCCCCACTGCAAACACACACATCAAGAGAAACCTCCCAACAGACCCCAGAGTACCCAGTATATCAGGTCACCTAGTAGCAAAGAGGCGAGACCTAAGCAGAATTCCACATTGACAGGAATCTGGTTTTCTGTTCCCTTGAAAAATCAAGAAGTTGCTTCTCTCCTTTATAATTCAGCCAGTCTTGCCTTGTATTCTCCCAAATGATCAACTACTTTCTTCCAACTTAACTTTGACTTCCCCTCCCCCCATCTATTTAAAGATTGGAATGAAAATATAATTTCCAAGAGTACTATTTGTTTTAACTGAAGTTCCATTTGGCCTGTTTCTTCCTCACTTAGATATCCAATATTTAGAATCCACAGTGGATTTACTACGTACACACAATCCCTTTATTTTTAAAAAATATTGCAAAATCAGAGGGTACAAATACAATGCTGATGAGAATGAAGGAATACGGGGGGAAGGATTTCCATAAGGTTGGAAGCTGAAGCAGTTGGACATATTTCAGAAAAGAGGCAAATAAAGGCAGCACACAGGAAAAAATTATGGAGCGAGGCATGCAAAAAAAGATGGTCGCAACAGCTATTTTTCCTTATCTAAACTCAAAACCAAGAAGCTTATTCAAATTTGTGGGCTCCTGCAAAATTCAAAAAAATCACTGAATTGAAACCCCATCGTGCAGTATACCACTAGACCAAGGAATTATAGACTGCAGGAACTCTTCAAACAAAATAAGGTAGCTGGATATATACAGGTGGATATAGAGTTAGTAGTGACAACTAATTTCAGAAACTTATTAAATCACATCCCACAAGGTTTAAGACAAATTCCAGAAAAAACTTGATGAAACTATTTTTTCCACAGTCTGTCTCAAAGTTCTTACCAAAAGCAGTAACCAACTATCCTAAACTGGAACAAAAACCAAATTATTTTGATGACGGAGAAAAAAAAAGAAGGCAGGACATAAAGTTTTGCTTCAAATCATAATCCTATTGAGCCTTCATTTATCTTGTATATCTCTATTAAAGACAACATTTTTCCATTGCATGTCATCAAATGGAAAAGACTCCATGAATGAATGACACATTAAAGAACTTCACCGACTATGAAAGAGCTGAAGAGAAAAAACCAAGCCAAATTCCTGTCCAAGAAATCCATCCCCCTCACCTGCAATGAAGTGAACAGTATGGCTGGTGAAGCTGAAGATTTTGGTAGCACGGATCTTCATATCACAGTCTTGTTGAAGAGATCATATGAATGGAAAAATACCATTTCTCATGAATCATCTACTGGAAACTGGCTGAAGAATATTAAGGTTGCAAGGCACACATGAAAAGAAAATGCAGTCAGGAACAGTTCGGAAAGTAAAATATGGAGGAAGAATTAAGCAAAGCACAGTCCTGTCACTGAGATTTAGAATGGCCAGTTCCCTGAAACTGAGGAAACTGTACAATAGTTTAAGAGAAAGGAAAGATCTAGGCAGAAATTACAACTGAAAATTGAAAATGCCAGAGACATAATTTAGAAATTAGCTTAATTGTTTATGAAAACAACTACTTTGCCAATTCAAAAAGAGTTAGTGGGTTCAGAGAGAAAGAAGAGGGAAAAGGTAGGTTTTTCTGGTTGAAACCCAAGGATAAAAAATACTCCATAAAGATCTGGGATGCAGACTATTTTTAAAATTTGTTAGAAGTTTAAGTGGGTGCAGGAAAGAAAAAAAAAATAAAAACTAAAGGAAATTCTCTGACTTTAAAGTTTATAGCTGTTTAATTTATTAAATCAGACTATGCTGGTATCTTCTCATAAAAAGTACAAAATCCTAAAGGATTTCTTTGAACCAATGCTAAAAGTTAAAAATAGTACCTTGCAAGTAAAGCTAGCAAATGCAGATAAAAGAGAATAGTATTGTTTTGGTTTTTGAACAGTGAACCTTGGTAGCAACTAAAATAAAAATTGAAAAGTTTTGATTGTTTCAAATCAAGACTGTTATGGGAAGATGTGTTTCAAATAAAGACAAGCAGTGGGGATCAATGCTTTTCTATCAGGTTTTTGGTCCTGATGAATACAGGCAGTTTGACCACATCAGATCATAATCTCTTGTGGCCCTTAGTCCTCTGCATGTTGTGCTTGTAGTTCTAGTTGCATGTCCCATAAGACTCTAAAACATATTCCATTTAGTCATACTTACACCTGAGTCTAATCCACATTTTGTTATACTTTCTCCTCCCTTGCAACTGGCAGATGACATATTACCATTTTCCACTTTCCACTCAAACATCACTTTACCCATTCTATGCAGCTCTTTATTGTGTAAATAGCAGTACCACATGTTTTATATCTTCTCGCTCTGGAAACAAAGATGATGCTAGCACACTTACACCATCCTGCACCTATCCTCTGCTTGTATGTGGTTCAAACAGAAATTGGTAACACTATTAGGAACCTAACTTAGATCCAGCTTTTGAAATTACTCTACACAAAAGCATAAGATCAGGAGTGCCTTAAATCACTTTGCCAAACAACACCGAGGCAAAACTAAGTATACATAAATTGTTCTGTTTAAACAACTGTTAAGACTTACAAAGAGAAAGTACCCCAGAGCCTGCCAGGTAACCTAGTAAAGAACAGAATTAAATTACTGTTGATTACTAACTGGTATAAATGAACACTAAATCAGTAGGCCAAGGAAATCACCTAACTACTTGAAAAGGTCTGATACAGGAATGATTAAGAAGCCTGCCACCCCAATAGCTTCAGTCCCAGAAGACAACAGCAGCATAAGCTGTTGCTGTAACTCTTGGTAGTAACTCTGTTGTGATGTGTTCCCCCACTAAGCAAACAATGGAGATGATGAGCAAGGTGAGCAATAACCATCTCACCTCCAAGTCCATCAGCATCTTTCAGGGCTGATATTCGCACACGCTAGCACAGAATTTCAAGCATTGTGCATTAAAATATGCTATTCACAGACTGACCTCCGCATTTTAATTTTCCAGTTTTGCACATTAATATCCTATGTAAAATAGCCAGGCTCTAACATTGTTTCATAGGGTGTGTCATTCCAGTAAGCTTGACTGATGCTCAGCAGCACCTGAGAGAAGGCCAGCTATTCTTATCCATTTACTAGGCTTTAGTGGGAAGATCATGCTATTCAAAGAACAGCTATACCACCAGAGTTACTCTTGCAGCTCAGAGAGAGGATTTCACCCAGATCCATACTATCTGCCTCTTTTCCTCACCCTAACTCACCCTGTCAGCCAATACATTGTGTGCACACGATGTTTTCAACTGCTTTAATTTGTGCCCCCACAATGAATTAGAAATGCAAATCTGAATGCTCTTGTTCCTAATTATCCTGTCAGCACCAGCAGCCAAAGAATTATGGATTTAGGTGCTTGGATTCATACCACACTCGAATGTAGCACAGTTGAGTGAATTGAATGAAACACCTGAGGAAAGCAGCAAGTACTAAGCTATGGAAAGTACAACCAGAACCACAAATTGACAGAACACAGCAGAACAGCAGTCTCTGACACGTGCCAATAAGGATATAGAAGTGTCCTTCATGGGATTTACAATGTATATATTAAGAAGCTAGAATGATTTAACAAAATTGCTGTACTGACAACCTTAAAGCTATCTGCATATGTCTTGACATCATATATGGTGTGGGAGGATACTACCACAAAGAGGTGCATTCCAGACAACTCATGCCCATGTTTTGAATAAGATGTGATTTATTTTTACTTTTGTTTTGTATTCTTACTAGGGAATAAATAACAAAATAAAACATGTCACATTTTATTTATTCCTTTTTTGGCCTTTCCAGCCAAGCATGCTCTTAGTCTGCAAACATTTAACATTTTCAGCATCAGTGCTTTACCACAGAAGACATCTGAGGGTTATCCTCTTCCCTTAACTCTAATAAATTATATAACTCAAAGGTTGATCAAAGCACTCTCTCAGCTTAAGCAAAGTAATGAAAGAAAAGTTTAAATTAGAATCATTTAATGATTCTTCAGTATTGAAAATGTGGCTAGGCATGGCAGAGAGAAGAGAGAGTTGGGGTTTGTTGCTGATTTTTTTCTTCTAATTTTTAAACAGACATAATCAAATCTCTTTTAAAGTTGCAATTAATTCCTAGCTGGGAGAGGGCATAACACATATGGAATTCAATTCCTCTTTGAGAATCATGTGTTTGCATTCCTCCTATATGATGATTTTTACCACACCAGAAACTTCCTAATTAATTGCAACCTACTTCACTATACTGAAACAGATGTAAATAAGATTTTTTCTAGTCACTATAACCAGCCTCACTACACATGCACATAAAGAAGGGCACTACTGGCTTTGTGTACCTAGAGACTAAACCGCATTTCACCACAGGCTGAGGGATGAATGGATTAAGAGCGGTCCTGCCAGCCTGGGGGTTCTGATGAAGGAGAGGCTGGACAGGGTTCAGCAATGTAAACTTGCAGCTCAGAAAGCCAAACCTGTCCAACAGGTCAAGGGAGGTAATCCTGCCCTCTGCTCCTCTCTGGTGAGACCCCCACCTGCAGAGCTGCATTCAGCTATAGAGTTCCCAGCACAGGAAGGACATGAACCTCTTCGAGCAAGTCCAGAGGAGGCCACCAAGTTGATCAGCGGAATGGAGCACCTCTTCCATGAAGGAAGCCTGAGGGCATTGGGTTTGTTGAGCCTGGAAAAGAAATTCTTTGTGGTGACCTAATTGTGGCCCTCCAGTACCTGCAGGGAGTCTACCAGAAACATTTTACAAGGGTGTGTAGTGAGAGGACAAGAGGGAATGGATTTAAACTGAGAGTTGGCTTAGATTAGAGGAAGAAATTCTTAACTGTGAGGTTGGTGAGGCACTGGAACAGGTTTCCCAGAGAAGTTGTGAATGCCATCCCTGGAAGTGTTCGACAGCATGTTGGATGGAGCTCTGAGCAATGTGGTCTAGCAGATGATGTCCCTGTCCATAATGGAGGGGTTGGAACTAGATGATTTTAAGGCACCTTCCAATCCAAACCATTCTGTGATTCTACCATCTCTCCTGCAGAATATCAACAGCTGTTTTTTCCCATTGAATAAAGGAGCAAAGTAAATTTCCATAACATTTCATTCATTCCTACTCTCACTCTACTCTAAGGAAAGTCAATGCTTAGGCAGAGCTCTTTAAACAGCCAACCTGAAGCAATTCTGACTTGTAACAGAAAGTGGCTCTAAGGGATGAAACATAAAACGTGACTTGAAAAAGTCCCCCCTCGACATATTTTGCTTCAGAGTCAGGGGGATATTTTCAGAACCTGAGCATTTGGGAAAATCTGCCAAGTGACTGAGCTTGGTTTTAAGTACAAAAAGGCTGGCAGAATCACAGGAGAGCTTAAATTATTGGAGAACTTAAAAGTGAGAAAAAGCTAAAGCAGTAAAACCCAATGAAAACAAAATATTGGAGACTGAAACATGCCCAGGAGAGGCAAACATGGCCTAATGCCAATCAACATCAGCTTGAAAGATGGTACTTATTAAGAAGAGAGCTTCATACTCAAGAGACTGTTTTGGAGTAAGCCATGGAATCAGGAAGAGGGTAGCTCAGATGATGGGTATTGCCAGTGGAATACTCACAATAGGCTTGCTAACAAAGAATCCTGAAAATATTAAAAGACTAAAGTGAAATATACTCTATTCTCTCAGTCCAGCTCTATTGTGGCATCTGATTTTTTATTTAGACATCAGCAGCTGTAAACTAATCTGTTGTCCCAACAGGACTTTCTTTGGGGTTGAAGGCTGAAGGTCTCCATAACAAAGAAGAGCTGGTGTTTTAAAGCTAAGAAGCACTACTTCACTGGGGTAGTACCCTTAGCTTATATAATTAAATTTAGCATTAAAAACTAAACTACACCCTGCCGTATCATAGATGTTTTTGCAAAGCAACCCCAAAAGGAAAGAAACCTCCTGCTACACAGCCTACAGCACCTTTGAAAGGATCACAATTCTGTTAGGAAAATTCAGTCAATATGATCTGTATGAATATTCAATTTTTTGATCAGTTCAGCACTGGATAAGGATTTGGGAAACCTACATTCAACTTTTGTTTATAGCAGAGACTTCCTGGGACCTTGCAAACATCACATTTTTTGGACATCTTTGATTGCTCACATGAAAATATGGAAAATAATTCTTCCCTACTCCGCTAAATATATAACAATTGTAAATTCACACTGCAGCTGCACAAGTCACTGACACAGCATTTCAAACTGGGTTGTTTCAGGCTCCATGGTAAACACTAAAACTTGTTTTAACATCCATTGATTAAAAAATTTCTAGCTTTTTGAACCTTTATTATGTCTGTCTTACAATGGCTCAATAGTTTGCAGGGGAATGTGTCTCCATGGGTTTTGCATGGGCAGGACTACAGACCAAGGGAAGATACCTTCTCTCATAACACCAAAACCACTTTACCACACAAGCTTTTCCTTCTTCTCTCCCCAAAACTATTTTTGTTTCATCATACACAAGGGATATGTGAGAACAGGAAGACAAACTAAAACTCCTTTTGATAATAAAACCATTAAATGGTGGGAAATAATTTTTTAAAGTTGAATATCTTGCCTTGGCCTTTTCCCAGTCCTTGTCTCACTGATTATCTTCAGGACTCTTTAGGACTACCACAGTAACTTAGAGTTCTTACTCAAGATGTCTCCTCCTCACAATGCAATCAGCTCTCACTTTCAACTGCCAGCACATCTCATTCCCTATCCTCTGTGTCAGGGGCTGTATGAGCCTCACAGCAGTGTCTTCAAAAAAACAACAAAGAAAACCTCACACCATATTTAAGAATATCCAACTGTTTCACATCTGCACTGTACTCAGCCAGATTGAAAATGTGTTCTGAGTAAGTGATGGAAACAGGTCAGTGTAAATACTTGGCAACAACAACAGACATAGCAGTGTCCCACATTTTATTTCAAAAGCTAGCACACAGCCTCCGTAATGGAGAAAAAAAACAAAATTATCACCAAGGGCAAGGTGATTTGCTCCAGATAGACATTGAGCAAGCCTGTTTTGATGTTCAGCCCTAGAAACCTTTCATTATGTAAACACACCTCCCCAGAGGCAGGATGCACCATTTATTTGATGATCAAAAGGTCAAATATATTTTAATTTCTTCAAGTGACATTAAAACTAATGTTCTTTCATTAGCATTTTGAGCTGCTGTTCTTGAAGTCAAGCATTTTAACAGCACTGTTATTCCTCTCTTCCCCATTCCTTTTCTCCTAAGATGCCTCCAAAAAATTATATCAAGAAAAGTTATCTTTGTGATTAACTTGTACTTGGAAGGAACCTAACTTATTTTTCACACATAAATAAGAAGACACTTAAATTATTTTTCACACATAAACCCCACTTAGCTTGTTTAAGCACTCAGGACAGAGATAAAAACCAGATAGAGACATTTTGCTTTTGGAAGCAGCCTTAACAATGTATAACTTCATGAGAGGAGGGGGGGATATGGTTTCAATTCTAACCTGGATCAGACTCTAAATATTCTGACATGTATCAAGCAGAATTGCCAAAACATATTCTTCCCTTTCAAAACATTCCATTGGCTCTGGCCTCATTAGGCGGTTTAAATGCTATTTCATTTTAAAAAATTAAAAATACTATGTTAAAAGGTTACATTGAAAAAAAAATTATGTGAAACCATGGTACTTTATTTATTCTAGTTTTGCAGTCTTTGGAGTACCATAGTGTTAGCTATCAGTTTAAATTTAGGCATTGCCTAAATGCCTATATTAACTAGGTCCATTTCTACTAATTATTCTGGAATGACTAAAATTAAAACCATTGTTTCTCTCTTATGTGACACATTAAGCATCTTGCTATAAGCACAACTATGAGAA
Source organism: Peucedramus taeniatus (assembly GCA_013400575.1). Taxonomy (NCBI): domain Eukaryota; kingdom Metazoa; phylum Chordata; class Aves; order Passeriformes; family Fringillidae; genus Peucedramus; species Peucedramus taeniatus. The sequence goes on from WBNO01013590.1 coordinate 158,486, forward strand.
ACACTTCAAGAACCACAGCTGGCTCTGCTTCAGAGTAGGATTGGACCAGCTGACTTTCAAAGATCCTTTTCAACCTAGATTGCTCTACAATATCCTTAAATGTCTTTTCCCATTTATTTTTCAAATTAATTTCTCAAGCATTTTCTTGGTGGCACTAACACGTAGATTAGATGATATCACACAGAGTCTCAGTTTCTGCTGGCCACATAAGTTGCTCATTAGTGTTTAGCATCACCACGGTATCTCATTGTCCCATCTTACCTTTCCATTTGGTTACTGAAGAAAGAAATTCAAATGTTATTTTTAAGAAAAGGCATATCATATCTATAATTCCTTTAAACAAAGGTGCTAGAGTGTTCTGGGGTAATAATACGACATAAGTGTCATCATACCCACACCTTCACCCACTTTCACATAATAATTGTTTAGATTTACTAATTTCACATTTGCCTTTTTTGCAGACCTAAAAAGGAAATAAGTCCTTAAGGTCAATACCACCATGAACTCATCAAATTGCTAATCTCCTACACTTCTCTCCCACATGAAGGCACAATCAGCAGAGTCCTGTCCTCAATATCTGGTTATTCTACAATCTCACTATTAAATGCTAGACTCACCTAGGTTGGCAATTTACCTCAATGAGACCAGCTGTACCACACTAAAGTGATTCAGACTGAAAGATGTAGCTAAAAGAGCACAGGTAAACAGAAACACACCAAAAAAAAAAAAAAAACCCACACACAACAAAAAAAAAAACCAAAAACACCAAACAACAAAAAAACTTAGCAGCAGCAGATTAACCTACTCACACATCTGAAGGTAAATTGTTCATATAACTATATGCCACTCATGCCCCTGATTGTAACACCTCTTTCATGATGCTCTGAAGAAGCTGCCACATCCCACAGTCTGGAATTATCTTTTTTTTTTCAAAAATCAAGGTAAGTAGTTTACTAATCAGCTTTTACTGTGGAATCCTAGAAGACTTTATATAAAATGTTATGCACATAATATTAGCAAATAGCCCAATATACACTAAGTAGCAAAGTGACAAAATAACATATCTACTTCAAAACAAGCTTTGCATTCATTATAATGATAATTATAATAATATTCAGAAAGATCTGGGGGCACTTGTAGAACATTCACCCAAACATCAGCTGAACAGTGAGAGCATGAGCTGAACTTGACAATTTATTAGAAAATTACTAGGAAACAAACAGAAGACTATGGTATGTGCTCAAGGTACAGTTGCTGAGAAAGCAGGCAGGGTATATTTAATATTTATACTGTTACTTATGATTCTGCCTATCTACAGTTCAATAGGCTCAGAGACATCACAAAGTCCCGAATGTGGCTTTCATCTAGGCCGCAATGCCCATCCTTAAGTCCCTGAAGAGTTCAGCTACTAGCAGAATAAGATACTTCTCTGACTTATTTTAGCCAAGCCACATTGCAAGTTGTAATAATGACCTTGATAAGCAACAGAAGTTATGTTTCCTTCTTTTCCTTATAGCCCAACACATCAAACGAATCCCATAGTTATGTAATACTCAGTCACAACAGAAGTCACAGAGGTATGTTGAGAGATCAATGCAAGATTTAACAGATTAAAAGTTGTGACAAAAAAGCCATCAAAATTTCATCCTTTTCATAACAACACAGTTTTAAAAATAAGAAAATACAAAGAAAAAATCCTAGCTTTATTATACTTTAAATGGCTACTATATGAGCTTAAAAAAAAAAACTCCAGTAGAGTAGTATAGGCTGGCAGAACCAATTTATCTAGTTAAATGACACCAAGATATGCCATTCATACAACTAATGAGGATTAGCATGCTGATGATATTCTAAAGATAGCATTGTTAAATAAGCCAAATATATCCCAGGAATCAAGCCTAATATATAATGCCAATCTATGTCCATCAATTAGGATGACACAGAGTGCTAAAAATATACAAATCTGTAACAACCATTGGCCCTCTGAATGCTGTCCAGCTCTCTAAACCTACAGGCTATAGACACAGGCTGATAGAGGTGGCCTGTAAAGTCCAATAGTGTTTGGAGAGACCAGTGCTCAGTTAGCACAATCTGCCTGGAGCACAATATTCTTTCCTTATCTGTAGCTCTGTAAGGCACCATGATCTACTAAACAGCTGTACATAAATGTGTTACTATTTATTCAAAGGCAATGATTTTACTTAACTTAGAATTAATAATGGCAAAAAAAAATTAAACATATTAACCCTCTAAATCAGCTTTTCACAAGAAAAATATTCTGTGAAACTGAATGAACAAACCTCTCATGAGAAGCCATTTGCAACAAGATGTTTCTTGCAAGGAAACACATCCTGAGCTGCACAAGCAGTGCAAGTTCATCAACCTTGAACTGCATGTGACCAAAATTGTCTATAAGGGACACAACCTGATGAGCTCCCTATCAAAGACACAGGAGACAGAGTCAAAGGAAATTAAGGAAGAGGAAAATCAAGCAAAACAACTCAGAAAAAAACCACCCCACATACTAGTTCAATACTTTCTAAACCATTTTGTTTTCAGTCATTACACATGCAGTAGTGGGCAGGGGGAGGAGAAGAAATGAATGCAACACACAGTTCATGTTGATAGAAGTCTGACTTAGTAATGAGAGTACCAAGGAGAGCCAATAGTAAAGATGGAAGCATGAAATTTAAAAACTCCCTTGTAGCATGCAGTGTTGCACTAAATAGTTGATTTAGTTGTTGTTTTGCCCTGGGTGATTGGAAATTTGCACTGAATAGTATGTTTGTATCCTCATGGAATTCCCCCTCTCTTATCACATGGTTTCTCCCTCACACACCCCTCTCCCCCAGTCCTGGTGGTAGTCTTATCCCAAGTTATCTCCTCCCTTCGCCCCCCCCCTCCCCATTGGCTGTAGTCCCTTCCTCCCCACTTGTACCCATTGGCTGTAGTCCCTTCCTCCAGCCCCCTTTCCCAGGGTTTAAAACCCCCTGGGGCAGCTTGCCCGCCCCTTTTTTTCTTTCTATCCCCCTCCTGTCCACCAGGACATCACCTGGACAGCCAAGTGGTTCCCAGCGAGGAAATAAAGAGAAGGACAAGAGCACCTCGAGTCTTTTGTTTTTGTTCTTGAGGTAACGGAGCCCAGGGGTCCAAACAGGACCCCCAAAAGGCGTCTTTACCTCAGTAGCTATTACCAGTATTGCTCTTCCTCCCAAAATTCAGCAAAGTGACCAGTTCTAGTGAGAACAACATAAAAGAGACATAAGCCATGAACCACAGCTGAGTAGGAATACCTAGTGTGTTCCTGCTGCTGGCATGGGAGAAATTTCCTTCTGGTTTCCATGAACCACAATGCTGCAGAAACCTTGACAACAGCTCACAAGGGACTGCAAATCAGTATTCTCCAGATCCTTTTTCACCCTTGCAAGGTTTGAGTAGAGATGACAAGTGTATCTCTAGCATATCCATTCTTTCTCTGACAAAACTTTATTCTGCCATCCTTATTTGCAGAATAGAAGCCTCTAACAACTGTTCTCTCAAGAAATAAGCAAAAGGCTAATCATCCAGACATATATGTTTTTTTCCTCTTTTCTAGCCTCCTAAACAAATATAGCTCCAAAGAAATTGCTCCTCAAAAAATAATGTGTTTCAAAAAAAAAAAAAAAACCTATCTAGAGTTTCAGCTAAACAATTTATCTCTAGCTGGTCACACACTCATTTTTATCACTTTGGGATCAGATAATATAGCATCCATCATGGAAAAAGCAGCACTGTGATCCTCCTTCATAAGAAAATCAAGAACATAGCTGTGCATAAACCTATCAAGATTTAGGGTGAGTTAAAATTCTAAATACATATTTTGGACATCTTGAGTATTTTGCTCCTCTTCTGCTTTTTGTGAGCTTTTTTCCTAATTTTCAGAGTGTTTCTCTAACATATCATTGGTCAAGATTTAAGTTTACCTGGGGCCTGCAAATATACCATACAACTTACAATCTCTTGTTATAAAGACAGCAAAAGAGAAGCAAAAACCTGACCTTTGTGGCTTCAGCCATCTGTGGAGCCAGCACTAGTCTTTTATCCAAGCCAGTTATAATATACAAACATGAGGAACTAAGAGCAGCTAGACCAAATCAAATAAAGGCCTAGCAAGGGTAATAGGGAGGTGCATGACCAAGTAAAATACATGTAATTAAAAAAAAAAGGTTGAAGAGACCAAACTTTGCCCCACATATCCCAGCATCTTCCATGTTTTCAGAAGTACACAACGCTTTTCATTCTAGCCACTGCATCCAATAGTTACCCAAGTTTCTGACTTTTATTGATGCATCAAATCTCTCTCAAAGCATCCCTTGCTTTGATGTGTCATTCCACGTCACACACACATGTGATGTGATGATTCTGTGTCATTCCATGACACAGAATTCCACAACTAAGCCATGTGCTGCCTTGCAGGACTGATCCTTCCTGTTACCTTTTTAGTCTGTTGCCCCATAATTCTACATTCATCCACTGTGAAAATTTCATGGCCAAAACCAAAGGCTCTAACATTAAAGTACATTTTTGGAAAAAAGTGATTGCAAACACAAGGTATAGACATGCCTTAAAACAGCTGTATTCCAAAATCATTGAGACACCTTTAAAAAGTTTTTTTTACATGTACAGAGCATAACTAATAACAGTTCTGGAAAATCCAAGTAAATCCAAATGCCTCATGAAGTTATAGACAGAAGATGCCATAACAATCCTGTACAGCCAATTAGTGAAACTATTGGATGCTATGACAAGGACATATTCAACACATTCAGATTATGCTATCATGTATATTTCCTTGCATACAACTCAAAAAGGAAATCTTGACCACCTCATTTTACTGTAATTCAAAAGCAGCATTTCTAAAGAGAGCCTTACCCCAACACCCTCTCAAAAAAAAAACAACCCTGCTATATTTATAGTCTGTGAAAGTTCTGAAGAACAACGTACATTACTCCCTGTGTGTTCTGTAAATACTCTGGTATTCAAAAAGCAAGAAGCAAGCAGACACCTCACAATGAAGGGGATGTCACCTGCAATTTGACATTTCTTTGGACAGAAGTCTTTGCATCTGCTTTGTCCTGCAGGAAGTTGTTTGGGTTTTTTATTTGTTGTACACAAGTATTTAAATACACATCAATGCAACTCTGTAGCAGGGATCATGTTTGATATTTAAAAATGGAAATCTAAAAATAAACAAAGATGATATAACTTTAGGTTCTGGAAGCAAGTACATGATTAAATAGCTTCTCATCTGAGAGTTTTCTTCCTGATAGGAAAGAATGAGACTGCATACATTCTCACTTCAGTTAATTCCTTAGATCCTGCTTACTTTTTCTTATATAAGATATAAATGGTGTAGCTATCCCACGTGCTAATTTCAGGTTTGCTCACTAATGCTCAGTGGAAAGATCTTCTGTGGAGAGCACTTAATGCTTCTATATCTGCATATGGTGAGTGGTAGGACCTGAACCCCAAAGGAATCGAGATTCTATTTGGAAAGCCAGAATATCCATTGCCTCAAGCCAGCTGGAAAATGCTTGAGAAAAAATGGATAATACTTTCAGCAGTAGAATTTTTAATTCTAAGAAAGGTTAATTTGAAATTAACAACGAGGTTACAAGGTTTGATTTTTAGTGTTTGAAAATTAAGCAGTCTACATTAAGAGAAAGACTTCACCTTGGAAGAATTCAGTAATTTTCTTCAATATGCAGATCTGAGAAGTCACACATGACAAAAAAAAAAAAAAAAAAAACTTAAGAGATGCTAGAGAAGTTGCGAGAAAATGCCTAAATCAAGAAAAACATTAGCTTTTTTTGGATACAACTTAACATCTAGTAAACAAACAGAGAAATCTCCAACACTGATTGCAAAGGTAAGGACGCCATTTTGCAGCTATTAAGAGATGGAGTAGGCACACAGTTCTGTAAGACCATTTAATTATGTAGAGGCATACTACTTTAATAGTTTATACAGGGAAAAAAGTGAAGATTTGAGTCTATACCATAAGGCTCATGAAACGGCACATTAGAGAAGATATGGTCAAAACACAGAAAATAAAGTGCTTTCTGAACATTTGCTGCAAATGTGTATCAAATTTAAAACCAGCAATCCATTCCTGCTCCTTCGTGGTGTATAGCTTTGCTGTGGACTGCTGAGTAGCTGTCATGCTATGCAGCCTGGCTGCTTTCCAGTCCTGGGTGAAGCAATCCCCACAGTATTTGCATGAAAGAAATGATGGGTTCCTTTGATGTGAATGATCTTGAGTGAATAAAAGGTGGGTTTGGGTTTTTCTGGACTTTATAAGCATTCTTTGTCGATGCTTCTTGCTCACAAGTAAAACCCTATGCCAGGTGTCCCAGAAATTCATGTCAAAGGATTCTCTCTGAAGCCCCATGTAGAAAATATCCATTCCTCACATCTTATGTTATAACCAGCCTTCACAGAAGGGATTGCCCTCAGCTTTTTCAATAGCTGTTTTTTTGTTATATTCAGAAATTGTCATCTGCAGGTATGCTGTGAAAAAGACAATTTCTTTGATAGAACGCAAGTGGTTTTTATCTAAATGCATTTGTTGGTTTAACTTTACAGCTTTATACAGTTTCTGCAAATAATTTCAGATAATTACTTAAATGTTATTTCATATGAAAGTCATTACTACTAAAATCTACAGTATCCCACCAGCAAGAAAAAAAAACGAAAAAGAAATGGGCAAAGTTGCAAGCACAGCTCTTCTATTGTTTCTGACTCAAGCAGGGTTGCAAATGCTGGAGACTGTTGGCACTTTTGAAATATCTGGAGACTCTTGCAGATTTCTAGAGTTACATGCTATGGCGCTTGGTTTCCACAGATACCACAGCTGATTTACTGAAAAAAATTAAAAATGCATTTCTCAATAATATGTGTATGCTCCATGCCTTACTGAAAACAGGAAATCCACACACCCGTGGCTGCACAGTCAAGCATGCAGAGCCACATAGTCACAGTGAGTTTTGATCAGGTATAAATTTTACACCCTAAACAACATATCAGAGAGGGTGTGATGCATGGTAAGCTCCAAACATTCTCTGACCTACTCAAGTCCATCTCTACTCTGAAGTTTACTTGTCTGTAACAAAAGTCCAATATCATTAGCAGCTTGTAGAAGGAGAGGAATAGTATGTCTACCAGGAAAAGCAAGTCTATGTTAAAACAGAATTCAAACCAATAATCTAGGAAATCATTTGCCTGACTGGGAAGAATCCCCACCCTGTATACGTCCCCCACTAATTTACTCCTGGCTGCAGGTGATGCTGGCAAACCCATACAGAAGTTTTTGACAACAGAGGACCTTGAAAGAATTCCATGCAGAAATGGTTTGGTAGCAAATCAGAAAATCAGTGAAGATTAAAAAAACCTGCACAAGGCCCTTGGCCTTCACCACTGAGGTGGGAGGCCAGGACAGACTCATCATTCTTTCAAGCTGCCCAATGATTATTACCAGCCTGTTTGTATCCTGACACCATTAGAATCACTTTGGGACTTCAAGACTTGCTCAATAACAAGTTTAGTGTGTTTTTGGCCTCCTCACCCTTGGTCTTCTTTTCCACAGCCTGTTTTCTGCCCTCCCACTTTTTTGTCCCATCTCCATCTGCATCCAAGCTGCGTCAAGATGTGCACCACACCACCTGCCCAAGTGGAAGGGATATCAACAGCTGAAGCTTGTTGAAAGCTTGCTCTGCTTCTATGCAGAGACCAAGCAGTCACAAACTAATGCAGCTTTTAGGGAAGGCCTGGATTGCCATCATTATATCTAAGGTACTTTTCTAATTTTTTTTTTTTTTTT
>WBNO01013594.1:6838-20853 GCA_013400575.1 Peucedramus taeniatus
CGAGAGGGGCCGGGCTGCGGAGGGGGCGGGCGGGGATCCCTGACCGAGAGCAGCGGGCGGGCGGCTGGCACGGCTGAGCCAGCCCGTAGTGGCGCGGGGCGCGGTGCCCAGCGGGGCCGCAGTAGCAGGAGTGCTCTGGCCTTGTGCATCTCCACCCCGAGCACTCACAGGCTACACGTAACACGACGGGACCGTAGTATGCGAGACTACCATACGCAGAAAAAGCAACTCTGCATCTGGAAAGATGCCGCCGGACGAGGTCGGACACACTGGAACTGCCGTGCCCAGCACCTGCTCGCCTCATGTGGAATGAATCCCACAGCTGCTCTCAGCACCAAAACATCACTGATCCTGAACACCTCTCACTACTGCACTAAGCACCCCTCTCGTCCCACTCTTCCACCTTACCCCCTTCAGACCATTGGCCCTTCAACTTTGTCTTCAGAGGGGTGCGTGTCAGAATCCATCCTCGAGAAGAACATTGATTTAACTAGGATGCTGCTGCCATCAGCAGTAGGTGCCTCTTCATGATTTGCAAAAACACAGGGCTAGAGGTCACACCAGCCAACACAGATCTCTTCCACAAAAATAATGTCCTCAGTAGTGGACTACACTCCACTCACCTGTTGCACAGCATCTCCTGTGGCACCCAAAAAACCAAAGAAACAAGATGTCCACTATGCCCATAAGCATTCACCTACTCCACACGGCCTGCTGTGCCATTCCTCTCACTTCCATTCAAATGCTGTGCTATTTCTGAAAAAGTAACCACTGCAAGGGACCCAGATCACTCGCTATTCTGAAGGAAGGTTTGCCCAGAAGTTTGAGGCTATACTGTGGGTTTGATTTTTGTCCTTGAAAATTCTGCATGAGATGCAATGAATGAAGTTTGGGTACACGTTTTGGGACAATGAAAAATGCCTTTCTTGACCTGGAATTTGGAATCAGGAAATGCTGGCAAGGCTACTCCAGACAGAGCGTAGCCTGTCAGATTTGAGATCTGTCAGATTTCAGATAATTCAAGAGTCAGCGTTTTGGTAGGAGAAAGTTGATTCGAGGTCTGTAGTTGTGGTACAACAGTGATATGGGATTTCAGAGTTGCCAGAAGCAGGAAGAGGCTATGTTTTTCAGGATGGTGGTGGAGGTGTGAAGGGGGATACAAAACTTGGGGGAAGGAATAGACCATTTTAAGGCTGGTTCTTGATCCTTTGAGGTGTTAGGAAATGCATAGCCTTATAGCACTCTCCCGCTTGAGGCACTCTTTTACTGCAGAAGTACAAGAATGATATAATGACACACCCTTAAGAACAGAAAAAAGCTCAACCGTTCACTTGACTGCCATGACTGAGGCACTCTCTCCAGCCAAACTGGACTCTGGTCTGTTTTGCTGTACTCAAGATAAAGCCTTTGCTTCTGCAGTGCTAAAAAAGGCACTAAAAAGTGCTAAAAGGCACTTCTGTTATTGTGACTAAAGTTGGTTCAAAAGGTGGTCATGGCTAGAGCAGTCTTTACTATTATCAAATTCCCAATACTGTAGCCTAAAGCAGTATTTTCTACTCAGTGAGTTTGGGTTTTTATTTTAAATGACTACACATCAATATATAGTTCTGCTAGTATGAAAACTGTGCAGGCCAAATCTTGGGTGGCCATCTTTGCTGAGTGAAGTACAGGTGAAACAATTTTAGGCCTTACTTAAATGTAAGTACAGAGATTATCAAAGACTTCCTCCCCTTCCCAATTACCTTTTACTGTATATTACAAGTGGAATATCATTCAGTCTCAGCTAGGATGTGTGGAATGTAAATTAAGAGGCAATTTTAGCACTTCTATGAAGACAAAGAGGATTTCACCCTTCAGAGAACAAGTATTTTCCACAGCTAGTTTTATTTTCAATTACACCAAAATCAAGTATTGACAATTAGTGCCTTAAAAGCGACAAAAGCAGGATTTCAACCCAGCAACAGATTTAGAATCAACTCTATGTTCAATTACAAGTCACTGCCTGACAAAGACCTCCTCTAGAATGTTTAATGTTAGCAAGTTTCACTATGCATACTCAAGGTATGCTGTATCTCAAGTATCAGTGGAATTCTGTCTAAGGGACTCATCAATAAATGAAGACATTTATATATTTAAAAGAACCCTAATTATGGTATTACTGGTATCAATTACTGTGCAAAGAAGCAGCTGCTTCTCAGTATAGAAAAGTGATGGCAAATGTGAACAGGAAGAATTAAATACGTAAGTGTGTGGTATTAAGTGCATGACTTAGGTAAGATTTTATTGGTTTTCTTGGTTTGGGTTGGTTTTTTTTGGTTTTTTTTTTTTTTTAAAGTGCTTTGCATGATCCACCAAAAGAGGACTGTATGAAGAGCAGTACTAGCATGATTGATATTACAGGAATAGAAAAGTTAAGCATTCACACAGTCAAGCTCTGATTTGAATATTATATTAAAAAGAAAAAAAGCCAAGGCCCATACATTTAGATACAGAATTGAAATGTTTCTACACATCTTAGAATACAGCTAAAGAATATGTTACACTGAAATACCGAGAATCAGCCTGTTCTGAAACAATTTATAAAGTGACAAAGTCCACAGCAAAGCTATTGCTTTACTTCCATAATGTAAACACATCTGAAAGAATATGCTGACAGTTTCACAGATGAGATTATAAATCAGTAAAACCAAAGCAATTGGTCATACAAAGCTTTTGTCTCTACAAGGCTTAGCTTACAAGCTCAGGCTGTAACTTTATTCTTTGAAGGACATCTTCTGGCATACAAAAGACAGGATTGACGGCCTTAACTTGTTCTTCTCCTAATAAAGATAGCCCAGCAATACCAAATAAGGTGTGAAATGGATCCACCTGGAAGAAAAATGAAAGCTTGTGTCTGTTTCCAAAAGTCAATTGGTTTTCCACTTGTATGGAATGAAACTTTTGTTTGCCAGCAAGAAAACTGAAAATCTCCATGGCTTTTCTGGGGAAGACAATACAACTGAATAAACTTTCATTTGTGCTAACATGTGTTGACAGGCAGATTTCCATAGCAGGCATTTACAATACTATGACTTACTCAGGCATGCTTATGAATTATCTGCTGCTAAGATGATTTTCAAATCTGAGTTAGACAGAAAGCACTCACACTTGTCTATTAGCATGCAATATCACAGGGTGGTAGAAGCAAAGATAATTAACATTTTAAAAGTAAACTGGATCATCTATGGGTACCACTTCCACAAATTCCCCATTTGTTCTTCAGAAACATCATAATGCTCTTTACTGGTCTCCAAATACAGAACTGTGCTGTAAAACCCTGAGAGGGAAGCAGCAATCTATTTTGCTAGAAAACCTCACAGAACTATATATAAAAACAAAAACCATCCAAACCTCTACTCCTAAAACCACACAACCACCACCCCCTCTCCCCCTTACAAAACAAAGAAATGAAAAAACAAGCCAAACACAAAATCCCCTGAAACAACAAGGTCTGTTAGGACTGAGTTTCTGCAGGAATAAAGCAAAAACCTGGGAGTCAATATTTCTACAGGAGTAGAAATTTCTACACTTCAGCAATCAAAGACAGGTAAAAATAATATGAAATGACTGCTGATGTAACATAGAAAAGTCGTCCCAAAGGTGCTCTCTTTAGATATAGAGAAAAGGCCCTTCAGAGCTGCTCTTCCAAGAAGACACAAATATTTCAGTATTCAAAGCTAGAAAAGCATTTAGACTTCCAGTTCTGGGCTTTTCTTCAAGAATTCTGAAAAGGGAAAAGGTCTTCCTGTAAGCTCCTTAGAAATACAAAATTCTTCCTATTTTAGGAACACAAAAACACTTTCCAAATGACAGGTCTGAGTTAATGTATTTCTCCCCCAACTGGGAATAAAGTAGCTGCTTGCAAAAAAAAAAAAAAATTTTTTAATGCATTTGAGGAGAAGGGAGCAGACATGGGCAGCTGCAATAGAAACAGCTAATACCTTTCCAGACCACTAACAAATAAGCCAAGTGTTCAACAGGAATCAAGTCTCACAATACTATTTATTTTATCTGTCCAGCACTCTTGAAAGATATAAACTTTATTTGCCATTTCACTGGGACAATATAAATTATTTACACTTGAAACCCAAGAGAACAGACTGGCTAAATCATAACTGCTCTCTCAACAAGCAAAAAATCCATAGCACCAGCCTCTTGACGATTTTATCACAAAAGCTTCTTCCTCCCTCAGCTACACAAATGTCAGCTATAGCTGGGCTAGCAAAGAATGAAAGTTAGTGTATAGGGATTCTTAATAAAAACTCATGATTTAATTAGATCAGACAAAACCACCAAGAGAGTTGAAAACTACTTAACCTACACCAGACTTTAGCTTGCAAATCATTTCACAAGACAAAGAACTCACACACGCAACGAAAACCCACCACCAAACACAGCATTTTTACACAGATCTTCCAAATGGTCCTGTGAGAAACAGTTTGTGTTGTGTGTGTTACGGGGGACCAAACCAGATTTTGTAAGGAATGGCAACAGACTTCAGTGGGGGATACATGTCCATTATAAAGAATGCCCTCCCCAAGTAAGCCTTCAGTGGCAATTCTAACCTATTCTTCCTTCAGAGTACACTGCAGCCTGCAGTGCAAAACCCACCTGGACCACAAGTGGAGTTATACTCAAACAAAAGCTGAAATTTCCAGTTGAAATTTTCATATGTATTTTATTTAGAAAAAAATATCACTTACCATATCTCCTGGTCTGTCAGCAAATCCTCCAGTCTCCTCATCCTGGCATGCCAAAATAAAGCAGCGCAGTTTCTCTCTGTCAATCCACTGTATCCTACCAATCATCTTCAAAGAAGCTAGCACCCACCACGAATAACATACATCAGGTAACTGGCAAGCAGAGAGGCAGTTTAAATATTTGCTTGGGTTTTAAACATAATGTTGCAAGTTTTACTGGTAATTCTGCACATTATCAGGTGTGCTGTCATAATACTCTTGTGGAGACACAACACTTAAGAGTGGAGTAAAAGAATTTCTTGACAGAGTCTCTTTTCAGTGGGCTTCTGTTTTCAGAAAGGGAAAGTATCTTTCTCAAACTTCTTCAAGAAACAAGACCACAAGAACGTGATTTTTAAAGATTCTCACCTTCTATGAGAGAAGCTGAAGAACCACAGCACTTCTTTCAAGAGGAAATAGAAAGAAATTCATACCAACTATTTGCAAGGGGGGAAGCAGAGGAATCTGTTGGTTGATTATCTATTTGCCAGAGATTATTCTAGGTTACACAAATTTCTAGTGTGATGTGTAACACTGTGACACTCAGGATCTACATCCAGCAGAACAGTAATTTTTATACAAATTCTATAGAAAAGATCATTCTCCAAGTGAAAAATATTAAAGACAGGATAATGATGCAAGTGGTCAGCAAGACCTCCTTCAGTATGTGTCCTTTGCTACACTGAGGACTCAAACGAAGCATAGCTAAGGACTGCATGACGGGTGTTAGTAACAAAAGAAAGAATCAGGATGAAGGCCTGACTTCTTTGAAAAGTTTACTAAATGTTTTATAGAAGCCATGACATTTTGCAGAAGTAATTCAGCTTCAGAAAAAACAATCTCTGTTGAGGTTTGAACAAAGAAAAGAAGCCACACAATACCTTCTCTGGTCGTCCGTTGAGACCACCAGAAGGTAATTGACGTTCACAAAGCCACCAGCCCAGCAAGTCAACATTTACTTGATGCAACTGGTCTGTTATAGCCAGAAATCCTGTGCAACAATAGATCTAAAATTACAGACATAAATTTTTTGTGTTTTTAATAACTAAGCATAGTTCAGCAGACTAAATGCAGGAAGATCTCAAAGCAGCAATAGAGTCATATGAAAAATGCAAAATAAGCATTTCAATATTTCAACTTATTTCACATATTTCAACTTTTAGTTTCAAAGACTTTTCCTTCAGAAAACAATCTTATTGTTACAGTTCCTTTTGTAAAAAAGTACCAGTAACACAATTTGTAATATTTCGCTAATATAAGACATTAAGGCAAGGTTTGGAAAGTGATCCTAGGAGATCTGAGAGACCCATATAATTTTATTTTAAAAGCACAGACTCTCAAGCCAGAGTAGTCAAACTGACTTCTGCAGGCTGGATATGGCCTTTATCAAAATTTTGCATCCAGTCTATGGTTTGTTTCTGTACATGCCTTTTACCCTAACGCTTGCAAAGAGTAAACAAAAGACCAAATGAATTCCCTAACAGAAACAGGCTAACCCAGATCATTAACTATCTTGGCAACTCCCTATGTGTTCGGTCAAGTCACACTTTCAAAGTGACATATAACATATCTGCATTGATTAATCCCCTTCTAATAATTAATCTTAAAATTAATAGTTTTTTTTTCCTGGAAGTTAACATTTACGGTGCAACAGCATACTTTGGTCACTTTTCATGCAGTCACTAAGAAAGCAGCCAAGCACAAAAAGCCAAGAATCACAGAATCATTAAGGCTGGAAAAGGCCTCTAAAATCAAGTCCAACCTTTAACTTAATACCACCAAATAACACTGAACTATATCAGGAAGCGCCCCATCTGCTCATTTTTTGAACACTCCTAAAGATGGAGACTCCACCACTTTCCTAGGGAGTCTGTTCCCATACTTAACCACTCCTTCAGTGAAGAAATTCTTCCTAATAACCAACCTGAATCTCCTGCAACTTGAGGTCATTTTCCCTTGTCCTGTTATAACGGACTGGGAGAAGAGGCTGAACCCCCTCCCTTGCCACAACCTCCTTTCAGGTAGTTGTAAAACAGTAAAGTCTCTCCTAAACCTTCTTTTCTCAGGACTAAACAGTCCAGTACCCTCAGCTACTCCTCACAGGCCTTATGTTCCAGACCCTTCCCCAGCTCTATTACTCTTCTCTAGGTATGCTCCAGCACCATAATGTCCTTTTGGAAGTGATGGGCCCAAAACTGCCCTCAAGACTGGAAGCGCCCCAGCAGTGTCAGCACAAGGGACAGGCCCTGGTCCATGACCACACTGTGGCTAGTACAGGTGCCAATGGCCTTCTTGCCCACCTGCGCACACCTGGGCTGATGTTCAGCTCCTGTCCACCAGCACCCCTAGGTCCTTTCCTGCTGGGCAGCTTTCCAGACACTCTTCCCCAAACCTGGAGCATTCCACAGGGCTGTTGTGACAAGTGCAGGACACGGTACTTGGCCTCGTTGGACGTCACACAGCAGGCCTTGGCCCGTGGGTCCAGGCTCTGCAGACCCCTTTACAGAGCCTTCTGCCCATGAATCAAAACTCCCACACAACTGGTCCTTCCTGTGATCTTACTGAGGATGCACTTGATTTCTTTGTCCAGACTACTGATGAGGATATCAAATAGGACTGGCCCCAATACTGAGCCCTGGAGAATCCCATTTGTGACCCTTCACCACCTGGATTTAACATCATTCCCCACTACTCTCTGGGATCCGGCCACGCAGCCAAGCACCTGTCCAAGCCGTGGGCTGCAGTGTCTCCAGGAGAATTCTGTGGGAAAGCATGTCAAAAGCTTTACTCAAGTGTGGGTATTCATATTCACTGCCTTTCTCTCATCCACTAGACAGGTCATGTGGTCATAAAAGGAGATCAGGTTTGGCAACATTCCCAGAAAACTACTGAATTTCCACGGAGGTGAAAGACAGCTTTTTAAGGAGTATGTGAATAAGCGCAACAGATCTAATCCTCATAGGAAATGCCAGCTGCAAACAATGGGTTTAGCTATTGAACTGACTTCCTCGAACACTAGAACACGATCCAGCCATTTAGACTATATGGGCAATGCTACTGTACATAAAACTATAAGGTAGGTACATGTAACACATTTAATTTTTTTCCTGATTTTAAACAAAGAAGGGGCAGGAAATCCAACACTTGTCAACAAAATGCCTCTAGTATTTTCATGTGATGAGGTGAATCCTGGCTATGGCATTACTCACTATAATTACGCAAAATAAAGAGGTAACTGCAACAGCATTAAAAGCTGATTTTTTCCATACAGTCAGGTTAAGTGCACTAAACTTCCATGAAAAAAAAAAAACAGGAAAGGCAAATTTAAATTTAAAATTACTTCAATTACATAAATTTTCTGTGGAAAGCAGCTATTCAGATTGTCTTCCTCAGGAGATCCCTTAATTTGTTCTAATTATACTACTGCATTTTCTTCTCAAGTATATTTTATACCTCCATTGTCATCACTGATACATGTTGTAAAGAAATATTTATAGGCAGTATGTGATGCTTGCTAATTTAAAGTATTTCCATATAAAGAGAAACTCACCTGTCCTGCATGTGATTCGGAACCCGGTCTACAACCAAATCCTCCATCAAAGTTCATACAGGACAAAACAAATTCTACTGCTTTTCCCACATCAATAGCATCCAGCTTCCCCTGCAAGTCAGAAAATAACTAATGCACTTGATGTTCTACCAAGCTGATCTTCTGCAGAAACTTCAGTAGTACCAAAGAGCAGTACCAATTAATTCTCTACTTGTGCAAGTGGTGGTTCAGGACTTACCAGAAGTGCAAGAGTTGCTGCAGCACAGAAAGAGAACCTTGTATCTATTTCTCCTAAAATGTGGGGGATAAGGAATGAAATCAGATTATTTTTTCAACAAACATACATTTAAATCTCTACTGAAAATATGGAACAAAAAGTTAAAATCCTAGGTTCTATATCAAAAAATAAAATCAGCTAAAAAAAATCCCCCCATACAATTTAATTTCCCAGCTTATCAATTATTTCCCTAGTTTAGAAAATATATGTTACCATTTAAGTGACCTATATGTTTTACTGTGCATAAAAGTCAACAACTCATTTAGAGCTGGACAGCTATATATCCAAATCAATACAGCTAGCGGTAATTTACAATGTTTCATTTTAGAGTTTATCTGTAGTGCTCTACAGATAATTGAAGAGCAATGAAAATAATGCAAAAATAATCAGACAACTCTTATTCTGTCTTAAATCCAGCCAGAAGTAGAAGCAATTTCTTGTTTTAGGGGAAATCTAATTAAAGCTACAAGGCTTCTTTGCATATTTGTACCTGGAAGAAAAACCAAAGCCCCTACACCTACAACAGAATGATTGCTTGTCAAGTCCAATATAACTCTTGTAGCACAAACTCCAGGCAATTAATACTTGAAGTCACAATTTAAAATTGAACTGAGCTGCAAACATTCTGTTTCTTGGTTGAACATTTGCAAGACTTCTGTTCTTAAGAAATTCACAAGCTGAAACACATAAACCAAACATATGCTGCTCTGTCCTATATCAGGGATCACACTCCCTCAGCTGCACCTCTCAGAATACTTCAACAAAAAGGGCACATCAAACTATGAACCAATATAGCACACAGCATATCGTCTACCTTTACAGTAGCATACATGTACTGCTAAGATCTCAGTTACTGAATTTTACCTGAACAAGAGTGATATGCAACAGATTTTCTTAAAATTTAGGTTTTCCATGGTGATAAATACTTCTAGAGTAACTACATATTTATGCCAAAGCTTAAAAATGCCGTGTTTGTTCATAAAGAATTTATATGCAGAAACAAAATCAATATTAACAGAAGTTCATGAGTACAAACCCAGTTTTTCTCACTCCCACATAGTGAAAAATCCTTTCACATTTGACATGGATATAGGTCATTACTAACTACCATCAAATAGCAAGTATAAAACATTCCTTATGAAACAGTGTATCTAGTATATCAAAGTACCCTTCAGTTAAAAATGCCTGTAAGAAGTTTTCTTCTTCAAGAACTGGACACTTTATTCTTAATACAAGAATGGAACAGAAGCTGAGAATATTTATGAAAGGAATGAAACATAATTCTGCCCTTCACAAACCCTTCTTTTTCATGAATCAGAAAATAAAAGTGTTCACATGAAATACATATGCAAAAAGACCATGCAAGGAAACTTAAGTTTACAGACTTTCACAAGTCAAACTAGACACTACACTTAAAAGATCTAAAAATTACCCCATTCGTCTCCAGCAAATGATCCATCTTCTTTCTGCAAGCTCTGTACATATTCAACAATTTTATTTACATCAACTACATGGAGACTATCATATAAGGTAAGAATCTGGGGGGGGAAAAAAGGACACAGTAACAATCAAAGAAAAGCAAAAATTTTAAAAATTTATTTGTTAACAAAAAGAAATCATGGATTTATAAAAGACTGGGTTTAATTAACTCTAAATACTATTTGATAAGGTTTATTAAACTTCTTTTCCACTTCAATAGTTAATCTCTGCACTGTAGATTATCTCTGTCTAAAAACCTTGTGACATTTTCAAAGGGAGATACAAACAATTCAAACTCAACTCTTTCATGCTTTGTTACTTTCCAGTGTTGAGGTCTTCTTTCAAAAGCATAACCAGGTTTATTTATGTTAGCAACATGTAGAACAGAAATTTGATTATGGTTAAAATTGTAATAGGACAATGACACCTTAGATGTACCAATTTGTAGTTCTGCACTGCGGCTACTTGGATATGTGTATGTTGCTGCTAGTTACTAAATCCACTTACAGTGCAAACTTGTCAACAATTACTCATTTCAAATTATTAGATTTTTATTTACAATCAATTTTATAATATAACAAATAGAATCAAAATGCAATAATTTAAGAAAAAGTATGAACAATATGATTATACACCAATCGTACAGTGAAAATATTCTGGAAGAAAAAATAAAGGTTATAGCAGGGAATACTACTTTCCAAACCACCACTGATTTAAACCAGCAAATCCGTATGACATAATGTGTGAAAACAACAATACTGTTTCTGACTACCCTATCTGACTTCATGTTTTTTACTCATAACTGGCATAATCAGTAAAGAGAGTATATAAGAATTTATTATATATCACAAAATGGAAAAAAAACCCGCCTGAAACCAAGGAATATTATAGTACCAATCCTGAAAAACACCAGACACTATGACTTTAAATCTAATTATCTGGAATCTTTCAATTGTTAGATAAAATTAAAGTCAGATAAAATATAAGTCTTATGGAGAATTCCAAAAAAAGAATGTACAACTCCAACAGAAAATATATAATCACAGCATGCACCCTAAATGCAAATCTGAACAAATTACTATTAACTGTGATCACAAGAACATATGACGTGACTCTTTAAACATCCCGGATATGTAGACAGGACAAAACGGTGTTTGTTCACTAAGACCATGCATACTCATTAAGATATGCTGGTTAAGTTTACCACAAAAATTTTACATCAGCATTTGTGAACACTTTTCAGTCTGCACAGCTACAGCTCAATTTTGTTAACATGAAAATATCTCCTAGTAATAATCAAGTACATATTTAAGAACTAACATCTCTAATACGTAAGGTAACAACCTCAAATTGTACCCCCCTTATACTGAATTGGAATTTGTGAAAGGAGCTGGATTGGACAGTTTGGAAAAGTTCAGACATCACAGCCTTGAAAAACTTTACTGTCCTGGTTCTCACAGTATTCAGAGTAATTCTAGTCCTAAAGCTGTAATAACAATCAACCTCAGAGCATCCTGTCCTACCTAAGGGGTTCAAACCCAATACCTTAAATCCAGCATAGTTTCTGCCTAGAAAAGAAGCCATATTATTTATTTGTAATGCCATTAAAATACTTCATCCATAAGATTGAATGAGAGACCACTGCAAGCAATCAAGCTAATTGTTCAGAAGTGTCTGAGCCTTTTCGGTACTTTTTCCCGTAACGGTTTGCATCAGCAGAACAAACCAAAACAAAAAACAGAACAAAATAAAGGCACAAGCAATAATGAGAAAATAAGTCTATAATGGAGATAACTGCAGTGAAAAAATAAGATTGAGAGTTACTTCTTATCAGGGGGTGCATACGCACCAAATAAATTAAATGCTCAACAGACTAGCACAATTTTTAAATTATACGCCCCCAAAAAACTCATTTAAAAATAAAAAATTTTGCCTATATTCTGGTCATACATATCTGTCACCTCAATGTACACTAAGAAGAATTTATAAAATCAAAAATTATCTATAAAATGCTCCAGTAAAACCTGTAGCTAAGGAGTATTCCAAGATAACTTACAAAACTGGCAACAATGCAGTAACCATTACCTGACCATTAAAAGTAAAACATTCCCAAATATGACAATTTTTAGAAAGTGATACAGCTAAATCCTAGTTTTGTTCATCAGATTTTTTTAAATTAAGATACTGAAATATTTTTTGTCATCGGCCTCCAACAGTAACTGGTTCATATATCTGCAATCATCAAAATCTTAATCACACTTTTTCCTAAAATTACCCTGCTACATTTACCTGGACAGCACTGAGGGTATACAGAAGATGAGGATCGTGACCTATGCTGGCACTTATTCCACCACATTCATGTTGACACGATTTGATGAATGACAAAATTTCTTCTTTGTTCATTCGGTGCAGCTGCCCCATGAGATCCATTGCTGTCAGTCCCCAGTACACACCACTCATCCTCAAATACTCTGACATACAGTATTCCTAAACAGTGCATTATTTTAGTTCTTGATCAAATAAGCACACCACCAATATAGCACAATGAAAATACATTAGTTAACTTCCACAAATAGCTTCTACTTAGTCAACCATCTTCCAACCATTCAGCAACTACACATCAACTGCTTACAGATATTCTGTACATCGTGCACGTGTGTATATACGCACTCATACATACAGGAAAATGCACGTGTAGATACCAACACACACTACACTCCCTCCCTCTCTGTATTTTTCTAGTTCAAACCATCGAGATCAATGTCAAACTAGGCACAAACAAGAAGTTGCGCGCCAATTTACTTCAGATCACTTATTATCTTGACATTCAAAGAAGCCCTCAAATTGCCAACCCAACTAGTCTCAAAAAATAACAAGTTTATTTCCAAGTGCCAAAACTCTCACAATTTAAAGTTGCACTAGGAAGCGAGATTTTATATTGAATTCTCTTACATTGATTACATCAACTGCACTACATAAACATTATTTTTCACACGCAGTACAACTGAAAGCAACAGTGCTTGGCACGCTTTTGTGAACAGTAATGGTAACTGCAACTTTTCTTCACGTAAGCAGTTATTGACAATTTTTACCTGCTGGAAGTGGAAGCCCATTGTTGGATGGATTACATCCACAACAACCACTTAGGACTGTAAAACTGATGTAAGTTGTCTCATCCAAAGAGTAACATGCAAATACAACTCTATTTGAGCATTCTAGTGGATGAAGAAGCTAGTAAGTAGCTTGTTTCTCAGGTCTCAGAGTAGTTATAGAGCTAAAATTATAATCTTCAAACTTACAGTCAGATAATACATGCCAAAACTCATCACAGACCTAGAGAAGTTAGCAAAGGCACCTTTATTTTATACTTTGGATTGCAGAGTAAAAAACAACTAGTTTGTCAACATGCATCTAACCCTCAAATCTGAGCCAATAAAGATTATGACTGTTAACAAAACCACAGCTGTACTTTAACAAACTGATACCTACATAATCATCTTTCTTTGTTCCATATGAAGCTATATAGTCTGCATGTTTTTCTGACAGTAACGTGCTTGGGGCATCGGGTTTTATTGTAATATCCTTTTGCGGTGTTCCCTGTAAAAAGCACCAACAAGTCAGTTGCAATGTCAAGTCAAAACGTTTTAGCAACTTGATATAAAATAGCCAACACCGGTGAGTGTGACTCATTTCTCCAGCTATTTTGAGCCTAGGTCAGGTTGTGCATCTCACGCCACCACTGTTCAGCCTGGCTAAACCCTTCCCCGGGAAAGGCTACGAACCAAACCTTGCAATAATGCTAAAAAGTAACACCAACTCGCCAAGAATAACCTGAAGTGTCGAAGGCAGGAGCCCTTCCCCGAGCCGGCCGTGCCGCCCCGCACCCCCACGGCCCCGCGAGGCCTGGCCCAGCCCGCGCGCTCCCGGGGCC
>WBNO01013594.1:20893-47325 GCA_013400575.1 Peucedramus taeniatus
TGGGCCCACCCGGCCCCGCTCGGGCCCCGCCCGCCAGCGGCTGCGCAGAACCCGGCGGCACCGCGGGCCTGCGCTGTGCCCTTCAGCGGCCGGGAGGGGCTGCGGCTCTCCGAGTTGCCGCAGATAAAAGTCTGCTCTGGATCACGTAGTAAACTTAAAGTACACTAACTCCAGCTGTGCACTTTCTTGCATCACAGTAAATAGGACAGCGTTTAGAAATAACTTCGGCTTCCTTCCGCAGGTGTATGAAAAAGCAAATCCAAGAATTTAGTTACAGGTAAAATGGATAAAGATAACTGTCCTTTTGCTCGAAACTGTCTCTCTTGCTTCCTAATTAAAACTGTCTTGGGTGATTCTGTTCGTGTTTACCAACTCTTGATGCTAGCACATGTTCCACCTGAACTATACCAGGCAGGAACATCAAAGAAGAAGTACTATGTATAATGCTGGACTGCATAGGAGAGTCAAATATAAGGTTTATTTCTTACATACGTCGAATACTTACCAAAAATGTTGCATTAGGACTCTTCCTGGAGGAAAGTCAGTAATTTATAGAGACTAAATGCTTTCTTTAAAGAACTCATTTCCCAGGTAGCTTACCCCAGAAGTAAGGATTGCAGAGCTTATACCTGATGACAGTAATAGTACCATCCAGTAAATTCGGATGAGACATGAAAGAGACCAGACAGAGGCAAGAACATTTTGGAGGGAAATTGAAAATTACTTAATAGAATTACTGAGGTTTGAAAATACCTCTTGAAATCATGGAGCACCTACACCAAATAAGCTTAGCTAGAGCAGGTTGTTCGCGACCACTACCTGTTGAGTTTTGAGTGTCAAATGGACACTCCACCACCTCTGCCAGCATATACCATCCCTCACAGTAAAAAAACAAATTGTGTTCCAGTGGAATGCCATGTATTTTGTGTCATGAAAGAGACATGTGAGAGAAGTCACATTTGTGACATGTCCCCATTGCCTCTTGTCTTGTCAGTGGGTACTACTGAGGCTGGCTCTCTCCTCTTCATTGCATTCCATCAGGTATTAATGCATGTAGATAAAATTACTAAGCTTTCTCTTGTCCAGGCTAAAAAGTTAGTCTCTTCTCACATGATAGATGCTTCAGGCCCTTAATATTCTGTGGCCATGTGCTAGACTCCCTCCTTTAAGTCCCCATTTTTCTTATACAGGGGAGCCTAGAACTGGATGCAGTACAGCCTCACGTATCCAGTAATTTGTCAAAGAACTCCAGGGAATGTCCATTCTGCCAGTATTGCCAAGAAAGGTCTATCCAAGGTTTAAAAAAAAAAATTCCTAATTCCTTCTTCTTGGCTGTTCTTGCTGCAAGCATAGTTAAGTATATACATTGATGGAAAGGAATAATAGGATTATATATACAAGAAAGACATTAAACTATTAGAGAGCATCCAAAGGAGGGCAATAAAGATGGGGAAGGAAGCTGGTGCGGAAGCTGTATGAGGAGCAGCAGAGGTCACTTGGTCTGTTCAGCCTGAAGAGTCGGAGGGGAGACTAATCACAGTCCACAACTTGTGAGGGGAAGAGGGGCAGACACCGATCTCATCTCTCTGGTGCTCAGTGACAGAACTTGAAGGAATGGCTGGAGCTGAGTCGGGAGGTTTAGGGTTTGGTATTACGGGAAGGTTCTTTCCCCAGAGGATGGTCAGGCACTGTACAGGCTCCCAGGGCAGTGGTCACAGCTCCAAGGCTGCCAAAGCTCAAGCAGCATTTGGACCGTGCTCTTGGGCACAGGGTGGGATTTTTGTGCAGGGCCAGGAGTGGGACTTAATGGTCCTTGTGGGTCCCTCCCAACTCGGCATACTCTCTGATTCTGTGTTTAAATATACTGTATTTTAAATAAAAAACATATTGTAAGTCATTGTTAAGGGAAAGCTACACATTTCCACTTGAAGTGATTCATCCTCATTTAATATGTACATGCTTCAGAATGTAAACGCCAGATTCTCTCAAGCTGATACTGCTGGATAGTATATAAATCCTCAGCACAGACACATGCAGACAACAGCAATGCAGGCCTTCCTGCTGCTCGACTGGAATGGCTGTTCAGCTGCTTGGGGAAAGAGCATAGATAAACTGAAATATGGCTATTAACATACTTCAGAAATTGTATTTTGGGTTACTTGTCCAGTGTAAGTGATATGACAAGCAAAATGAATACAAACCAACCACACTTCTCTTAAAAATATTTTATTAAAATGCAGCATTGACTGTCAAAAATTACATTCTGATTATCTTATTTTATACTGAGAACAGTATCAGTGCTTAATAATGAACGTAATAAAAATATTTTGAAGGAATTTGTTTCTTCATCCCTTTTTAATTCTGTTGAGAAACACACTAAAATCTTCTTCCATAAGAACACAGAACACTACAGCAGTGCCAGCCACAATTTATACATTTCTTTAAGCCTTAAATTTGCCAACATGTTCACGAGCTATGATCATCCTTTGAATCTGAGCAGTTCCCTCATAAATCTGAAAAGAAGAATTGCAATAATGTTACTGGGTGATTTTTAAAAAGGTTTTAAGAAGTATACATTTGTAAACCTCCATGGCACTAATCCAGCGTAGAGTAGGATGTGCAGGAAGACAGAAAAAAAGAGAAAATTACAGTGTGCCAGAGGAATTACAATGGGCTAAATGAAATGTAACTCATACAAGATACTGAGAAAGTCTTGTTCTCTCAGGTGCTCCTATCTAAAGTCAGTAGGGCTCTCATGAAAATAGGTGACAACATTTGTCTTATTTGAGGAAGAAAATACATTATTTACATTTTTCAAAGTAGGATCTGAAATCATGGGTAGAAGGGAAGAGATGACTTGTCCTTAAGTGTTTTCTTTGACTAGCCTTTCAAGGTCATACCATATGTTGTCTTTGATCCATTTATTTCCATTGCTTCTTGTTAACTAGTACTCTCTCCCACACAGTTTTGTTTGTAGTTTTCTTTATTCGTGCATTTTCTTCTAGAAACAGCCTGCATCATCCCTCTGTTCTGTTTGTTTGCTGGCAGCATAGTCAAAAATAGACAAAAAAGCACCTCTGAAGTTCTAATGCCAAAGGGGATGTATGCTCCACAGGCATACTGTAATGTAATGCAAGGGCTGAGGCAACATAGTTTAGAGGTTTCAGTGTTTCAGCTCCCAGTTCTGCCAGAACTTGGTTTGGCAAATTGCTGAAAATCATGCAAATTCACTTATAAGACTAATCTTTCCAGAAACCTTAAAGAGCATTTTAAAAATAAGAATGCTATAACCTGTGCTCACATTAGTGCTCTAGTTCAGAACAAGCTGTTGATTCCCAAGGTGAATTCTCTGCGGCTGCTTACCCCATGTTGATACAGTCCACAGAGCAGACTGTGTTTTGCGAGTACTAGGTGCCTTCTGAAACCAACTGAAATGGAAGCTCTGCTTTCTCTCTGTACTGAACATTCACCAATCCCTGGGAAAGCCATAATGGTACAAGTCTGCACCTGGACCCTAACAATTGGATGCCTGACAGGGACATACATTCCCTGGGGCCAAACAGGCTTGCTATGAACTCAGCCTGCTCAAACTGCTTACAGCATAGCTGTCAGGGTCTGGGCAGCCATTCCTGCAATCTACCAAACTGCTCCTATTGCACTAAATTTGCACTTGCTGATGAAGACAGGCATGGAATTCTAGTGTAAAGACATCACAACTCACAATCCTCTTAAGTAATTACAGGAAAGGTTTTGGTTTATAAGCTGATGGAAATAGTTTCAAGATTCCTTGACAATTAAAGAAAGGAAGTTTTCCAAATTTAAGAGTTTCCAAACCTAAGAATTTCTACCAAAGTAACCAAGATTTGTAGCCGGACAAAACTAGGGCACAGTAAGGACATGTAAAAATGTTATCAGTAAACACAATAAAAGGATCATGTAATACCAAAAAAGATCAAACACATGAAAGACAATTTGAAAAGTCAAGTTTTTATGCATGCAGCATATGGCCAAAAGTATATACCATCTGGAATTGAGCAGTAATACAGCAAAGCACAGTGAAGTGTTAAGATATAATTAAAAGACATGGACAAAATAATTGCTAGACAAAACCCTTTCCTGAATTCTTTTGGGGATGAAATGGAACTGACAGTCATCAAAAATTTAAGACTAAATCTGATTAATTACAAAAGCAAGCCCACTTAGCCATGCATTTCGATCACTGCAATGAAAAAACTAAGTAATAATGGGATTCTGTCAAATCAATCTCAATCAATCTGAGTTTCAACCCTCATACCATCATTTTCTAAAAAAGCATGCAACCTGACAGGAAAAAAATCCCAATCCTAAATTTCAGTTAGTCATTCACTTCCTCGCTCACAGAAGTGAAGTTAGTTATAGGGACCTTTAGATTCCAGCATGGAGGTTGTCTTTCCTTAAACTGAGAAAAAGAAATTCTTGGCTAGTGGCAATAATAGTTTGCATTTTGAATCAGCTGTAAGACAAATATTAACTACCTAGAATCTTGGATTGACAGCTGTTATAGCCAACAGTCATTACAGGTCACGATCTATGTGCATTTCTTGATATCATCTACTTTGGTATGTTTTATCTAGTCACTGTTCGTGTTAGATGTCAATAAAGATTACTGGTTTTGCTGAATGCAATTAAAATATTCTTGCTGAATGAAGAACTGCAGCATAGTATATGCCAGTATACTAATTACAACATGACAGGGAATAATTTATTGACAGTAACACTGCAGTAAAAACCTGGGGATTACAGTGAACTATGGGCTAAATATGAGTACAAGAGGGTCTTGTTAAAAAAAAATGGATAATCACTAGGTTGTGTCACACTTCTGTTGATACAACACATGCAAGGTAATCATTTTACATGCCATGATGCCAGCTAGGATAGGGTTAATAGTTCTCCTAGTAGCTAGTCCAGTGCTGTGTTTTGTGAGAACAGTGTTGGTAACACGTTCATGTTTCAGTTCTTGCTCTGTAATGCTTACTCCAAATCCAGGACTTTTCAGTTTCCTGTGATCTGCCAGTGAGGAGATGCACAAAAAGGTAGAAGGGAGCATGGCCAGGAGTGCTGACCTGGAATGCCAAAGGGGTATTTCATGCCATAGAGAGTCACGCCCAGTATATAAATCTAGGGGGAGTTGACCAGGAGGGTGCTGATTGCTGCAGGTGGATGGGGTTGGCATTGGTCACCGGGTGGTGAACAACTTTATTGTGCATCACTTGTTCTTCCTGGGTTCTATTCCTATCTGCCTCTCCCTTTTATTATTATGATTTACTTTATTTCAATTATTAAACTTATTATTGTTAAATTTATTTCAATTATTCTCAATGCATGAGATTTACTTCTTTTTTTTCCAATTCTCTCCACCATCCTTCCAGAGCAGGGAGGAGAATGGAGTGAGCAGTTGTGTGGCAACTTAGTTGCCAGCTGGTTTTAAACTAGACACCATGATACTCAATACTGTTTATACGTCAGCCACTGCATTCTACTCAGCTTATAATACCAAAGTTTCAAACAGGAAGTTTAACGGAAAAGAAAAATAAAAACCCCAACCAAACAAAAAACACCTCTTCCCTCGTAAGTCGTTGGGGTAAGAAACTGCTTTAGTGTTCAGGCTAAGAAGACACATGAACTATAAGCAGACATCAATCCAGGATACAGACAGATGGTCAAAAGATTTGCATCTCTGAAGATTTTCAAGAATGGTATGATATGTAAACCACCTCTGCTTACAGAATACCAAAGCAAGCACTGGTATTTTGATCAAGATTTTTTTCCTAAGAGTTCAAAAGACTTCAAGAATTGCAACAAGTTACCACATTAGAGGGAAAAATTGAATTTATTTCTCTTATGTGGTTTCAGTTTTCATCAAGTGCAATGACTTTAGTATGGAAGTAATTTCTTGATTTGAAGTAATTTTCTGATTTGAATGACTGTTTCTTTAAATGGAAGGATTACTGCTTTCATTCTAAAATTATTTTTTAATATGTGTACATGATGACTTGAAGTAAGTAGCCATGACTTTATTCTATATAAAATCTTTCTCTTTAATCTTTCTCTTTTCTCTTTATAATCACTTTCTCTTTAACTTACCTGGTAGATTTTAGCATCTCTCATTAGTTTTTCTACAGGATATTCAGTATTAAATCCATTTCCTCCAAAAATCTGTACTGCATCTGCAGCTACTTGGTTTGCAATGTCACCAGCAAACGCCTTCGCGATGGAAGCATAGTAGGTATTCCTGCGACCGGCATCAACTTCCCATGCAGCTCTCTGGTAAGCCATCCTAGCGAGTTCAACTTTCATTGCCATTTCAGCAAGCAAGAAAGACACTGCTTGGTGCTATGATGAAATAAACTAGGTTAATATTGCCTGCTTAAAATTCCATTACATGCAAGAAAGATATAATGTCTTTAATACAGTGGTTTTTTTCAAAAAACTCAGTAAGTTGTATGAGAGAAGTTCTACAGAACATGCATCATGCTCTCATATATGTATATTGAATTATACTCTTAAGTTTTTGATTTCCAAATCCATTTAGTCATAGGGATTAAATACTGATGAAACAACAGTTGAAGTTGTTCTTTCATATTTATTGGTATTTACCTTGCTGTTTATTCATATTTTTTCAAAACTGGTAAGCAGCATGATGGGCAATGTATGCTATTGGTGTTAATACTATATATCGTGTTTCACATACCTCAGATGTTTTCTTCTTTCCTGAAAAACCCTCTTTATTAGCGCTGAAGAACTTAAGTACACCCAGCTGGCATGTAAGTTCTGGGCTTGTGGGCAGAGTTTTCTTTCTGCTTTTACTACTCTCATTGATAAATTACCAAAAATTCTTGAAGTTACCACATAGCTAAGTTTACTTAAGGTGCAACCTATATACCTGAAAACCACAAAATGGCAGAGGTATAATATAAAAATTAAGGAAATATAAATATCAAGGAATAACCTTGAAAAATCAGTAGCACTACATCTGGTGTGAAAACATAAG
This sequence comes from Peucedramus taeniatus, assembly GCA_013400575.1. Classification (NCBI taxonomy): domain Eukaryota; kingdom Metazoa; phylum Chordata; class Aves; order Passeriformes; family Fringillidae; genus Peucedramus; species Peucedramus taeniatus. The sequence continues at coordinate 27,924 of WBNO01013594.1, forward strand.
CTTTTATTACATTCTGTCTGCCCCCACACTTACTTCAACAATTGGTTTCCCAAAGGTTTTTCTCTCCAAAGCGTATCTAGTAGCTTCATCAAGGGCTCTTTTTGCTAATCCAACAGCACCAGCTGCTACCTAAATTGAATACAGGCCAGAATGAAAAATCAGAAATTCCTGCTATATTTCATAACCTAGTTTTTTCTGATACTTACAGGTGGTCTGGTCTTATCAAAAGCTCCCATTGCGATTTTAAAGCCAGCTCCTTCAGCTATCAATACATTTTCTTTTGGGACTCTCACATCTTCAAAGACAATGCCTCTTGTATCTGAGCAGCGTTGACCCATATTCATTTCCTGAAGTGGGACATTTACAGATGTGTTACTAATTTGGATTATTCAAAGGTACATTATGTTTTCATTCTTTTTTTGACTCGAAGCATATAGTTTTTCTTCCCCAAAACACTTAATCTAAAAATTACCACATGCAAGACAAATACTAGTTTTGTATTTGCGGACCAGCATGCCCTTAACTTGTCTAAGCTGAGCAGCTTACTTTCTCCTTATATGAAATTAGTTCTGTCACTGTAATCAGTGTTCTTTTGTTCTTCTACTTCAACTATCTTTGAGATGCAAGAGGAAAAAGAAAAGAATCTAATATGCAGGAAGTACAGCTATACTACAAGTGAATAAATAAATGAGCTTTTCAAGTTTTCAGATTTATTGCCTAATGTTCAGCATTCAGTTTTACCTACTATTAAAACCAGTACTTTTTTGTAAAGAGAGAACTAGCATAACTATCTCTAAAGGCATCTTTTTTGACCAGCACTAGCTAAAATTAAAACTCACTATGTGTGTATTTGCAGTCAAAATTGTCCAGCTTGCTTCTTATTCTTTCAGGGCATACTACTTCTCGTTTATTGGCACCTGCCAATACAGTAGTTCTCAAAGACTCTTTGCAGCCATTCAAAGTAGTCATCTTACTTCAGACCATTCTGTATAATTCCTTTTCTGAATTAATGGCTTTAAAATTATGTTTTATGAATAGTTCATTTATGTTTTATGAATAGTTCCTCTATGTGAAAACAGAAAGATGGTTGTACATAAGCATATGAAACTGTTGTGTAACAGTCTTTTTTCTTTAGTGGTACATTTGTTGTATTATTGGTTTAGAACTGAACAACAATTCCTGGCTTGTTGAACAAGAAATACAGTCTTCACCTTTCTTCCAATTTGGATCCCTGGGCTATCTGCTTCCACAATGAATCCAGTAAAGGCTTTGCTTGCAGGAGCTTTTGGATCTGGATTTGTACGTGCTAACAAAAAATACCTAGTGTAAAACAAAATAGATGGATGCAGTTTATCTTCACAATTAACAACATATATTTATCTAGCACTTTAAACATTTTTATGTGCAGTTCTTCCATATAAAAATTCTGTCTGTTTGTTAACAACCTTTCTTTCTTGCCCATCCTGAAAATAAAATGAGAGAGAGCAAGAGACTAGAAGTTTCAAAGATTCAAGATTTCATAAAGTTACTCAGATCAATATGCAAAGATTCCCTACCTCTTCCATGTATTGTAAGTCTTTATGATATTAACAGCTTCCCAAATAGTACAGAAGAAACCTATTCATAACATGTACATAAAAATTAATGCTTAGGAGATACTTTCTTGGATGTAAAAGTTATCACCTGATTTCGAAGATCTTGATTTTATTTTTCTAAGTGTAAGTTGTAAATAAGTATTTTTCTTAAAATTTAAACAGCTGTAAATCACTTCTATGGTATTCAGTAAGGTCAAAAGAAATCTGACTGATTGTCTTCAGTGGGTCTGCCTTCAACAAGAAAATAACTAGAAAATTCAGTTTTTGGGTAAGTGTATAAAGTTTCTTCCACTTGAATTCAGGGAAGTTTCTGTGATGTGATTCAGTGTGATGTAAGACATAATTTAAGAGCTTTATATTGTAAAAGCATGCTCCAGACAACACAGCCACATCTGCAATCTTTGACAGATGGAAAATGTCTTCTTTTCAGAAAATAAAAAGTAACACTACAACCTAACAGCATTTCTAGCTTCACTAGGAGTAAGAGGTGTTTCTACTAGAATCACATTTAATTTTGATAGCCAAAAGATTCAAGAGGTTATTCTTGAGTATGGAGTCATAATGTCATCACTCATTTTTCTTTTTAGGCTTTGCATAGCACTCAAGACTGCATTTGTATATGCTAGCCTGATAGCTATCCTCATAAACTGGGCAGAGATTAAAATGTAGTCTGCTGAAACACAGAGAACATTCAGATTTGTATCTGAAGGATAGGTCTTTGAAGGAGAGGTCTTTAAAGAATTTAACTGAGGTCAGAGGGGTGGGGTAAAGCCACTACATAATAGCACAGAACTATGACACTTGTTAACATACCAGTTTGCTTTCCCCCCATTTGTGATCCACATCTTCTGACCGTTAATAACATATTCATCTCCTTTCTTCTCAGCCTTTGTTTTTATACCAGCCACATCAGAGCCTGCTCCAGGCTCTGTTACACAGTAAGCCTGAAAGAAATTAAGATGCGAAATCTTGCGGAATAAAAGTTCTATCTTTAGTCAGCTACAAATTAATGCAGATTATGTGCATCAAACTAGTTGTCGAAGGTTTAAGTGAACTGCATGGTAAAATCCAAACATTAAATAAACAAAACCCCCCCAAAAAACTCCAAAACAACCCTACACACGGCCACCTCCCTCCTGCAAACAGCTAGCCAAGAAAGGGTTAATTTTCTTTATAAATCCATCATAATACATAAAATTGGCTTTTAATCAAACAGAAACATTCTGTAACCCTTAAATTACTACTTCCTCAGGATTCAAAAGTTCTGATGTGAAACTTGAGGATCTTTAAAGTCTGAAAATAGGAGCACTGAGTAACATTTTGTTTACTGAGTCCTTCAGTTTAGGAGGCTTAGTTGTAAATTTACATACGTTGCACACGAATCTTTACTTCTTTCTACATAACAAGTACTGTTTATGTAATATTTAAGATCACAAATAGAGTGTCATTCCCATCCAAGTGGAGGGTATCCTTATATAAACCTTGTACTTTTCTTAAACATCTACAACCCTTCTCAAAAGGGAAATAAAAACTATTAATTTTTGGTAAGTGACTTAGGATGGGAATAATTTTCCAAGTAACATCTTCTGTTTACTTACTGGATGTATCTCATTAGGTATTCGCTAACTTTCAGTAAATGTCACTGTTTGCATATAAATCAAACAGGGCTAAGTTGTGAGTATATGTAAGTGTTCAGGGGAAAAAAATCACAATAAAAAGAGGAAAAAAGAAGGAGTAATACAATTAATATGGTTTAGAAACATTCTGCAGTATAGCAGTTATACTTACACACATCATTGGTTCCTCTGTCATTCTTCCTAAATATTTTTTCTGCTGATGCTCATTTCCTGCAATGATAACTGGCATTTGCTGAAAAAAATATTTAGACCATTAATCCGGCTCTTTCAAGGGCAGAGATTCTAGTTTAAGGGATATAAGAAAAGACAGAACATACCCCTAGGGAGTTTGCTTCAATGGCGGTTTGAACTCCTGTACATCCATAAGCTAACTCTTCTGTAATAAGGCACGCTTCAAAACTGCCAAGGCCAAGGCCACCTTTGGTTGAAGTATTTACGTTATTCAAGGGGATTTAAATTGCAATGTATTAATATTAATGATTTACACAACATAATTAACAAAAATGTATTATTCCACATACATGTGATTGTGTACTGTGTTTGGTTAGGCAATCTCACACAAGCTTTTTAAATAAATCTTAGTAAGAGTAACAGGTGATTTGAAAAGTACATCTCATGTGTCCAGTTATTGTTTGATTAACGTGGGACAACTTGCACAAAGTGGCAAGAACGTACCACTCACATTTTTTTACTACTGTACATTGAAGAATTAAGAGTTCTTAGGAAACAGAGGAAGGGCTTCTGAGCCAAAAGCATTTGGGAACAAAAAAGTGTCCATATTAGTAGACAGACAGTGCAGTAATCTGTTTCTGACAGAAGCCAACACTCATAGGAAACTGCCAAACAGTACATACAAATACAGTAACAACTACCTCAAAAATATTTTCCTGAACTTTCAGGTGACTTCCTTGGTCAAAGAAATAATTCTCTTTTGTATCTTTGTTATGCCAACCCCTGACAGACATCTGTTACATTAATTTATCCAGTCTCTTTTTTAATCTATGTCAAATTTTAGCACCTATATCCTACAAGAGCAAGAAGTTGCAAATTAACTCCGCACTGCATGCAGAACCATCTCCTTTCACTTGTTTTGAATCTAGCATCTGCTGACATAATTTGATGCCTTCTAGTTATATTGAAAGGGACAGTGAACCATCAATCCCTTTTCACACTTTTCCATGACACTGACATTTTAGTAATTTCTCCTAAAGAATTTACATCTCACACAGAAGACAAAACTTCTAGCATCTTTGTCATTCTTTTAGACACCTTCTCAATTTCCCCAATACTCTCTTCAGATGGAAGGATCTGACTGTATAATGAGTTAAAGAGGCAAGTGCAATTTGTATTCAGAAAGCAGAATAATTATCCCTTCTGCTTTTTAATTAATTCCCTTAAATGACCATCTTGACCTTAGATTTTACAGTTTTGACCACTTCTGAGTATTATGCTCATGTTCACAGGATCCAAAGATGCCTTTTCTGAGAGGTAGTATCTAGTGCACAGCATACCTTTTCTCTGTGAAGTTCAGATTGCTTCTTTCCCTTCACACGTGCATTACCTTTTCCTTTTGGAATCGCATTCCCATTTGAACTCTCTTTCGTGACCTTTTCCTGCAGCTCTCATCTATTCTATGCTGAATAACTTATCAGCAAACTCTTATCACCTTTGCATTTATGCCCTTCTCTGTTTATTTATCGACATCCCAAATAGCACAAGACCTAGCAAGGCTGGGCTGCTAATTTTGCCAGTATGAAACCTGATGATTTTTAAAACTTATTTTGGAAGTTCAGGCATTCACTACCAACCAGCGATCCCCTGTTCACACATTTATTAGCTACTTCAGAGAACTTCAGTGATTTTATGAGGCATGAATTCCCTTCACTAAAACCCTTCTCTAGCATATCATGTTTGTCTGTATCTCTCATACATCTTATGAGTCAGGACTTTGCTGTACTGCACTTAATCTAAACTGAAAAACTGTCCTTCTGGGATAAACTCTTAAATTGCTCCAGCCTGTATCAGAGAATAGAACAAAACATGACCATCTAATTTCTCTGCCTAACCAGCTGACACTGCACCAGGGGAACATTTAAGCAGCTGTAATCACAGTAGAAAAATCTGGTTGTAAATTACTAAACCATAATCTGCCTAATTTGTCTCCTGATTACACCCACACCTAGTACCACACTTTTATGTGTCAACCTGCCTACTGATTAAATTTAGATTATTCAAGTATGCGACTATTTATGTGGTACAGAATCCATAATTATACATAGGAATCTCATCTAATGTCTTTTCGTTGTTTCATTTTACAGATTAAAAAGAATGTTTACTTACCACAGCTTTCCGGTATGTGTGAATTCATAAGACCAAGCTCCCAAGCTCGCTTTATAAGTGGAACAGGATACTGTAACAGACATGGAAAAACCGCTTTCTGATTCAACCAAAACTTTAAATTTTATGCAGGTTAAGATAAAAGTCTGTTTTTTCCCAATTTTTCCCTTACACTATGGTAGATTTACCTCTCCAGTTTTGTCATATTGTGCAGCAACAGGAATAATTTCCTCCACAGCAAATTTACGAGCAGTAGCTTGAAACTCTTTCTGTTCATCAGTAAGTTCTATTTTAAAAAAAGGAAGAAAAAAAGATCCTAAATCATCTGCTGTCTTTTATTTTGCCAGTTGTCAAGACTATGATAAAAAAAAAACAAGAGCATCCTTCCAGGACAACCCAAACCACCACTATTTGGGGCTCTCCAGGAAGCAAAAAAGCTCAGGTTCCTCTTCCTCCTGGGAGAAAACCTCCATTGTTCTCTGATCAACCCCTACATACACTTACTTATGTCTGATGAAATTATCCACAAAATATTGAAAACAAAGCAGAGAGGACTGTGTAACATAAAATGTATTACCAAAAGAAACAAGAAGAATGCTTTGCTAATTAAAAGCATAAAAAGACAGAGGTTGCCCAAAGATCCTGACTCTTCAATTTCAAGCATCTAGCCCTGATCCTTTAAATTTGATTGTATATATATATATTATAGATATATTATATATAATATGCCAAGATGAAGAAAAATTTCTTTTTTTACATTTCTTGATAACCAAGTTCAACTATGACTACATTTAGTTACTATAACATTGAAAACAGCAATATGAGATAAATCTAAGACACTTTGGCAATAAAAAAAAACTTAACATAGGCATGAGTTAAAAAAAGAAGAAAATCTTAAGAACACTACAAGCATATCTGCCTTGCCTCAGTTGAGGATAAAGTTACTTTGTTTTTCAAACTATTTTCTTACTAGTAATATATTTAGAACACCTTCATTTTAAAATCATGGTGAACTACAATATAGGATATGATTTCTTTTTAATTCTGCAATTTGCCCATTATTGTTACAGTTCTTTCAAAAACTGTACTACTTACCAAAGCTAAAGCCAGCTCCAGGTTTGCCTACATTTAAGTTTTGAGCAGGTTTACTAGAATAGGACCTCCATCCATGCCCTGTGATGGTTTGAAGCATTTGCTAAAGAGGAAAAGAACATGAGGTGTAAGATCTTTACAGCTCAAGCCTCCTAAAGATACTAACCTATCTGCATGTCACATCAAGTATAATAAAATTACTGCAGTGATAAAAGAATTACTGGCTACACTGTATTTTCCACCTGTGGCAAGCAGAACTTACGTGAACTGACACCTATACCAGGAATCTCAGGCTTTAACAGGACCAAGGGCGAGTGAACTGCTGTACGCACTTTTAAGTATTGTGCAATTGAGTATTTTAAAATTATTAAGCATAATTAAAATTTATGTTCACAGAGACACAGCAATATATATTGCTTTCATTTATACACACACTCATCAAATTTAATTTTCTGGCCCATTAGTGAATATCCTATTACTCAATGCTTACCTACATGCAGATTTAGCAAGATTTTAAAAACAACCTACCTATTAGCCAATACATCAGAATATTCTGATAATGTCCTAGACTAATCTCTGCTTTCTTTCAATAAGCTGCTGCCACTGACACTTGATTATTATTATCCTCCAATAAGAGAGACAGTAGACCATCTGAAATTTATTTTTCCTCCCAATACTTACCACAAATTTATCCTTTTTCATTGTAAATACTGTGTCTGCTTTTTAAAGTTTAGAGTCCCAAATATTGTTGCTATTTTCAGAATGTCTTAATACTGTGCAAAAACATGTCTGAATTTGTTTTAAGAGGATGATTAACTCTCTTCAAGAGCTATGAATCTCTGAAATGTTTGGAAATTAGTGAAAAATAGGAAATTGGATAATTTTTTAGGATGACCCAAATCAATATTGCAAAAACAAATTTGCCTGAACACTAAGGAAAGGCTTCTTCTTGATTTTTTTCTGTGAAAATGCAGACTTTTTTTTTTTAAATTGTGATCAGAGCAGTCACTTACTTCCTAGTATTAAAAAAAATCAGTTATTGATAGTAATGCAAAAAAATCACAGAAATTTTATTGGGAACTCTAAAAGACAAGGACATTACAGAAAGTTACACAGCTGGGGAGGCAACAAGTACCTTCAAAAAAGTTACGGTAGATAAACTGTGCTCTTAATAATAATGCTATATGATAGATGGTTATAACACAGCACAAGAAGCATGAAGAATACTGCCAATAATAGGTATCAACATAGTGAAAAAAGTATTTCCAGAGGATACTGGAAACATATATAAAATTCAAAGGTGAAGAAATGCAGAAGGACCACTGCTAGGCAGAGAAGAGGGAGAGACTATGACATTTGCATACTGTGCTGGTAATGTCAATTTATTAATAGTTCAGGACTGCATTTTGCTGTAGGTAATACATTATTAATTTCACGTTTTTAGAAACAATAGACACTGTAAAAAAATATCTCCCTAAATTTTCTGTTACTACTACCTCTCGTATTAACAGCCAAAACAATAGCACAAAAATCTAGATAGACCTTGATTCTTCAGAATTATTTACGCCTTATTTTATCTGGAAAAAAAGACAAGACAAGGTTGAAAAAAAGTCAGATGATTGAATTTTTTTTCTTTTCTTTTCTTTTCTTAAGGAGCAGCCTTTGATAGACTAGTGCATAGCTTTGCCACCAACAGGTTTTGTCTACACTTGGAAAAGTACTGGATTCAAACTAATGCTAAAAGTAATATCCTATATGAAAGAAGCTGTAAAATGTAAACCAGTGAAATTATGTCTACTGTGTTATAGTATGCAAGGTAACACTGAAGATTACTCTGGAAAAACTCAACAATAACCCCACAAACAAATATGGACAGATGGGACTCATACCTGGAAGCTGCATGACTGATCAGATGACAAAGGATGTGGGTTTGCTACATGTAAGAATTTGGATGACCATCTGTCTACTTGTCAACTTTCCTGTTGCTTGACTCTGAGGGAACAGTTAGATTCAGTGACAAACTACTGCTAGCGATGTACTGCATTTCCTTGCACTATTGTATAAACTCCGTTGCAATTACAAATACGATCATCAGTGTAGCGAGACTAACACTGGATGAATGTGCTGTCAGGAAAAGGGGATGACAAGGCTACTCACAAAAGTGATGCAATCTCTTTTTCACTTTGATGCCAAAAGAACTATGAAACCTGTTCGAAAAGATGCATGTCACAGAAAACGTTGGGACAACAGTAAGCTAAGGGTCGCTAACCTTGATTCTGCCTCACGTATCTCAGGGCAAAAAGGAAAAGAATTATCAAGAGCAGTTTGTTGCTGGAGTAACATGTCAGGAGACTGAACCTGAAATAGTAATTTCCTCCCTATGGGCTTCCTTTGCCTAAAGCATTACTTTTGATCCATTAAGATACCAATTTCAGATGGAGACTTCTTCCCTCACTGACTTCCCTCACTCTCACAGCAACACTTAAGACCTGTGGCCAAGCTGCATCAATTTGGGGCAAACTAACTTTGCTGCTAGAAGGCTGTGAAGGACCTTTCAAGTAATTCAGACTCATGAATGCCTCTGGAAATGGGGAATCCAGAAAAAGGCATGTGTTTTGAATATTTTTTATTTTCTAGTTTGAAGCTGAGGTTATTGGTGGTTCAATACAGTAGACAGTTTGTACTTTAGAAAACCAACTATTATATTTCACACATATTTTTTAAAAATTAGCATAGGTAGTACAGCTACGTATGCTAAAGGAAATGCATTGGATAAAATAACCTGAACTCTTAACCCCGGTGTTTTGAAGCACCTAAATGGGAGGTGCCAGACACACTTGGCACGACGCGGCCTTTGCCACATGAAGAACCCCAGGGCTGTGCAGTATCTCCACTGAAGAACATCAGATGGCAATACCCTTTCGAACCGTGAGGATTACGGCCATAAACTCGGGTAATACTGCGAGGCAGGAAAATCAGCACAGCGGGTGGATTCCAGCCCCGCCGGTTCTCCGCACCGGGGCAGCCCCTAAGCCGGCAGCTGGCCCGACCGCCACGGCGGAAGGAACGCGGGCTGGCCTTGCCTCTTCCGCCCTTCGCCCTCTGCGATCCTGCCGCCCTTCCCCGCCGCCCGGGCTCCCCCAGCCGCCAGCACCGGCAGCGCCTCGGTTCGGTTCGGTTCGGTTCGGTTCGGTCCGTCCCGTCCCGTCCCGTCCCGTCCCATCCCATGCCTCTCCCTGGGTCTTGTGTCCTCCGAGCGTTCACCCGCCTCGGCCGCTCACCCGCGTCGCCCTCAGCGCAGCCATCTCGGCGGGAGAGCCCGGCAGCCGCAGCGGCTTTAGCGGGGCGGTGCTCGGGCGGCCGGGGCGGTGCCACGCGGGCCGCCCACTGAGGCGAGTGGCCGGGGAAGCCCTGGACTCGACCGCCCCGCCCCACCTGGCTCTACTGCGAGAGGGCCTCTGGCGGGGTTGGAGTCCTCTGTTCGCTCGTGCGAGGAGCGCCGTGGCCTGTGGCCTGCCCGGCCCGTTCGCCCGAACACGGGCAGTGTCCGTGCCCCAGGCTGGGCCACTTTGCTGAGTGTCCTAGGCTGGCTCCAATCACATACGTCATTCAGCTGTTAGCAGAAAAGCCCGTGTAAGCATTTTTACTGTAATTTGCGCCTCAGGGAATCATAAACTCGTATTTCGGAGGTGTGCCAATGAAATAGAAATTTTGGAGTTCACTTGAAATAACAATATGAGTTGAGCATTTAAAGTTTAGTCTGTAGATGTGTTGAAGTTTAACCTTTTTACTTAAGAAACCTCTGCCATGGTACAAAGGGCATATGAAAATGCAAATTCCTGAGGTTTCTTGCATAGAAAAAATACCAAGAGGAGATCAAGAGATACCTTAAGCCCAGATAAAGAAACCCCTCTGTCTCCAAGCTAATTAAGACCACGGAATACCCAGATAAGGACCGAGGGACCAGGAAGCGCATGCAAGAGGAGAAAAGGTTCAAAAGTTCATCCCCGAGGAAAGATCACAAAATCTTCGGCCTCAGAGACCCCCAGAGACCCCCGTGCGGCCACCACAGCTAACAAGGCATGGCCAGAAGGGCGTGGATCTGATTGCCATACGAGGCGAGGACAGGCAGGGCCAGGGGTTGAATATGCATAGGAAAGTTGTGCAATCTCTTACATATGGAATACCTTTGTGAATAAAGCTGTGGGACAGCCCGAGGCTCGGGGCACAAGTTTTCACGAGAGCTATCTCGCTTGTGCCGGGCGTCAACATACATTCCCACTTCATAACTAAACTTAGTTGTGGAGTTTGTTCATTCCACGTATCGCTTCACCAGGAACTGGAGAGTGACTGGGCCTGGTGCACGGGAGTTGTTAGCAGCTGTGTTGATAGTTATGTAATATGTACTTATAAATGCTCTTCATTCCGGTTGTATTTTAAAGGAAAAGCAATGGTTTTGGAAATTTTCTGCGGTGCATAAAATATACCCTTTGAATAGTACTGTTTCGCTGTTTCACAGCAGTGTTATTTAGGGGTTTATTAAAACAAGGATTTCAAGAAAAATGGCAGTCATTGATTTTTCTGTGGATTACTTATTTGGTGTGAAACTTTAACAGAATTAACAAAACAAAGTATTTTTCTGGATGCCAAAGTCCGAACTACTAGGACTTTGAGGTTCAAACTTACTTACATAAGTAGTGAGAATAGATGAAAATTTCCACAAGGTGTACTTAGATTTTTTTTGCATGTCTTTCTGAAGCATGAAATACAGTGCTTTATATTGTGTCATATTTCTTAATTAATATTCCTCTCATAACTTTTACTACAGTAAGAATTATATACTGCACAGTATGTTGCTTTATTATCGTAGAATACGCTCTTATATATTAACCAGCAGAATGCATGATGCTTATTGCTGAAATGTATAACTTAGCAAGTAAACACAGTAAGATTATTACATTACAAACTACTGCTCATTGTCATGGCTTAGGAATGGTATTCCCCAATATATTGCTCATGCTAAGACTCTCCCAGCTACGCTGCCGCTCGTTTGTTCCTTCTCCCCCTCCTCCTGTGGCAGGCTGAAGAGAAGAATTCAGCATCTCTTTCTCGGCAGGGTATTCAGGGCAATAAATCCAATGATAAAACATAGAGGGAGACACATTCTTACAGGAGCAAGCTAAATGGATTATGTTCACAAGATTTGACACTGCTTAGTCATAATCTGAGTTTGTGCAGTCACTCACTAACCTGATCTCTGAATTTCATTTCTGCGATTTCCATATTTTTCCATGCTCCTCCACTAAACATAAAAAAGTATAAATTGTATTATGTAATGTTAGATATAGGGTTGTTTTGTAATGTTGTAGTTTAGGAATGGTACTCCCTGATTTAGAGCTGTGACTCTTCAAACCACGCTGCTACTCGCTCACTCCCTCTTCCCCTCTCACTCGCCCTATGGCAGACTGAAGAGGAGAACCAGAGGCACAAAAGGTCATGAGTTGAGATAAGAACAATTTACTGGAAACAGCAATGAGATAAGAAAATTTGCCAGTAACTGTAACAATAATAATAAAAGTATGCAAAAGAGAGAGTGAGCGATTCTCATGCAAAATGCTCATTAATCCTGACTACTCCAACCAGAAGCAGCCCCTTCCTCCCACCCCAACAATGCTGAAGTGGTAAAGAAAAACGTCTGGGTCCTGGCCATGTGCCTCCTGGCCGCTGCAAAAATTAACCTTGTCCTGGCCAGAACCAGGATGCTTATCCCTTGAAGTTAGCAACTATATTCTAGGCTGAAGTGTTATTTTTTATTAGTAGTTTTAAGTGTTTTATAGCTTTGGGGTTTTTTTAATTGTTAACAACAAACAGGATTTTACCATTTGTTAATGAACTTTTGTTTTAGAATTGGAAATTTTCATCAGTGATTTATGTATTAAAAGTTACTGAAGTTACTGCACTAAACAAACATAGTAAAATTTAGTGTGTCTGTCCTGAATTCATGATCTCTAGAATAATTTTTGATGTAGTGCAATGCAACAAGCATGGCAACTTCTTCTTAATAGAATTATGACCTGATTTGCTTTTCTTTGATCCCTGATACAATAGTAACTTAAAATATCTCATCTTAAACCAAACATTTTTTTCCGAATTTCTGTTACAAGCTCTTGTGATTTTTTTAGTTTGTCTTGGGTTGTCTTGGGATTTAGTTGGGGGGCCCAGGGTGGGTGGTTAGGGTTTTTTTTCCCAGCTTTTTCATGGTTTTTAAAACAATAAATTTGTTGGGGAAAAAAAAAAAAAAGGAAAGCATCTCTATGGAAAACTCTGAATGATCTAAAACCAAGATACTGTGATTCTTGAACTAAAATATTTTCAAGTATATTTTTAGATTGTTTAATTCCTGGCTATCACAAACAGTACTTAATGTCAAATTTTCAATCTTATTTAATCACAAAGTCATAGCTGCTCTAAGTCTTGGAAGTTTTTTATTTAACTACTATATGTAAACACACCAAATATTTTTCCTTGATGTCATAAAACCACACTGGGTTACATTTATGTGACTATCAAACATGAACTGTAAGGAAAGAGAAGGGACAGATGTACAAAGCTTGAGAATGAATAAAAAACAATCAGCGGCATCCTGTAATAATTTTGCTCTCTGTTGACTTTCTGAAGAAACAGAAAGTCAGTAGAAACCTAAGATAATTTTTGAACCAAGCCTTAGTGTAAAAATCAATGGTCCTAATTTTTTTTTTTTAAGTATGGTGAGACTCTTTCAAGACTAACTGCTTTAAGAAACAAGTGCTTAGTTAGACAAGCATGGCTTTTGCTTGCATGAAATATGAAAACAAGTTAATAATTAAGAAACAGAGGTAGGCCTAGCCCTGTGTAAAGTATCTAGGACGTTTTTGCACTAAACGTGCTGCAGCTGGCACTTTAGTGGCCTAAAAATCCTCAAGATATATTGTTTGGTACATTTCTCCTCGCAAAATCAGCTACTAATAAAAGTCCAGTTGTAGTGAACATACCTCTCTCAAATGAATTTAACACTTGCAGGTTAGAACCCAGAACAGTGAAGTTACAACTCTGCCAGCCCAAGCTGACTAAAGGTGAGGTACCACATAAGCACCACTGTGACAATATGGTGGGTGGGATTTTATTAAACATTTATATTGTAAAACTTCATTTGTGGCTCTGCAAGACCATACCAATGCTATTATTTAATAGTATACAAGAACCTAACCATGTAAATGTGTATTGATAAAATGTAGACACTAATTTTATAGTAAGACATATACTTATTTTTAGTAAGTGCAGCAAATGACAAAACACAAAGTAAAACATGCCTTAAATCACAAGAGTTCAGTTTCTATAACAGCTGACAGAACTTATGCCTGCGTAATAAAGACATGATTCAGTAATGATTATAGCTGTTGCTTGATGTTGAATTGTCTAAGGTAGAGTTTAGAAACACTAGCTGAGATTATAGCCCTATTGAGGCACATACTGTGCTAAGGTAAAGAAGGGGAGAAATCTTGGGTTGGAGATTCTGGAAGAATACTGGGATTGAGAATATGAGCACAAGAAGGTGGCAATTGAGATTTTCCTCTAACATTCATGTGACAAACAATGAGGCCCTTTACAACATGAATAGCTGAAATTTATTTTGCCATGGAAGTAACAAGACTTGTACTAGGTCAGACCAAAGATCAGTTTGGCATAGTATCCATTTTATGGCAGTGCAATGAAGCATGGTCAGGAAATGGTTCCAGATCATTTACCAATAACATAGTGATTCTTTTTTATAATTTTCTTTCTAAATTTTCTCTACCCTCCAAAAATTTTTCAGTTTATAAGTTTCCTGAGCTGGAGGTGATGCCTTTGTGTTTAATAATGCTTCATAAATGTCTCTTCCATTAACTTGACTGGTTGCTTTTTGAATGTGTTGGGAACCACAGTTTAGTTTCTGCACTATGAAGAACCACTTCAGGTTGCTTCTTTTTAATCAGACATCTGATAAATTCATTTGTGGTCCCTACTACTTGAATTCAAACAGGCACATTCAAACATAACATCTTTGAGGCAGTCATCCTCTTTGGGTCTAAGACTTGATGAAAAAATGTGTTGATATCCCCATAGCAATTTCTTTTCCAAGCTGAATAATCATTTTTGAGTACTTTCTGCAATATCTTAGCTTTGTGTCAAAGAATCAGAATCATAAAGTCACTCACTTTCTTGCAAAAAGAGAAGAGTATAACTTCTGTGGTCTTTTTGTGTGATTTTCTGTTACCCTTTTTTTAAATACCTCTGAACACCAAAGTGAAAATCTTCATGTATTATCTATGATAACAGGATGTGGGCTGTAATGATCAACTCAAAGCTCATCTTTGTATGTACTTACTTTTCTGCACCCCTTGTCCATGCCATTTTACATTTTATTGTCCTGAGCTTATCTGAAATTCTTTCAGCCCCATAACTATTGGCATCAAATTTTCCCACTTCATTGTTCCTCTCTTTTTTTAAGTCTTTGATGAGTATCTGGAACAAGAGTCCCAAAATACAAGCCTTTGAGAGTCTATGGGTGACCTCACCTATTTAAAAAAATTTTGATTAGTCTTCAGATTTAAAAAAAAAAAATCATAAGCTTATGTGGAAAGAAAATGTGTGTTTCTTTAACGATAGCTGGTCATGAACCTTTTCAGTGCAGAAATGGAGGAAGCCATAAACCAGAACATGAAAGACAAAGACCTGACTGACAAATGGTAAGGGAGTCAGGGATGAGACACAAATTAGACAGTCATACTAAGTGATGAGGAATGTTTATTTCAGTACGGTTATCTGATCAAAGGTCTTGTCAAGTGAGATAGCAAGAAAAGGTGGAAAGACATAAACAAAATATGGAGACACATACTTGACAGTCAAAGATAATAGTGACAAAGACAAGAAACAAACTGCCTCTCAAACTGCAGGCAAACTGGGACTTTGCACCTGATAAGATGCAAACCTGAGAATCCATAATCTTGGAAATGGATCCGTGGAACTATTCAAACTAATGAAGGAATGTGCAGGGGAAGGCATCTGGAGGAACAGAGGAGAAAATAAAGAATGGACCATTAAATGAACCAGTCATGTTAAAAAGAGCAGTAGATACACTTGTCTGACTGAGCCCAATCTCACTTTCCCGTGTGTGTGTTGTAAGGATGAAGTGGCAACTACTGAGGGTCCTCTGTGAGTGGATTTGGTACCAAGGTTACATTTGGGAATGTAGGTGCCTACTGATGCTGCTGGTGTTGGGGAGGTCTCAGAATCTGCTGCTGGGGTGGTTAGAGGTCTTGGCTGCCAGCTGCTGAGGTGGGTACAGTGAGTGCATGTCCTGAAAATCTTCTACTGGGAGGGACTACTGTGGGGGAGGTGAGTGAGGGGTTCAGCACCAGTAGCTGGAGTGTGACCACATGTCACAGCTTCTGTGCGTAATGCTGGATGCTGAGGGTGCCATTATCTTCTCCATGGTGGGTGTGCATGTCTCATTTCCTGGCAAACTTCAAGCTGGACTTGCCAATGAGTAGGAGACATAAGGTCATCAGACAGGCAGGGATCCATCCTGTCATCCATGGCAACCTGTGAGTGTGGAGTGCCTGTGGGATACGTGAGTGCAATGTGTTTGTAGCAAGCTGAACCAGCCTGGAAATAGGCACTCCTGAGGCAGGTAAGGAGGCTGGGATCTGGCCAGGGGTACCAGCTGAATGTGCTTGGGCATGTGCTTGGGCATGTGCTTGGGCATCCAGGGAGTCTTGTGTGTGCCTGCACTGGTGACTTTTTGTCTCTGCCAGACCAAGAGGAGGAGAGGACATGGCTGCCTGTGCTGTGCTGGAGCTGAGGGTGAGTCCTGCACATAGGTGCTGTTGAAGACTGTGCACCACAAACAGGAAGGCAGCAGCAGCCATGTCACTCTGCCTGGCAGGGACCTTGCGTCCCCGGGCACCAGCATGAGCTCCAGTGGCGGGGCAGGACAGGAGGGGTCCTGGAGCTGCAAGAAATGGTAGACCTTTCTAACACCCTTTAACAATTTTTAGCCATTAAAGAACTTTTCTCTCTATGGTGGCTTATTTTATTTAAAAGTTTTTTCATTAAGAACCTTGTGGAATGTTTTCAGAAATCCAAATAACTTGAAAATCAGCTGTATTCCCACATTTGCATGTCTTCTGGCTCCTTGTAGTTCTCTGAGCCTTGACTTCTCTTTACAAAAATTATTCTTTCCAGTATATTACATATTCCAAATCTGTCTGCATTATTGTAGCTTTCAGTATTTGCAAAATTCAGAGGCAAGGTCAGCAGTTTTATGGATTTTCATTGGAAGTATTTTCAAAAATTGTGAAAATTTTTATCACCTTCAAGTCTATATGTGCATAGAAGACTTAAGGAAAATATCCTATTAACTCTACATAGTCTCTTCCTCCTCCTGGCCTTTAGACAAAAGATTCTTTTTAGCATCCATACTTTTTTGCAAATTAATGGTCAAATTCTTTTTTGGCCTGCTTTACTGTTCTTTCACACTTAATGTGCCAAATTTTGTGATCCTTTATAATTTACTCACTTGAACACAACTGTTGCCTATTTTGATAAGTTATAGGAATATTCCTCCTTGTTTGTAGCTACTGCCCTTTTCATTCTATCTAGTCCTGGTGACTTCCTTCTGCCATTTCTCAGGCCCTTTGGAGAAACATGAATGCACAAAGATTATCTGCTCTGTCTCAAAGTGGTCTCCTTACATAGCCTTCTATCTATCTGAGTAGCTGTCTTGTAGTTTGTAGCACTATTCTAGCCTTTAGAATTCTTTTAAGCAAGTTTTCTCTTTTATTTTATTGTATTTTTAAGTTATTCCTTGGTTGTGGTAGTCAGAGCCAGGTCAAAAGTTACTTCTCCTGGAGGATATAAATACTATATTATATAAACTGTATAGTATAGACACAATATAGACATTGTATATGCTCTGTATTTTATATATATATGTATGTAATATATATGTAATATATAATATGTAATACTTATATATCTTATATTTTTTGTAGAACAGGTTGCACTACCTGTATACCTATGTTTTTTTATTGTTGAGATTCCAATATTCATTCTTGAAGTCAGGCTATTTTTCTGGTTTGACACTGGCCCAATGCCAGGCACCCACAAGGCCATTCCAAACCAAAACAGCTATATATGGATACATTCCTCTGCACAAGGGGAACAGAACAATACTGAGCTGTAGAATAATAACTGAAGCTTCCTCAAGCATGCTACTTAAGCTCTGACTATCATGTCCAGTCATGCCCTGCTACCTTTAGGTTGCCATGCCTTATCAGAATGAGCCAGAAGACATTAATACACCTCCTTCCTACTTACAAAGCTGTCATATGCCTCTTTTCTCATGTTGAACTCAGTCTTTGACACAAGATCTTTCTTCTGCAGGTGAGATTGTCTGAATTGTTTTCCTAGTCAACATCACTGAGATGAAATAAGAATTTCTTCTTAGATAGCAAAGTATGTCAACCCTTTTCCACATCAGGTATTACTTGAGGTCCATTTCCTGGAACACAGACAGGCATCTCGGGTAGCTAGGCTAGGTAAATGGCCTACAGGATAGGGGGACAATGTTGAGAAGGAACTCTCATTAAATTTGTAGAACACAAGCAGTGCACAGAATCATAAACCTCTGCCCAGGTATACTCTGATAAAGTGGGATGACTGAAGGAAGCAGGTACTCATTTAAAAATATAATATTTAAAAGTATAAATTCTAACAATTTAATATGGGGGGGGGGAGTGGCAGACAAAACTACATACGTGAAATTCAGTAATTATTGGAGCGATTGGCTTGAACTGAGACCTCTAGGAGGATGGAAAAGGTTGTACATATGCCTGATTTAGTTTTCTTGAAACTAGCCAAGGCAGCTACCTCTACAAGACCTGTTGATGCATGGACCATGTATGTAAGAGGCACATACCCTCACTAATGCACAGATGATTGGTTTACATTTCCATACAAGCATAGCAACGACACCCATGATCTATGGACATTAATTTACGCATAAATGAGCCACGTGCTTTTGAGGTCTTAAGCCAATTTTTGAAAGGGTACCCTTGTTTGCAAGCCTCAGAAAGTAACTTTTCCTCTAAAGCTCATGTCTGAAAATATAAGTAATGGCCGATAGGCACACTTCTGTCATTTCAAAATGTTTTCTCTTATAAAATACTCTGTGTCTTGGACTTAGCGACAGCAGACTAATAGCATCATGACATATGTGCACAGTGGCCTTTTGCTGTAGTGATGATTTGTGCTGTCAGGACTGTAAAAGAATCTAAGCAATCTGACTAATTGCTCATAAGTGGCCTTTGTCCCATTCTGATGAAACGCGTGGAGGAGGATGTCAACTGAAGGAAAGTTTATGACCAGAAATGCGTATTTCTCAGTACTGAGGGTGTTTTTTGACTGAATTATAAAAATGCCCCAACCCAGAACCAACACCCTTCCCCCGTCGGGGACAGACGCACGGCTGTCGGTGCGCACGTAAGAACGCTTCGCCCTCCTCCAGCCCCGGGAGCCCGTGCCGGCTGCTCGGCACGAGACTGCTGCCCAAGGGCGGCCCGGCCGGCCCGGCGCTCAGCACGGGCGGCACGGACAGCTCCGCCAAGGAAAGGGCTTCCCGGCGGGGCCCGGCCGGGCGGCGAACGTCTTCAGGGCCGGCCG